>CALSCE010009344.1:11303153-11321027 GCA_943593645.1 Bovichtus variegatus | reverse complement strand
ATACTATATATATATATATATATATATATATATATATACTGTATATACTGTATATATATACTATATATATATATATGCCTCTGGGTCTGGATAGCTTTACAAATACATGCACATTATTAATAATGATGAAACACATACTAATCTGTTAGAAAATGTTATAATAATAGCTACAAATGACTTGTTTCTTGGTTTTTACCACGTTTTTTATTTTTGTCATATCTTTCTTATTTATTAACAAAGACGAATCCAAGAAATGGGACTGAAAATATTGTCTTTTCTCCAAGAGTGAAGCATAAAAGACATACAAAGTGAAACACGCACATACATGCAACAGCAACAGAACAAACAAGCATTCGTTCCCTTCATTAATGCGACCCGTGTTGTATAAACGTGGCACGTGCTGTAGGAGTGTGACGGTGTTGAGCTGCAGATCAGATCTGCTCTCTAAGTTTAGAAGACGACTCCGGCTGCAGCCTGCTGGCCAGGCCAACCGCAGCATTATGACGCTTTATAATAATAAGCTCCAGTACATCAAGTTTTAGGAGAAGACTTGCTTACACGAGCAGGCCATAGATTATGACAAGACAAACAGATTAGCATGGGAGCAGCCTTATATTAGGATTCAAAGAATGATTAGAGGAGCCGTGTTATGTAATGATATTAATGAGTCTCTGCTGTACTTCATGAGTCTTTGAAAACACGTCTAATCAGATGACACGAACCTCCATCAACAGATCTTTCTATGTCTGATAAAGCTGCAGCCTCTTTGTTTTTTTAAGGTTTGATTTTCTGACTTCAAAGTCCCAGATTTGTACGTACACACGTGTATTGGTGGAATCTAACTGAATACATTTACTCAAGTACTGTACTTAAGTACACATTTGACATACTTGTACTTGAGTATTTTAATCTCTTTATCTCTTTGTACTCTAAGTACAATATTGCCCTCTGAAATGTATTGCTTACTTATACTTCATTACATTTATGTGACAGCTTTAGTTAGCAAATACATAACAAATTAAAAGAAAAAGATAATAGTATTTTTAAGCTAAACTCAATATACTATGTACTAAAATAAATGTACATTTCTATAATAAAACATTTATAATATTTTTTATGAGGAATAATAATCTAATGATATAATATATAAGAGTCACAGGGGACATTTTTCTGCTTTGAGTATTTTTACTTCAATTACATTTTCCTAATTTTCAGCATTTTTCATACTTTTACTTAAGTGAAGGATCTGAATCGTTCCTCCACAGTATACAGCATATTAGTGACGTCTAATAGTACAGATTTCAGATACCGGTGCTGATAAATTGCTCACTGAACCTGAAGACTGTCCACTGAAGTCTACAAAAGGTTTTTTTGTTCTTTCTATGTATACTTTCTATATATCAGGCTACCAAACATCATGTATGATTGTGTTAGCTGCTAACTAATTGACACAAAATGAATGGAGCTTCATCTGGATAAAAGTAAAACATTCTTCCTCATGGTTAATATTATAACATCACCGTCATATTAAGACCAGGTATCTCCAAAATGTCAAATTTTAATATGATTTTTTTTAGATAATCCAACATGTTTTTTAAATAATTTATGTATTTTAAGAAGTGAAGAACAATACATTCATCAGTTTATCTGAAAGATTTAAAATCACCAACATTGGAGGTACACAGTTTCCATTGTACAGCGATGAAAGTATTAAGCAGGAGTATTGATTTAGCAATTGTTCAATTGAACAACAACTCACATATTTTTTTAAGGTGTCATAATAAATCTTTCTTTCTATTGTCAGACGCCTGAAAAACTAATAAAAAAGTGATTTTTTTTTGTCCATGTTTTCCCTCTTTTATCACATCTGTTGTTCACACCTTACACCTAACACACCTGGTTACATTATCGCCCTCAAACTCAGTAACCTCGCCAGCCTGAGCAGATCACAGATATGAAAGAGGATAAAAGAATACACACACACACAAACACACGCGCACACTAACACACACACACACACACACACACACAGAGTTTTACCATGGATCATGAAGGAAACACAAGGAGGAGGAGGGGGTAGGAGGAGGGGGGAGGGGGGGGCTGTTAAATCTGATCTGGCCAGTGCTGACGACTGCAGTATTGCTGGGTCCTCACATCAGGCCCTGCTGTGTGTGTGTGTGTGTGTGAGTGTGTTATATAACAGTGTGATAAAGCTGCCTTTGGGATCTGATCGTGGCCACTGAGCCTCTTACCTGTGTGTCAGGTGTGTCAGGTTGTGTCAGATGGAAAGCAGATCATCTTCATCTTCCACATCACTCATTTCTGTCCAGCAGTCAGTCAACACAGAGAGGTCTTTAAGAGATAGTCACTGATGCACTCAGAGTGTTCCATGTAGGGTACTGATGTTTGTTGTTGTGGAGTTTTCTGTTTTAATAAATAAAATACATTTCTGATTTGTGGCAGTCACTCTGTTGTCTCTGTTGACTACACTCCCTGGATCATTCAGGGGCCCTTCCAGATGTACTGGAGGCCGTGCAGTCTGTGAGTAAACTGTTGGCAGGAGCTTTCTATGTCCTGACCTAGATCTCTGACAGTAAACAGCTGCTTCCTAAAGCGACGTCGTGCTGCCATCAGCAGAACGCCACAGAGAGATAAATGTCAGATTGGACCTCGGCTGAGCCTCTTGATGCAGCTCAGGGCCCCGTGGTTTGTTTAGGAGATCCACAGACACTTAGCAGCCAACTGCTGCTGCTGGCATTCTTTTGTTTACTGTTTTGATTTTTTTTTTTTTATCACTCTTTGCATTCAAGGCTTACAATAGACAAAAAGAACTTCATGCTGCCAAATGCGGAGGCCTTGTTTTTGCTTCAGTAAGCATCAAATCAATCATTTAGCTCACACTTTTGTCCAAAGCGACTTACAATAAGTGCAAACAATCATGAAGATACAACTCCAAACAGCAAGAATCTTGCAAGTACATAAGCTTCAAATAGGTGAAAGTCATATAAGTGCAGTACAATAGCTACAAATAAGCCAAACCAATTTAAGTGCAACATACAAAGAATCATTTTTATAAATTTTTTTATTTATATTGTATTGTATTTGTGTTTGACGGCAAATGAAAAGAAAACAGAAAATCACTTAAATTATGCAAACACTGAAGGTGATATCTATGATGTGGCCTTTGAAATCATGTCCTCATTAAGATGATTTACAGGAGACAAATATTTAAATGAAGTAAAAATCCAGAACGTTTTCCAAGATTGTGCAAAATATAACATAATGGATTTAGTGTTTTCCATAGCCAGTATGGCAGTAGTCAAAGACACCTACAGTGTACATTTTGGTTGTTAATTGCAACACGTCTTTTATTAAGAGGTAACGTATCCAACAAACCCTCCAAATTGAACGACAAAATACATCGTTTGTACCAGAATGATGCATATAAGCATCTAAGGTAAAGGTTTGGTTGGGTTTAGGCATAAAAACAACTTGGTAAAATGTAACACACTTCAGCATTTTGGCCTCAATAAAGAACTGGATTGGACATATTTCATCTTTTGATTCCACTTAATGGATGCAGCACTTGTACTTTTTGTACTAAATCTTTGTAAATTTAAGACATATCTGTGGTCTTCTGTGATAGCGCTTGGACATTGGCTATGGCAACTCCCAACTTTGTATATATTATCACTAGATTTAAAATCTTTTTATCCAATGACAATTGTACACCTGTTCTAGGTTGACCATATATGTGTTTGCCCTATGTCTTTGTCCATTTTGATGAGGGCAATGTCAAAACACTGGTCCACAATGCTGCAGCCCGACTGGTCTTCAACCTCCCCAAGATCTCCCACACTACACTTCTCCTCCAGGATGCTGTCACTTGAATGTGAAGATATGTTGTTTTTTCTGCCATTGGGAGGACAGTCTTTAAAATAATAACTTGAATATGTTTATGGAACTACGCTAAGATGGTTTTAGTCGTATTTATCTGAGCGATCTCAGACTGAACAAAATGAATTCTCAATGCAAGTCAAAGTTAGTCATGGAGTTCCGCAAGATTCTGTACTTGGACCTCCATAAACTTTCACTGTTATGCAGATGATACGAAATTATATCTATTGATCAAGCAAGATTAAAGCAATGAGTAAGCTATACTGTATTTCAAGCTCCATCGTTAAGAATCTCTGAGTTATCTTTGATCAGGATATGTCCTTTAACTCCCACATAAAACAAACTTCAAAGACTTAACATTGCAAAAATCCGGCACATCCTGTCTCAAAACATTGCAGAAAAACTAGTCCATGCATTTGTCACTTCTAGGCTTGATGATTGTAATTCCTTATTATCCCACTGTCCCAAAAATTATTTTAAGACTCTCCAGCTGATCCAGATTGCTGCAGAACGTGTACTGACAAGAACTAAGAAACAAGACATATTTCTCACATATTATCTTCTCTGCACTGGCTCCGTGTAAAATCTAGAAAATAAATTTAAATCCTTCTCCTCAACGACAAAGCCCCTTAATGGTCAGACACCAACTTATTTTAAAGAGCTCATAGAACCCTATTACCACACTAAAACAATGCGGCCCCAGAAAGCAGGGTTCCTTGTCGTTCCTAGAGTTTCCAAAAAATACAATGGGAGCAAGAGCCTTCAGCTATCAAGCTCCTCTCCTGAGGAACCAGCTCCCAGTTTGTGTTCGAGAGGCAGACGCCCTCACCACATTTAAGAGCAGGCTAAAGACTTATGGTTAGGGCTGGCTCAGGCTTGCCTTGGACCAGTTATTGTTATTATAGTTGGCGACACATGGAAGCTGCTTGACATCCTCCTGGGTCTATCTTTTTCATATATGTTCACATTATCATTTTTGATAATCAGATCAGAGGGACCCCTCATAAGTTTCTTCCATAAATAACATTTGATGTAGCACTTCACTGTATACTTTTGTTTAATAAGTAAATATGTCCTTACATGTTTATATTATTATTTTAATGAGTTTTCAGCTAATGAATGAGGTTGTTAAATAACCAGTGGGTTTATCATAATGGACAATTTATGATTACGACATCTAAATCCACAGATCAGTTCAGCGGTGAACCAACTCGAGGAAGATTTGAATAATCTTTTTGAATGTCAACTGTTGTCAAAGTGTAGGATTAAAAATGAAAAACTCCAAGTATTCTGTTATTTACCAGCTATTACTGCACCAGTTCGTGTAAGGTGATATTTAATCCATTTGGGAAATGGATAAAAAAAATTAAAAAAGCCAAAAAGCCAAATTCAACCTCTCATAACAGAAATTGTATCAATAACTACAGTACTTGTTAACTACAGATCATTTGTTTTATTAAATTAATAACGATTCAATAAATTATTTTTGTGGTTTTACAAAGCTTGGAGGAAGCAGATTACCGTAATTTGTCTTCAAAGTACAACACCTTTATTTTCAGCCGCCAACTCCTTGTCCACTTCTCACCTATCTACATTTTATTTTAGCATTAGTTGAGTAAAACAAACTAATTAGACACACGTCTGGCAGATGGCTTTCAGTCAAAGACCTAGTTTACCTCGACCACTGCCGCTGCTGCTGCTGCTGCTGCAGTGGATTAGTTCAGATGACTTTAGATTAAATTTGGAAAAGCAGAGGAAGCAAGAAGATTATGGCAAATGAGGTAACTGAAATGAGCATTGTTACATTTCTGTAAGCTACAATACCATATTAATGCTTTGTTTCAACAGAGGGAGGTATGTACTGTAGTTTAGGGGGCGTCATACTTTCTAGGTCATTTGATAACTTTGTACAAAATTGAAATTATCCTAAAGAATCAGACACGTGAGAGTTTTCTCCTGTGTTTCATGGTCTTGTGGACTATCAGAGATATTTGTAGGAAATTTGGGAAATTGAGCAATGGATTTTTGTTGCTTGTAAGTGATTGGTTCGTACAGATTCTCTGCAGTCATATAATGTAGCAAATGACTTTAACAATTTTCTCATAAACATGCAATCTCGACAACATAGTGCATCAGTTTAGTTACTGCTGACATGTGATTTGCCTGTTTCATAATGTTTGACATTTAAGACTTAAAAAATCAATCAATAGATCCATATAAAAGAATTTTACAATAAATGAATGATATTTTGTATGCATTTATTTCTATTTTTACTGTAAAATATAAAACAAACATAAATAGTAGTTGTTGTTAGTTAATATAATAAAGTTAACAAAATCCTCCAGAAATACAAAATAAAAAATATTATAAATATTATATATATTATAAAAAATTCTACTTTTGTTTATTTAATGATAAAGATGAATAAATAAATTGGAACTCTATTCTTTGTGAGTCTCAGGAGTGCATAATAACATCGTTTACAATACATTGTTTCATTAACAATAGAAGCCAGCTTTAATGGGGCTCTAATACCCCACTCATCCCCTCACCCTCTGGCTCATCTCCTGACTGCTGACACAGCCACTACTCACCAGTTTAAAGCAGCTCTTTCGCCGTGCGGCTCAGCGGGTATGTTAAGATTTCGGGGGGTTGGGGGTGTCGCCAGTTGGTTTGGGAGGAGGTGGGTGGAGTGCAAGGGGTCAACCAATTGGCAGCTTGGATTACCACCGACCCACCATCTGCCATCCAAATAATAATCAGAGTGAGGAAATCAATTGCCTGAGTAAATATCATAGGTATGTAAGATTTAAGACAGTAAATAAAACGTTAATGTTGTTCACTTCTGAACAAGAAGGGGCATGTTTTCAGTCTTCAAGTCATACTATACCATATGTCCCAAATCAGTAGTTTGCAGTGGTGGAGAGTAACTAAGTACATTTAGTTAAGTACTGTACTTAAGTACAATACTTTGTTTGAGTATTTCCAATGTTGTTACTTCGTAATTCTACTCCACTATAATATTGTAATTTTTACTCCACTATAATTATTTATTTATTTAAATTACTTTTAAGTTTCAGATTAATAATACATAACATAATTAACAAATAAATTATATTATTAAAACTATGAGACTTTGCTGATCCCCTGAAATTCACAAGCTACCCAGCAGTGGGCTATATACATTTATTTTTTTAAGTGATAATTAACTCTGCTTTTGCCAGCAGCAACATCTTAAGCCAAGTTTTTATTGTCGAATGAGGTTACACAATGGTGATTGAGCCTATGGCCCACTGATAAAGGTATTACAATATTTATACATTTGTATTATGAACTGGGAGTCTGTGGCGACATTCCAGGAAAAAATTATGTATTAAGTCACTGGTAATGCAAAGCAAATGTTTCCTACTGCTGTAGCTTCACTATAAAAACAACAAAACACATGTTGAACACAGGAAATGCAATGTGTTTGTCAGTGACACCATCGTTCATGCGTCTACAAAACAAGACAACAGTCATTTTTGCCATTTTTTGACGGCGGTTCAGTTGTAAATTCTGCAGGGAGTAATGAAACAGTCAGCATAATATATGAATTCTGAATAATACAGAATGATGAAAAAAAGGCCAAATATTGCCTGATTTCTTAATTAAGAAAATAGTTTGTTTCCCTGCCCCCAGTATTCTGGAATCCTTAGTATTAAACCATATTTCCTGTTACCACCAGTAAATAGGGTGATGCCAAATTAACCAGGACTGAAATCTTGAGGATTGCCACATTAAATACATTTTGATGCCAATATTTTTTCAGTAATGCATTTAAAATGTATTATTAGTAAATAGTAAATGAGTATTTCTATATGGTTTTGCTACTTTTACCTAAATGAAAGATCTGAATACTACCACTGGATGTTTGTAGTATGTGCTATCTGGGTTTCTGATCACTGTGTACTGTCTACTGTGTAGGTGTATCTTCAAGAGTTGAGAGAAGATTGTTACCACTCTCATTTCTGTGCTTTAGGTATGAAGCTAGAGCCAGCTTAGCACTAAGACTGGAAACAGGGGAAACAGTTAACCTGGCTCTGTCGGTAAAAAGAGACTTCTTGACAAAAACTGAAAAGACTAAAATGACACGTTTATTATTTTGATCAACATTTGCTCTTAAAGTCTTGAAATTTATGTCACTGTGTTTCACATGGAACACTTTTTCTCTTCATTGTCTATCTCACTTGCTGACTGTTGACTTTCTGAGTTGCAAGTTGGAAGAGATATTGAGTGCTGCAGGAATAAATCCTACCTTGCCTTGAAGTCTATGAGTTTTTTCATTGGATTTTTGGTTCGATGCCTGAGGTCTGTGGTTAACACAAGCTTAATAATATTAAAATTTTGACATAAAATTAAAAAAAATGTTAAGGCGGTTGCTAACAAGTGGCTAAATGACACTACAGATGTTGTCGAGAACATTTAGCGTCATCACGCCGAACACTTGTCCAAAGTTAGCTTAGTGGTGGCGACGTAAAGTCATACGACCGTGGTGTAGTTTGTTTATAGCCTAATGTTAGTTTTTTTATGGCGTACTCTATGTCCGGCTTTCAGACAGTTCAGTGAAAAGACCCACAAGTCTTTTTTACCAACCATAATTTCCTGTTTGTTGTATAGTACAGACAGAGTATTTCATTTGCTTTCAATAGAAATCAACTTATTACAAGAACTTATTTGAATACAGTGAATACATTAACATGTTTAATTGGCTTTATGAGATATTCATGAATGTATTTTTATTTTTGTGAAGTTTTATATCGTTAAAAATATCATATGTTGTATCAAAGCTTTGATATTCAACACCTCAAACTGAACTCTCAGGAAGCTGCAGATCCCAGATATATAATCCAGCTGTCATTGATTGTATGAACCAATTCGACTGGCCCATATGAAACCTTGGTCGCCCCTAAACTGAGAACTATCTTTGAAAAACACAGATGCTGCTCCATATGAGTAATGCAAAAAACATGCAGAGCTTACAGCCACTAAGTCAAACAGATGCCTTTTCTGGCACACTTTTTTCCCGCCTTTTACTAAATGCATCATATTGTTATCTAATCGGATCAGCCATGATTAAAATTATATCCACATCCTCTCTTTTCAACCATATTATGTTCAAATATTAAAATCTCCAACTGTTTTAATCCCGAATAAAACAATTAATTTCCGAGGAGCAGCATGTCGATCATGAAGGAGGCTCCCCTATGTTCCCTGGTATGCTGTAAGATAATCGGCTAACATGCAGCAGCTCCTGCTTCTTAATTCAAATTGTATAGAAAACCAATATGGCCTTCCAAAGGGGGAAAATGGAAGATCCCGTATTATGCAGCGAGGGCCAGTTGCCCTGTGAGGTCAGCGCAGTGGTCATTTATTGTTCTGTTGTGGAGTGTGATGCTACAGTGAGGCGCGTCAGAGGAGGATTAGCGAGCGGTGGCACATGTCATTGAGTGAGAGTGTGGACTAGACCGGGCATCATGGGGCCCACAGCAGCTGACATGCCACCGAGCACACTTACAGATACAGAGGAGAGGGCAGCATTTGTATTAAGATGTCTGGTGATTCATCACACAGCCTGCGGTGTGCAGTCTTACCTGCAGGCAAGCAACGAATGTGTATACTGACAACAGAGTAAAAGATACTTCAATCAGTACACATTTGGTATCAATACCTTTAGATGGTGATGTTGGTTGGTTTTAACCAATTAGTCTGTCAATGATCAAATGGCTAAAGGAAGGATTCCACGTTATACTGACCCTGCGACCTTTACCGCCAACAAACTCTCTCCTGGTCGGGTTGCTAAGAAGTCCATTTCTATCTGACAGAAGATGCAAAGGCTTCTACAAAGGCAAATGTAACAGCACGTCTTACTAACACAGACCATGTCTTGAGGCTTCAAGTTTTTTGTCTTCCATTTTATGGACACAACTACAGTGATTCCCTTCAAAGCTTGGACACACAGGAGAAGTTTCATCTGCGGTCCGTGTCACGCGCATGTGGAGGAACAGATACAGTAAAGGCCTGCGATCATAGAGATGGGAGAGACATGATCATTGTATTACATACGTTAAATAATGGCCTGCCCTTTTCATGGAAGGCATTCCTGGCTAGTTGTGTGCAGAATGAAAAGTTCAAACCCTTCTCACATTTCTCACACAAAAACTCAGACTCTACACTCTTGTATAGACGTGGTGTCATATCCTTTCACCTCTCGAATGGCTATTATCTTTTATGACAGAAATGCCCCAAAACCTATTTCCAAAATCTTGGAAACTTGTGAAATTTAATAACGAACATTCATCTTGGGACATGAATTCTAATGGCATAAGGTCACAGAAGAGGAAGTGTTGGCCTGGATATCTGCTGGCTACGCCGGAACCCCCGAAATATGGGTCGTTGCCCCATAAAGCTAAATCGTCATCAGACTGATAGCCAATGGGTTCCGAGATTGCACAAGCGCTGATCTTTCAGGCTCAATCTGCAGTTTCTGTAGTGAACATCAAACCTGTTACACACCACTGTTACCAGCAGTTGATTTCCATACCATTGAAATGTCACCTGCATGCTCTGCTTTGTAACTTTCGCTATGATGTAGGCTAGTTGGACAAAATAGTGTTGTTCTCCATCTTGGATTTGTGCAGCCAGCGTCCTCAGAGAGGTTTGCATCCAGTCAGGTCGCTGCCATGTAATCAGGACGGGAACTCGAGCTGTCCCTCACCAGGTCGCTGAGGCCCCACTCATTATCTTATCTCCCATTGTAACCCGCTGTAATTCACCCTCTCATGATTGATGATGTCGCTGTCTGATTACACCAAGACAAAACCCCCCCGAGATCACCTTTCGTTCCTGTGGCCAACTCCACGAGCTCCGCGAGGTCCGCCGGAGAGGATGACGGGGGGTTAGTGGTCATGTTGAGCTGCTGTCACACGTCAGGCTTGTATTATTCCTGAGCAAGAATCAGCACAATGTCATAAATTGTGACAAATTATTCGAAACCGGTAAATTTGTTTATGTCCAGCCATCAATAAAAGAAGTCCCACTTTCTCGAGGAAGAATAATAAAATGTTTTTGACTCATGCTTGGTTGATTTGGATCTTAATTTTCAAGACGCACCTAACTAGACAAAGTGCTTCTACAAGGAGCTTTGTGTGGTGCGGCGCAAACTGAAATAAGAAAGCCGTGGTATAAAACATTTAGGCTGAAGGCTCCTCTGCTTCAGATCATGTCCCTGGCCTGCCTTGGACAAATCAGATAGGTAACCTGTGCTCTTTTTAAGTGAGACAGTGAGCCTCGACTCTCCATGCGGCATGTGGAGACAGATGCCTCATTATCCATGCCACAGGGGACAAAACAAGCCCAGGACCCGATGGCCCCCCCGCCGGCGTTCAGTTTCCAATGCACCAACACAGGGCAACCTTGGACCGACGCCGGGCCGCGCTCATCTCTGACCTCAGTGAGCGCAGGTCGCTCACTGAGTCACATTAAACTTTCAGAGAACCCAAAGGTCCCAGTCAGGAGTGTTAACAGCAGCATTGTCCCGGCTCCCCCTGACTCAAAGGGCCAAGTGTAACAAGGCACCCCCTCCAGTGGTCAGGGCCGCCCCCCTGGGTCCACAGATACAGTGACATCCTTCAAATCCATCTACAGCTCCTTTGAGTCTCTGCGAGTCAGATAGAGAGACAGAGGTAGAAGATTCAAGAGCAAGTGGCTTATTTTTTAAAAGCCGAGTGTAAAGTCAGCGGAGCTGCACCGACACGGACGGCTGCACATCGTGTGTTTGTGCAGAATACATTTGACGACTCAGACTACAGCGAGAAATGAGTGCAGGTGCAGGATCAGATGATGGGATTGGCACTGAGACAGGTGATCACATTAAAGGTGCAGTCTGCGTAAACAGACCATCACACCTTGCCAGCTAAGAGTTACTAAATATATCCTTCAAATGTGCTCACTTTAAAATGTTTGAATGAAATTAACTTGTCATTAAAAAGCTGTGCAGAAAGAAAACACTTACTTGACTTTCAACTGAACTGCTGTCCTTAAGGAAGTTTTTCGCTATTCAAATGAATGCAAAGAAACATTATCAAGAGCTACTAAAGCATGAAATCCATATGCTTACTGCAAGTGAAATAAAGTTTTAGTCAAAACTAAATTCAGTTATTTTAGAAAAAACTATTTTTCTTTTTACATTCAAGAAAACCTCTCTCAATTCTGAGATAATAATCTCGCTAGTTCAGAAAAACGGGCCTTTTTTTTCTCAAGTGAATGCATTGAGCTTCCGCACACTGCCTTTATATATTACATGTGATAGTTAAATGTTCAAGAAATAATTGAATTTTGTTTGCAATAATTAAACAAATAAAAAGACTAAAACTACCTGATATGGCCGAATGCTTTGCTACAAAATGTCTCCTAAATATCATGAAGAAAACACCGATAATGACTGAAAATAAACTATCATGGTTCCTTTGTTTGTTGCTGTTTTAAAGATGTAGTCCGATTGTCACAGCCTCAGTTTGTGTTGCTGCTTTCATCAGATATCTGACCCAACAAAATGGCAAATGAATCCCACCAGTGACATCTGTTGAAGGTGTAGCCTGGTCCATCCTAACTCTGTAACACCACGGACCCCCTGCTGTTAAAATAAGATCATATTCATCCCAGATTGCTGGACGTAATATTTCAAAAACAGAGTATTTTGTAGAGACAATGAAAACACCTGCTGCAGATTTTGTGACATCACTTCAACATGCTGCAGTTTGGCAACTGAGAAAGCAGAAAACTGTAAATAAATATAAACAACTGATTAACCCTGAAGGATTACTTTATCCTCCACACAGTACGTCATTTGTTTTTCTGCACTGGCGATTTAATATGTGTTAATAATTATTAGATGTTGACTGTTGGGGAGTAATTAGATTCTTTATAAAAGTAAAAGTACCAATACAACAAGTACCCCATTTAAATCCCTATTTAAGGGAAAGTACTCATTCTTCAGAGAAATACCCTCCTGTAACTGTAACATTATTATAGATGACATCATTAGATTATTATGCATGTTACTGTTGGTGGAGGTAGTTTATCTACTGTACTTTATATACACAGTTAGGTAGTTTAGTGGTTCCCAACGTAGGGGTCCGGACCCTCAACAGAGTCAGAAGAAAGATCTGAGGGGACGCGAGATGATTAATTGGGGAGGAAAGAAGAACAAACTAAGTTTAAAAGGGGAAACGTGACAAGGTTTGCAATTTGCTTGTCACAGTGTTTATGGTGTAACATTTTTTATCTTATTATTATCTTTTATTTAAAAAAGCAACTATCAGCTAACTTTGGTTGCCAGATAAATGTAGTGGAGTAGAAGTATAAAGTAGCAGAAAATAGAAATACTCAAGTAAATTACCTCAAAATTGTACCTGCAGTACAGCACTGGTGCTGACTGGAGTTTCAGCTCTGTCCCATCTTTCTCATTCAGGAACAACACTCTCTGCATCTCTCGCTAAAACTAAACTGTTGGTTGTAAGGAGCAAATAAAAAACATGAAAAATTCTCTTGTCAGTTGCATAACTTCAGTCCCATCGATCCCATCGCTTTAATAGATGAATAATCAATGAAAAACAATGACAAATAAGAAAATACTTGTTCTGATATAACTTGTTCTGATATACTTTGTTCTGTAAGGAGCTCATATATCAATATTTAATCATTTTTCATTTAATAAAATCACAATATGTGCAAACTGATTGTCATGTCACCCTGGAAAATAAAAGCATTATTTGGTAAAATGGACAGCTTGCTGCCATCCAGTGGTTCAGTCTTGAATCTCAACCACAGACTGAACAGAGCAACTCAATCTGAATAATGAAGAAGTGAAAAGACTTGACCTTATCTCCTCATGTAAACAACTGCGACAGAGTCATTTAAATACATGCACGTGCATATGATTGTTCCTAAAAAAAAATCAACCTTTGAATTTCCATCTGCTCCATCAGTTTGTGGACAAATTGGAGATAAAAAACAAAGAAGCTATTTAAAAACTAAGCAATTTCATTCCTGTTGCTCGGCCGTCTTCTTGAGGCGACGCTGCAGCAGGTGCACAAACACCGCGATATTCACAACAAACTGGATTAAGCCTATAGAGGAAATGCCGTAGTTCACATACAGGAAGCCGCCAGCAGTCGGTCCGACTGTGCGAAGCAGAGATTGGACGGATGCGCACAGTCCCAGCATCGTGCCTGAGTGCAAGAGCAAAGTGGGGTCAATAAAAACACTGAATTAAAATAATACTCTTCAGTTTGGTGATCTGCATTTTGAATTTAGTTAATTATCACCATCTGATATGAGGTGAGACTGTAGTTTTCAGATTATTTTCTGTTTT
The DNA here is from genome assembly GCA_943593645.1 of Bovichtus variegatus. NCBI lineage: Eukaryota > Metazoa > Chordata > Actinopteri > Perciformes > Bovichtidae > Bovichtus > Bovichtus variegatus. The sequence continues at coordinate 11,306,719 of CALSCE010009344.1, read as the reverse complement.
ATTTGGTTTCGGTATTTTTACACCTGACACTGAAACAGACACCAGAGATTTCAGAGATCAGAGAGTTGTGTGAGGCGACACTTCTTTCCTCGTTTAGTTTAAAGAAGCTGTAATCAAATGCAGTCACACATCAAGTGATCAAAATGCTGCTTAGTGAAATCCGAGCCTTTGTGCGAGCAGAAAAGCAGGATGACCTCACCTGTGTCAGAGGACGGCACGGTCTTGGTGAGCATGCTGTCTGTGATGACATTAAACGTACTGAGAGAAAACATCATCGGGATGACGATGAGGCAAAACTGGAACACATTCTGCATGTAAGCCTGCAGAAAGAAAGAAATATCAAAATGAAAGTATCTAAGCACGGGGGGAACTGAAGAGTATTATTTTCAATAAAAACAAATGCCAATCACGTCAGCCTAAAATAAATCTGGTAGATGCTAAAACATAAAAGTATGTATTTTTATGGCGCTGAATCCAGGCAAATAGTTTTGATCATTTGAAAAAGAAAATTGAAACTGAAAGTTCAAGTTTTGATCTTGAACTTTGAAAAATACAAAAAATATAGTCAAACTAAAAATAAGTGTATAAAAAGTTTTTTCAGGTTGAATATTATTTTGATTCCGTTCAGTAATTCTTTTGAATAAATTATTTATTTTAATTTTTTACTTTCATATAGTATATTTTGATATTTGAGGTCTTGTTTTTTGCAGTTTCAAATCTTATTTTTTGGGAGAAATGCAAAAAAATCTTAAGATTTGAGAAGCTGTAACGACCGAATATTGATTAGTTATATTAGCAGCATTTAGTCCAGACTTAAATATCTAGCAGCTATTTGATTGATTGATTGATAGATTGCCATGAACATTTTCACACACGCTCCTGGTCCCCAGAGGATGACGTCTAATGACAATGTTAATCTTTGACTTTTACTCTAGCGACACCAGCAAGTTCGATCTTATTGCTTAAAGTGAAATGTTTAAGCAACAACTATTGGATGGTTGTGGAAGAAATACAAAATGAAGGAAGAAGGTAGCAAAATCAAAAATTACATTAAAAATAGGAAAGAAAAACAAGGAAAAAAATAATCCTTTTTTAAGGATTCAGAGATCCTTAAAAAATGTCCAGTACTGTACTTTACATACTCCTCAGCTCTGGTGTGTGTGTGTGTGTGTGTGTGTGTGTGTGTGTGTGTGCGCGCGCGTTTACCTGAGCCAGTCCCACCAGAGAAGACACCCCGATGGACAAAAGCAGCAGCGAGTTCTCAGAGTATCTTGCCGTCAGACGACCGATCACTCCTCCCTGAATAACCTGAACAAATGTTTTTTTTAACCTCGTCTTACGGATATCATCGTGAGCTGCAGAGCAAAAAACATGAAGCACTGAAATCATAATAAAGTTGTATTTCAATCTGTGTGACACTTACCATTGACACTATGCCAAAATAAGCCATCAGATAGCCATTCTGCTCAGGTTTCAGCTTGAAGAATTCCAATGCAATGATGGAGAACATCACTTGAAAAATGCCTGAGGGGAGAGAAGAGCACTACTTCAGTTTGATTTACAGTTTCAGTGCTTAAATAAAATGTCCAAGGTTGTGTAAATGTAACTCTGAACAGAGTCACATAGAATTTGTGTTTTCTGTTGCACAGCGAGATATTGACACAAGAACGTGGGATGTTCTTCTTGTGTGGAAACAATGTGTTGAACACACGTCAACTCTCACCTGATGGCAAACCTGCAACGATCTTCACCACAAAAGTCTGCTTGACACCTGGAAACTTCATCAGTCTTATGATCTCGCCCATGTTGAATATTGACTTGCTTTTGTTCTCACCTGCAGTGAATTCAAGAATAAAAGACTAAGAACTGATACAACACAAACGCATGGACAATAACTGTCAGACAACATATAATCTCTAACAGCCGAGAGACATTTGTGAACTGTCAAAACCTAGGATTTGAGAGACACACAGGATAAAATATAACTCATGCAAAATGTGTGTGAGGCGTGTTTGTATAATATAACCATGTTTCCCTTTAGAGACCAACTCTGAAACTAAATTACCTGATAAATCCTTCTCCAACCAGCACGCAAACAGACTTTTTTAGTACAATTGTGCACACTTTTCCCCCCCATCATCAAACCAGAGCACCTAAAGACCAACGTAACACATCAGTGCAACCCAAAAAACACAATGTTGTCTATCCCTGCAAACAATACACCAGTTTCAATTAGCATACATTGGACATGTACTGCTTTGTAAGTAGCATTTTAAATTAAAATGTTAGGAAGCATTCGTTATTAAAATACATTATTGTACCAAATATTACATTATCTTACAAATGAAGGTTCATCATTTTGTATTTATTTAATTCAAACCCTGCGTGTCACAATTACCGTACACTGTTACACAAACAGAAATCACAAAGAACTGCTTCAGCATCAAGTTATGCCAGTTTATTTGTATGACAAGTGTCTCAAAGGACGAGAGGGAGATGGGACCCTTTGACTGGTCCTCAGATGACAGTTTCACCACGTTCCCCTTTTTTATGTCTGCAAATTCAATCCCCAGCTTTTCCATCAGACCTTTGTACATGTTCCTCTCTGCGGTTACTGCCATGAGCTTTTCTTTCTGGTGTCTGACCGTCGCCTGGCACTGATTGAACTGCACTGCTACCTGTGTCAGTTCATCCTTCAGCTCCTCAGACAGCTTCTTTTCTGCTCTTAGCTCCACAGTCTGGGCGAGCAGCTCTTCCTGTAAGGACTCAAGCTTCTGCTGAGGCACCTCTTGGCTGCTTCTGAACGTGCAAGCTCTGGGCTGGATCATTAGTATTTTATTCCCAATTTTAGTGCATTTTTTCTTTTCATGACTAAAATGCAAACGACATGTAATTTGTCTATATATTTTGGTATTTCCTACAAAAAAAAACAGACAGTTTCTAAGCATGACAATGCCACCTCACTAAGCCCACCCCTTTTTGTTTTTTAATAATTTTTTGATTATTTTTTAATTATTAATTATTATTAATTAATTTTTTTTTCTTTTCATGACTAAAATGCAAATGACATGTAATTTGTCTATATTTTTGGTATTTCCTAAGCATGACAATGCCACCTCACTAAGCCCACCCCTTTTTATTTGTTCATTATTTTTTAATTATTTTTTCATTTTTTCTTTTTATGACTAAAATGCAAATGACATGTAATTTGTCTATTTTTTGGTATTTCCTACAAAAAAAACAATGACAAAGCCACCTCACTAACCCCACCCCTTCCATTTTTTCTTTATTTTTTCTTTTCATGACTAAAATGCATATTTAGGAGTGCGACACCTTTTGCAGGTTGCAGATCATGTCGCGCAACTCCGAACATTCATTTTTGCAGCGCAGCAACGTGTGTCTCAGGTCGTCTTTCTCTTTGATCAGCTGGTCCAGTTGTTCCTTCAGGTGTTGCTGCACAGCCCTCTGGTTTACAGCACCCTGCTTCACTGACTGCAGCTTCTGCTTCTGCTTCTGCTGCTTCTTCTTCTTCTTCTTCTTCTTCTTCTTCTTCTTCTTCTTCTTCT
>CALSCE010009344.1:11289437-11303143 GCA_943593645.1 Bovichtus variegatus | reverse complement strand
TCTTCTTCTTCTTCTTCTTCTTCTTCTTCTTCTTCTTCTTCTTCTTCCTCCTCAAGTTCCTCTTTTTGGGTCTCATTCTGCTTGTGCTTCTGCCTCAGATCCAGTTCCTGGATCCCTATCTTCTTACCCAACACCGACAATTAATTTTTGCAGTGTGCCGCTCTGCCTTGAACTGCTCAACATCAGCCATCAGAGACTCAACTTTCTTCTTGAGGACATCGTTTTCTTTCTCAGTCTTCTGCAAATACTTGTCGTCAATGTCAGTTGTCACTTTGTGAAAGCGCTCCATGTTTCCTGTTGATTTCTACTCTGGGTCTCAATAAGATTTTCACCAAGGATACATCATAATGATCATTATTACTATGACACACAGACACACACACACAATCTTGAAAATGATGTCACTGTGTTTCACATGGAACACTTTTTCTCTTCATTGTCTATCTCACTTGCTGACTTTCTGAGTTGCAAGTTGGAAGAGATATCGAGTGCTGCAGGAATGAGTCCTAAAACATGGTAATAAGCATTTTTGCACTTCCGGTTGTCTTATCTTGAAGTCTATGAGTTTTTCATTGGGTTTTTGGTTAGATGCCTGAGGTCTGTGGTTAACACAAGCATAATAATATTAACATTTTGACATAAAATTAGTCAGTAAATACCCTACTTGTGAATTTTCAAGCTTTCACATGTCTTAAAAAAGGCGATTGCTAACAAGTGGCTAAATGTTCCAGATGTTGTCTGAAACATTTAGCGTCATCACGCCGAACACTAGTCCAAAGTTAGCTTAGTGGTGGTGACGTAAAGTCATGCGACCGTTTATAGCCTAATGTTAGCTTTTTACTTCCATTTCCACAACAATAAAAGTGTAAAAAAACACATAAATCCAATGCAAATAAAATGTTTTTCTCAGAAACAAGGTTGAAATAATGAAAACTGGTGGTCATAACATAAACTTATATGATGGTTACAAAACCCAACTTCGCAACTCTATGGGGAACCGGCTCACCCCTACTTCCTAATGCCTGTGTGCCATGGAGCCTGGACATATCAGCATTTCATACAGATTCCCAAACAGCTGAGAACATTAGGTGTAGCAGATAGAAGTGTCTCTTACTGTCTTTGTTGGTTTTTGGAGCTTGAGCTTTGGTAGTTTTTGGGATAAACTTTAAAACCAGCAGTAAACTGAAGGCACTCCCCACAGCACCAAACCATGCAGTGAACGTCTCCCTGGGAAAAAGTAAAAGCAGTGTGAGGTGGACAAATATGTTTGGTGTACTATAGATATAGGATATACATTTACAAATCTACACACACATAAATATCACGTAAACATTTCAAAGTCGATCATCATATCATCTATCACGTTTAGTTAAAAGTCATTATTGTATATTTTTCGGCCAATTGGGGGCAGCGGAACAAGCTGTAAACATAACATTGACATATTACCACCATATGGAGAGGTTAGAAAATAGTTGCTTATTCACACACCAAGCAGACATGGATCGACATTAGCATTCATTTGGAGTCATGTCCGTGGCCACCTAACACATGTGGCCGAAGTCCAATGTTTCATCTCTTTTCGCTCTTTTTGGGTCTCCACCAACTCCTGATGGAAATATCTGGCTCTTAAGCTGCTAAATGTTCTAATTTCTTTACCGGCTCATCGCTAACTTTGTCTGTCTGATATTTGGTGCGTGGCAGGTAGTGTACAGAGCTGAAAACAGGTTCCTGCAACAGCTGAAAATGAAGTTGATGAGAGCGGTGAGAGTGAATAAAAAAAAAAAGTTGAGCAATGAGCTGAAAGATGCTAAAACACTCTGTCGAGCTTTGAGGGCTCCTCACTACAAACAACACATTACCCTTAATCATTTCATCTTCTCTCAATATAAAACTAGCGAGTAGTGCAGATTTATTATGCACATAACGGTGGATATAAACTTGCTGCTGGTCCTAACTGTAGTGCTGCATTATATTCATGTACAGTATATTCCCAAATCAAATATTAACAACTTATCTACTTGTGTTTTGGCAACAGAGAGTCGTAAAATGTAGCTATAGCCTACAATATCTATAGTTCATAGTTTGGGGAACTATGCTTTTCACAGGAGAATAGTGTCAGTTGTGAATGTTTAAGTTATCTTAGGACAGTAAAGTAGTAGCTAATAAAGTAACAGGGAAGAACCCAGGAGAAAGTGCTTCCACAGTGTCCCAGTGTGTAATCAAAAATAAAGCTCCTGTTATTCGAATCGTTTACTACATTCTGGGAGCAGCCAAAGTTTTTTTTCCCCACAATGTAGACTCACATACAGTGACACTCACCCGTAGCGTGTGTTAAGTTGGCCGCCCAACGTGGAGCCGGTTATCATACCGATGCCAAAACACAGACCTATTTTGGATAAAGCATCTGCCCGTTTTTCTGGTTCTGAAAGGTCTGCAACGACCATCTGAGATGCTGTAGACAGGAGCGGGATGAAGAAATCAAATGAAGTGAAACTGCATCTCTTGCCAAATAACAATCTAGGTTTGAAGGTTTCAAATGTTAAACTGAGTGAGCAGGATTATAAATGAGGAGTGCTCACCAGGTAGAACATGCATGAAGACTGTGGGGAGTTTGTGAAGGAACAGCATGGCAGGACTCTCTGCTATGGCCAGCAGCAGGAAAAAAACGACTGTTGAAGAACACGCCAGCGACAAAGCTGCTCGCGCGCCGAAGATATCTGCAAATCTGCCATCAACAACAGAAACCAGAAACCACGTTTTCTACCGGGCAAAACCAGTGTAGGTCACTAACATTAGAACAGATATATTTGTGATGTATCAAGAACAACCTCCAAGCACGTCTGTAAAAGTAGCTAAAATAGAAACTTCTTTGTGTTGTACTTACCTTCCAAACATAGGACCCCCAACCAGCTGGATTATACCCACCACGGTTTGTAAATAACCAAACCACAAGGTGTCGAAACCAAGTTTCTTTGCCAAATACTATAGAGAGACATAATGAAAATAAAGACTTAAAGTCACACAATCATGTTTCGCATGTGCACATGCTCACAATGCTAGAAATCAGCTGATTTTCAAACCACAGGTTCAGCATGAAATCTATGCATTTGACACTCACCTGGCCTGAGAAAAGAGAAGGTGCATTTCTACCAGTCAACACATCCAGACTGTGACTTTATTCAGGTGTCCACCGTTTTTAATGAATATCATATATATTATGCCACATTCCTGTCATGCGATGTGGAAAGGAGGATAGGCATGAAAAAGATTCCCATGTTGACAACGTCCTCAGACAAAAACATACTTTTGTAATTCTTTTTCCTTCTCCTCTATTCCTTTTGGAGAAAAGATTTGCAGTAGCTGACATATGATTAACTCAACATAGCATTAGTCATTAGTCAGTGTTACCAGTTTGTCTTTGATGAATGTGGCTTTTAGCAGAAATTATTTTTTCCTCGCACCCCGTGCAGTCAACTTCAAGGACACAGTTTGAAAAGCTGTATGAACCTTATAGACGACATCGAATTGTTCTATGTCTACTTTACATATCGTCTTATGATTTCCATTTCTGCCACAGCTCCTTGCAGCCTTTAGCCCAAAGGTAATAGATCACGAGACAACATTCTACGTAATAACAATAAGTCACCTGAATTTGTCCATTCACTCAAGCACCACTTATACTCCCTCATCGACAAAAGTAGAGTAGCAAACAGTTCTGATCCACGGTAATCTGCATTTTAGAGCACAGCCTATACTTCCATGCTTAAAAACAGTGGTGGAAAGTGACTAAATACATTGTGTGCAGTTTGTGATTTATTGCTATGTACGCTAAATAAAAGTGACACACTTGTTGTGTTTATCCTTTTTTATTGTATTTTATTAGTGGCTTTGACCATGTGTATTGTCTTAATTGCTGAGAAAAACAAATGTCCTGCCCTGGTGGAACAATAATACAAATGATAATGTAAAAAAGGATGCATTGTGTAGATTAAACCACCAAACAGCATGTAAAGTAGTACTTTTCACAATTTGAAAGATTTAGTTCCTACTTACTTTACAAATAAATATATTTGCATACAAAACATCCAAATAGATGATAAAATATTTTGTTTTGTTATAAATCACAGGGGGGCATTTTTACGTTTACTTCTAAATCTATGGTACATTGTCCTGATTAGATTAGTTTTACTAAAGTGAGGCTTTGAATGCAGCACTTTTACTTGCAATGGAGTATTTTCACAGTGGTATTAGTACTTTCACTTCGTAAAGGATCTGAATATTTCTTCCACTGTCATTATGTAACAATGACATAAACCAATCCGACTACAATAATGAGAACTTGTAATGAAGTGAATATGAGTGCGTGTTGCTGATAATACGTGTGTTAATACATGTGTTGAAGTACATTTGTGAATGCAGGACTTGTAATTAAGTATTTGATCGAACAGCTTCAGTGTGTAAGTTCAAATACATTTCCAGCGTTTCCGGGAGCGTTTTTGCATTCCCGGCAGGCTCGGAAATCTCAGCTTCCTGCTGTTGCCGCAACATAAATACTTACAGGGGTGACAGAAAACTGTACAAACATCCACGTTATATCCAGAGCAGCGATGAGGTAAACGATGTAAATGATGTTCCTCTTCTTCGCTTGGTCTGTAACGTTAGCCTCGATGGGAACTGAGGCTCTGGAGGTGTCCTCGGTTGTTTCTCTCCTTCCACCCATGTTGCTTCGTGTAGAAAAACACACTTTTATACAATAACGTTAATGTCACCGCAGAGAGTAAGGGAACAGTCGGTGGGAATCAAACTGCAAAAAGTGTCCGGTAGGTTAGCCTTTGACCCGGTGAACTCACACGTAAACTAGCTCACCTGACGTTAGTTGTACTTTGGAGCCAAACATTGAGGCGTTACCTAAGTAGCTACATGTGAGTTACTGAACATTATGAACCAAAATGTTTGGTTTAAGCATTGTTCACCGGAACAGCCGTGACTTCAAGTCCTGTCCGGAAGTATTGAGCGAACACAAACGTCTCTTAAATAAAGTACCACCGCGGGGGAAGTGAACGTTTTCTACAGTGATGCATTCAAGAACTCCTAATTACATAGTAGTTTGAACTTTTCTCGCTCATTCTGAGAGCTGTATATTTTATATTTATATTGTAATCAATCTATCTGAAGAAGTTTTTAAATCCCTTACTGAGGTAAAAGGTGCAATACTACAATGGAAAGGCTCAATTACAAGTAAGACTCATCAAAGTATGTATATGTGTGTTTACCTGGTAACAGTAGCAATGCCATCATTTAGGAAAACGAAAAAACTGTTTTACAAAAATGCTGTGTAATAAATTCTAAATTTGCTTTAAGTATCAACATCACTCATTGTGCAGCTGTATGGTCCCTGCAAGTGTTATAGGAGGCTATTATATGTGCTAACGGTTTATTATTACTAATGAATTAGCATGTAAACTGTATTTTCGCCAACATAGAGTAAGTCTCGGGGGCATTTGTAAAGCATTGATTCTGCCTGCATGTTATTTCGTGTTATGGGATGATTGAAGTGAAAATGATCACAGGGTATATCTGCTAAAGGGCTGGTCAGATTTCACAAGGCAGTCTCTTAACGCCCTCTTGTGGTAAATCTGCTGATACTGAGGTCAGCTGCCGATATCTTCCAATATTCATGAATAACAAAGACTTGGATGTGCATCCTTAGTGCATCCTGTACATCCCTAAATGTACAACTTTAACGAGATTAAAGTCACTATATCATCAGTGTAATCTATAAACAGAAAATGCAATCTACAGTATACTGTCCTTATTGAATGGGGTCTTCTTTATGTGGGAACTTAGAGGAGATGGGTGGCGGAATAGCATGGAAAAGGAATTCATTTTTATCACAAATTACGTGACAATTTACCTCCTTATATTGAAAACCAATCTGAGATTGAGAACATTAGAATATTGTAGGGTTGGCATCCCATGTGGGGTGGTTTGCTTTGGAGTTAGGTTTTTCCGGACATTCATCTGATATATTATATCGATATTTGAATTGGGTTTTTGTTTAAGTTTGAAATATCATATTAAAAAGAAAAGATCACAAAAGTACACAAATTCTAAAGCGAGAAAATTACAAATATTTGTCATTTGGAGTTTTGCAGAATTCTCCTTATTGTTTAAGTTCCCCCTCTACTAAAACAATATGTTTTACTTATTGTTACTTAATTTCCATCAAATTCATCTGTGGAAATGAGAAGGTTCCTCTTTGCTCGTTATATCTGAGTTTAAGATATGCAGCTACAGGTATGATTTTGTGACGACAAAACTAGTTTTGAAGCCAATCATCCGTCCAATATGAAATTTATATAATTTGTGATGTGGAAACTTGGAGCCTCCAGTGAACATACACTGAGAATGAAGGAGATATCTTATGTTAATCTTTCATAGATTCTGCATTTTTTTTTAACGGAGGGAGGAAAAGTAGATGTCCATTTCTGAGTTTTTAGATTAGATTCAATTTTATTGTCATTGCACAAAGTACAAGTACTGAGGCCAAACATATATACTGTAACACAAACACAAATGAATATGGATACTATATACAGTGATATATGAATATTATAAATTATTTCATTTTTCATTTCATTTCTTAATTTGTTCTGCTCATGTTAATGAAAGAAAGAAAGAAAGAAAAGAAAAAAAAGCACTACACAATCAAATCACAACTATATTTACACACTCTATGGCTGAAAAGGAGCAGGGAGAAGAACAATCTTATGTTGCCTGACCCTTACTAAATAGATGGTCTGTCAATTACAGAACTTAACAACCAATACTTACAGTAACATGAGGAGAAAAAAGAATCCAGACCCAAACAGATTACCTGACACTTCATATAGCCTAATTATTCTTTCTTTTTACATTTTTCTTGAACTGAAACAACCCTTTAAATCATTGTGTAGAGAAGTTCACAGTTTGATAATGACCACTGAAATACACATCAGCTTTAAAGTAATTAAAATGAAATGTTCTTCTATTGTCCTTGTCCTTTAAACTAAAAACAAACACATTTTGTAAATGTTCTCTGCTTTTTGCCCTGTGCATACCTAAAACATTTCTGTAACTAAACTAAATGTATTTATTTTAGTAGGTAATTTAACTTTTATTGTGGAAAAGAAAAACATATAAGACACACAGTGTTATTACAAGCAAAATATCTATGTCCTAAAACATGTCTAGAGGGGATCCTTTTTTTAAAAATAGGACTTTTATTTTGAAGTTTCCTAATTAGCGCTTTAGGATTCTTATTTTGAAGTCCGTGAGCGACCTCCTCCCGGAAACATGCTCCATCATATCCCCTCTGTTGTGAGTGTGGGGGTTGCAGACTATCAGACTTCGGTTTATCAGTTTGAGTGCTCATTTTCACATTTATATGGCATGTAGATATCAGAAAACACAGAGTGGCAATGCAGATCCTCACCCCTCACGTTTACTGGGCTCAGCGGCACGGAGAGATTTACCTCCGGGTGGAGCTGAGCGATGCAAAGGTAACAACATCCACCTGCTTCCAGCTTTCACTCACACAGACCGGTCGTTCACTGCTCAAGACATTTAAGTTTAAATGCCTTTTATTATATTGATGCTGTCTGTGTAACAGTGGCTAGTTAATGTTTAAATACTGCGCTGTGGCGACACGGTTAGCCTGACGTTAGCTAACGTTACAGGGCTAAATTGACCTCTGACGTTCATGTGTGATGGCTGTAAGAAAACTAACAATACTGTAATAACGTCACGGTACACATTTGTTCTATGTCCACAAACGTGTGTATTTAGGTTTTTTTGCCGCCTAAATGACACAATTCAACGGGCATTGATAACACTTTATTGTCTGTCGTCGTGGTTATACTTTGTTTTTTCTTCTATTTATTGTAAAACACTGGGTAACAGCTGTAAATTAGAGTTGGACTTCCTTGCCACTTAAACAAAAAAAAAGAATTCAAAAAATAGTCAAAACCTGTATTAGGAATTGTTGAGTTTGTTTGTGTGTGTTTTGTCTTCACCTCATCACTGAGCCTGTACTTGGCTGCTTGACTTTCCGTGCGTGCGCTCGTGCGCGCGTGTGTGTGCCTGCATTGGTGACATACAGGCTCTCCTCCTCGTCTTGCATCTGTTCGACTAATGTCTTATAAAAGATGCATCACCTTTAATGGTTGTTCTGGATCTTGTTGAGCCTCTCTGGAGAATATCTTAATGATAACTGAAACAGGCTGGCAGAAGAAAACCATGTCATGTTTCACATTTTAAGCCCATTTATCAACGAGGAAAGACTAAATACAAGAAACTTTCTCAGTTTAATGCGATACACTTCATTGGCACTACACCACAGCCTCCTAAATGCCTATGAAGCTGAAGCTACACCTTCGTGAAGGTAGGGTTGTGCAATATATATCCGTATTGTGATATGAGGTGAAAGATATTGTCTTTAAGATTTTGGATATCGTAAAATCGCGAAAGTGTCTTTTACTGGTTTTAAAGGCTGCATTACAGTAACATGATGGCATTTTCTTACCAGAATGTTCTAGCTGATCTGGAAATGAAATGGAAATGGAGGGTTTTTGAATCCTCTTTTAATCGTCACACATGTGCACAGCACACAGTGAAATGTAGACTCTGCATTTAAGCCATCCTAGTGTTATGAGCAGTGGGCAGCTAGTACACAGCCCGGGGGGCAGTGCGGGGGTCCAGTGCCTTGCTCAAGGGCACCTCGGCAGTGCTGGCTAATCTCCAGTACTTGGTCCGTTCTGGCGACCCACCGGTTCCCAAGCTGAGTCCCTACAGACTAAGCTACTGCCGCTATCATTTGCCTTTGCCCACTTAATTATTATATCCACATTACTGATGATTATTTATCATAAAATCTCATTGGGTAAATATTTTGTGAACGCACCAATGGTCAATCCTAAAATATATTTGCAATATCAGCATCGAGTCATTTGATTGAAAATATTGTGATGTTTGATTTTCTCCAAATCGCCCAGCCCCCAATTTATTGGATTTATTTATTATTTATTCATAGCACGGCTGTTGTATTGGACTGCATTACTTCTAGCTTGGTGTACCTAATAAACTTGGAATTATTTAAAAGGATAAGTCTGGGGATATTATACACTTTTCAAAACTAGAACCAACAAGGAATCGATCCCACTCAAGCATTTTGTGAAGCCAAAGCCTGATGTATCTTATTGTTCTGTGCCATAGAGCTCCGTTATTTTCGGGGAAAAACCCACTAACACCGTCCTGCTTCTGTAAATGCACCAAATATGTGTTGATCCGCCGTTGAAAATAGTCTCCAACAAATACGCTATTTACTCCTATTTGAGTAACATTTGCCAAGAACTACAGTGCCCAGCTGTTTTAGAAAATCATTCAGCATTTTTAAAGAATGAATTTACATATTTGTGACCTGTTTTTTAAAGTTGTACGCCTTCAGTAGAAACCAATGGGCTCAGGGTTTAGTGTAACAGAAAGGGTGGGGAAGTCTTTACGTATTGAGAGACTAAAGTCTGTTTTGATCTTTTCATGGGATTTGCTGACATTAACAAAAACATAGAATATCATCACACTTATCATTTGATTTGCATTGTGTGCGTCGGTGTCGGGTTGGTTGTGATGGCTGCCGTTGTGTTTTTCAGAATCTCGACATCAGCCTGCAGGAAAACAACACACTTCAGTTCAGAGGTGGGTTTTTACATTAGTGCATGTACAGAGAAAACAGATGGAGATAAGAGAAGTTGCATAATGAACATTTTGAAGTGAAACATTGTGAAATAATCCATAAACTTCCCCATTTTTTTATGATGTCAGTTGTGATAGCAGTTTCTGTATGAAACACAATGTAAAGCCTAATATTGTCATAATATAAGAATCCCATGTTAATATTGTTCCACAGCACAGGGTCATGGAGCTAAAGGAGATAATGAATACAAGTTCAGTTTGGAGTTCCTGGAACCTGTCAGACCTGAGGTAATCTTCTTTTATTCATCTATTACTAGTTAGAGGTCAAATCAATTGTGATATTGACATTTTTTGTTTTTGCATCATTGTAATATGATTTAAAGTAAATGCCAGAGTGAGTTATTGATTTGATTTATTTTCTTACAGTTTCTGATATAAGACACACTTGTGTTCTCTTCCAGGGAAACATTTGAATGTTGTCACTTGGTAAGATGGATGTAAATGTCAGACCCTTCCAGCATTACTTACAGACAACTGCAAATGAATATAAATAAAATAAAATAATGGCCTTTAAGTAAAAAATGCGCAGAAAATTATTTGTCTAGTTTTCATTTATTACGATTTCAGATGAACAAATCCACAGTTTTATCATATCTTCAAATCCCGAACGAGCATGATAAGACGCAGAGGCTCTGATTGAGCGAGTGCACCTGTGAGAAATGACTGCAACTCAAGGTGATCTGTGATTAAAAAATGCCTCCCTGCTGAACAAAGGCCTGATTAGCTGGTACATCATGGCCCGGGACACTCTGTCACTTTATTATCAGGGAATTAATTCTGAGACAAAGAGCTGCAGCTTTTTCCTTTTTCCTCAACAAAGTTGCATTAAGATGCAGTTTTCCATATGTTGGGCTTGAGGAACTTAAGATAAGACCAGTGATAGTTATACATGTCACACAGTTATGCGTCCTTTAACCACCCAGTTAAACCCAAGTTATTGACGGTCAGTAGTGGATGAAATGTGCAGTCACAGTCTTCTTGTATGAAGGATACAGAAGCACAAACTGTGTTCACACAGCAGCTACTCACATTATGTCATTGTCTTCTGCGTGTCTCAGTTAAGAAACCTTGTATGCATTTCTAATTTCTGTGTTTTCAGGTCAACCATAAGTCTACACAGCGCCAGGTGGACATCAAGATCAAGAAGCAGGAGGAGCGCTGGTGGGACCGGCTGACACTGCAGGAGAAGAAGCCGCTGTTTTTGGCTCCGGACTTCGACCGCTGGCTGGACGAGTCCGATGCAGAGATGGAGCTCCAGGCTAAGGTACTGAAGCTCTACTACATGCAAACCTGGCAGGAGTCTGTTGTGAAGGCAAATGAGTGCAAAGTGTAGTCTTCGTTGATGCAAACTGGTTTTATGGGATTATTATAGTTCAGTTAGGACAGTTGGTGCTGCCAAGAACAAACAGAGGCCTGGGTGAAGCTATTTTTAGCCCCAGCTCAGCTCCTCATGCTTAGCCTTGCAAAGCAAGCACATACAACTTTGCATCGCTCGTTGTGGTATGGGGAGACATGGGACAGGTGTCATTTCAATAAACTGTCAGACAGTTCTCATCTTCACTGGGATTTAGTGTGAACCTACACATGAGCCGACAAAGCCACCTCCCACCAGGTTGTCACACATTTTTGGAAAAACATGGCATCTATTACGGTAATGCTGTATACGTTTTCCTAAATGATCCAATACAGTCTGTGGTGGAATAAAACAATGCAAACATTTATATGTTTTAGAGTCGGGGAGTCATGTCATCATCCGCTGGTGGACTCAGTGGATGTTTTCCAGAGAAAAGCTTCTATAGCAAAAACTGAGCTTACTAAATTTAGCAAAGCTAGCAAGTTGTTGTTTTTTTGTAGATGCTTTAATTTCTCAAAGCACTCAAATAAAACAACATTTTATAAAGCGTAGTTGTTTACGATGTGTTAATATCGCTTGTTGTTGTTAGAATTGCGGGAGCTTGTTAACACACTTATGAATTTAGAATCCTGTTTTTGTTTATTAATGTATCCATGATAAAAACTAAATTTTCTAAATTTTGACTTTTTAAATCATCAAATAAAATGAATAAGTCGGTTCACTTGAAAAATTGGGAGATCGTGACTCGTATTCACCATATTAAACCAAGTGAAGTTTGCAGTAAATATAAAAAAACCAATGCAACACATGTTTGGTCTTTGCAGAGTGAGATTCTGATGGTGTGTGATGTGTGATTTCTTTCAGGAGGAGGAGAAGATAAACAAGATAAGTGTGGAGTCGAGAGTTCGTAAAGACCGTGAGTCACACTGAGCTCTTCAAACATCAGAAACTGACAGAAATGCTTCTGATGTGCGTCTTTAAGGTTGACATGTACTATCCTGTAGGAGGAGTTCGGGCAACATTAGCGTCAGTTAATCTGAGTTGTTTTCTTCTGTTCCTCAGCCTACCTCGGGCTGAAGAGAGGCTACTTGTTTATGTACAACCTGGTGCAGTTCCTGGGATTCTCCTGGATCTTTGTCAACATGACAGTTCGACTCTTCATTCTTGGTCAAGGTTTGTAAAAAAAAAAAGAAACCGCACACGTCAGTTTATGAAGTGAAGTTCATGTCGAGGTCATCTGCCACAGGAAGGCAAAGATACCTACAGAAAACTATTTTGACTGTCCAGAGTAAATAATGCAAAGTATGTTAAGCGAAAGTTTATTAAAGTTTGTATGACCTCCTGTTTCACGCCAAGTTAGCCCCCCTACTTCTCCAGGTGTTAACCACACTTTTGTGCTGCTGCTGTAAATACACAGTATCTGCATTACTTACCTTCCTACTGACAATGATTTGGTTTGAAACGTGCCAACAGTTCTTCTTCTGCCAAAACCCGAGTGTCTTCAGTGAGGTGAACTTGCGAGGTAAAGATCGGCCCTTTGGACCCACAGAGCGGTTATTTGGTTACATGTAGATTATTAGATTCTGCAGCACAAACTGGAAAAATAGACATTTTGGAGCTGTAAAAAATGCGATGGCATAAAGAAATCTGTGGCGTATAAAGGATGATTCCAGTTAATCTAAGCTTCAGTCTTATTTTTGTAGTTTTGGCCATGATTTATTTCTAAATATCAGCAATGACAGCATTATACTCACCAAGTTAACTGTTCATCGCCACAACCGAGTCCGAAGAGACAAGAAACGGTAAGACAATCAAACAGGTTGTACACAAACCTACGGAAGCCGAGAATGGCCGTGCTTGCAATCGTTTTTTCTTAATGCCGTTATCTCAAGAACGCGAGTACATTTTTTCGTTATCTTGGGATAGCAACACTTGTTTTCTCGTGGATTGGGTTGATTCTTTTTGTTTCTTGAGGAAACAAAAGGCAGATTTCTCGAGATAACAAGATAAGTTGTACAAGTCGTTGTCGTAGTTGGATGTGGAGGGAAAGGAACATTTTAATGATTTCTGTGGGTTAAATACTGAAGGGCGATATGTTTCAAACATGTAAGGATAACCTATGTATGTTAACTCAGAATAAAGTTAGCTCTAGGTCTTCTTGTTAAATGACGACTGATCTGCATGTTATCTCCAACAGAGAGACACAATGCAATTTCAAATACACCTTGAGTGAAGTACAGTCCGATGTGTTGATCAATACTAGGTAGCTTCTCCTTGAACTGACATTTTCATCTTAAATCCGCTGCTACGGTTGTCAAGACGCCATCTATGCCTGCTGGCATGGCAGTCCTGACCCCTGATGAACATAAGCAACAAGACAAAACAACCTTTTTGTTTTTTTCAAGTGGTACAGGTTGATTATAATGTTTTCCGGAGATAACGAAATAATTAACTTGTGATCGAGAGATAACTCATTAAAAAAAGGCTTCTGTACAAACTGTATAGATGGATAGATGGATAGATAGATAGATAGATAGATAGATAGATAGATAGATAGATAGAT
>CALSCE010009344.1:11209970-11285695 GCA_943593645.1 Bovichtus variegatus | reverse complement strand
GAGCAAGTTTCAAGTCTCTGCAAGTTGATTTTGAACTTGTAGATTCAGTCTTGATGTAAAGTTGATAGCGTGTGTGATAAACACCGTGGCTATTGAATCGATGGAGGAATGATTTCAGATGCCTTTGCATGAAACCACTGGCTCTTAACTGTAAACTGTTTTAAATGTAGATGTCCGTTGTTTTCAGAGGTGCGTTCCTCACACTAAGCCTTGGATGACGCTGTCAGTCATTCACTGCTTTGAATATTAACAAAGCCATGCAAACCCCTGTAGAAGGAAACCTGATGCAAAAAAGATCTCAATTGTTTCACTTCCTGTGAACTTTGTCCTTGGAAATATCGCGACAATTTCGGAGGGGAGGTGGGATTGACACGTAATCGAGGAAGTATTGATTTTTTTGTCCTTCAATTTCATGGTATTTTTTTGCATGCTGAAAGAATACAAACAGCAAAATAGGAGAATATGTAATGGAGGATAGAAATGGTGGGTGAGGACTTAGGGCTTCATAAAAAGATGATCTCTTTTAACTTGCTTTTAGCTCATTAATACTGTAAAGCTAACTCCACTGAGTAAACGTCTGCCAGCACCTGAATGCACCTCCAGAGTCTAGTTCTCTGCTTTGAAATGTACAATGTTGGCGCCCCCAGTGATTTTAATATTGAAGAATACAGCAAAGTATGTTGCTTCCCCTCCAGCCGGATGGATCCTACATATGGACACTGAGATGAATTGAAGGGAAGACTTTTTTTTTTTTCTATGTACTGTAAGCCCACAGAGATGTGTGTATGGTCAGTGTGTGTTGCACTTTAGACTGCACCAATTTCTTTGAAAAAAAAAAAAAAATGCTTACAATACCAACATAAAGACCGTCCACTTCCTGTTTTTCCACTGACTGTAAATGAGTTCTTTGTTTTTTCTTTTGCCCTAATATGTTCACCTTTTGAGATTTTCCTTTTCATTATATTTATTTGTGTTTACTGAGGTTGTTTTTAATTTGTCTGTTTCAGATTGACTTTTCTAAAAGTGTCTTTTGGGAAGTGTGTGTGGTGGAGTGCAGCTTGATTTTAAACATTTTATTGCATTTCAAAAGTCCTTAGGCAGATAAATTCAGACTAATGCTGTGTTTTATTGTAAGTCACAATTATGGTTTCCTGACAAAAATAAACATCTGAGTTCCTAGTTTGGAGGTTGGGGTGTTTTTTCTCAGATCTCCGTTCCTCTTGTGAAATGTCAAAAAACGTTTTTTCAACATTTTGCTGCAGAAAAGAAACATGGAGGTAAGAAAGAGGTGTGACATTCAAGTCCAGGATCAAACTATGGACGCTGCAGACCATCAAGACGCTTTAATAAACATTTCACCAGATTGTTTGCTGTGTCGTACTGAGCATTATATGCGTTGGCATCTGTAGCTAAAAACTTACAAATACACACCTACGCTTGAGGTAGATGGATTGTTTATTTGCAAAGTAGTTACTTGGAAAACCAAGTTCTGAACATTTGGGAGGGTAGATTCACAATTGTTCAGTTCTATCTGAAAACAATAGTTAGGTGTTCGTATGCATTAGCCTTCAAACTGGCCATTAAGAGATCCCTTCCTTACGGGCTTCTGATGTAAGAGATAGTGGACAGAATCCACAGTCCAAAGTTTCAAAGTTTGTTCGGAGCTTATGAGTCTGAGTTGATAAAAATGAAGTGGATATTTTACAAAGTTTGAACAGGAGGAATAATGACCACAAGCAAAACTTGTTTCAATGTAAAATGGGCACGAAGCGTTAGATTAAAGACAGAATTTGAGAAATTGTTGACCTATTTTTTTTAAGTTTGAGTTAAGTTGGATTCCAGTATGATTCATTTTGCATTGTGGAAAAACTAATTATGAGGGTTTTCATCATGTGCATTATTAAGCTTTCTGCTTTTCAAAAAGTGTCACTTTTAATAAATGTTTTTAAAAGGGCCAGGAGGTTCTGAAGAAAACCTGGTAGCTGTCTGTGTTGTCAACTTATGCAAGAAAAAGTGAAAAGTGTTAATGAAAATGTATTTATTAAAAAAAAAACAATATATATATTTTTTAAAGTTGACATACAAGGGCAATGAATTCATAATCAGCTCTAATTGATTCTGTGATCATTTGGCCTCCACAGGTGTTTAGCCTGATTGGACCTTTTCTGGCTGGACTGTTTGATTGACATCTCCCTCCCTTTGTTAGTTGTCTTATATTTGTGAGGGCGGAACCACTTAAACCTTCATTATCCTTATTTGGACATTATGGTGACGTCATGTAATCCCCAGCATGTCCCAGCAGAGATCTAATGAAGCAGAACAAAAGAAAACGCCTGTAAGTGAGCAGGGACTAGAGGTGAAATGTTTCATATTTTTATTTTAAATGTTAATTATCTTTTGTAAATTTAGTCAATGAAAAATTATTTGGTCACATTTAACTTCATTTGTTATTGATACATCTTTACTTTACTTGAATACAAACTCTTCACTAAAGCTGAACTAGGTGACAAAACTCGCATTCAATTTGAAATTGGACATCAATTTTACACTAAATCATAGAGTATGTAATGACAAACCGTATGTGTGTGTTGGACATTCTGCTCATATGTGAACATGGCGAATTTTTTGATTTTAAAATACTGTGAATAATCACTGGGGCACATGTGTTGCTGTAAACCAAAAAGCACTTGTTTTCCCACCTGCATGTTCATGCTTTGATCTTTTATTGGACAAATAAATCAATTCCCCACACTCCTAAAATGAGGCTACATCTGACCACACCCAAACTAAGGACCAGCCTCTGAACATCTTAATTATTCTACATCCACCAGGCACTTCGCTCAGAGCCGCCTCCGAGGTTTCACCTCAAACTGGCAGCTGAATGTTGCTGTATTGATACAGCGTTATGTGTGAAAGGGAAGGTGAGAGGTGTTCGGCTCCTAATCCTCTTAACAGCATTATGCTGAGCTTCGTTCAAGCCCTGACATGCGGTGCGCCCTTATAGCTCCCCAAAAATCCGGAGTCAGCATCTCTGCGTCCGTTACGCACAGCTGGAAGGACGGTGTGCAGCGGCGAGGGGCCGAGCAGCCGGCGCTACAGGTAAGACCCGCAGCACCGCACACACTGCCTTCTGGGTTTTATTGTCTACATGGTAATATTTTTGGATGGTGAAGGAATATAGATTAACGATTGTTTCATGATCATCGGCGCTGGCTTCATAATTAAACCGCGTCCTTTTTAGCCACTGATTTTACGTGTTTTTTTAGCTTAACGTTGAGATGTGAATGCACTGATGACGCTTAAATTAGCTTCCGATTCGGCAGTTAAGGGGAAAGTTGAGGGAAACTTACTTTGCGTTGCTGAACGACCGATCCGCCATTGTTTGCGCCTGTTGCTGTGGTGGAAGCATGTTTATACATGTACGGTAAAGCCTTCACGCTGTCTGAAACCAACTTTAGAATTTGTGAAACCTATTTTTATATTTGTGAAAATGCAAAACAGGGAGATGTCACTGCTTTTTTCACATGTGGACCACATTGGACCAGGTACAGATAAAAACACTATACTCAGAGTTCAAATCTGGACTAGATTATCACAGAGAGGATAAAGATGTTTTAAAACAGTTTCAGATTTGTGAACGTATTCTATCTGTCTGAAAACTTCAAAGCCCTTTTTTTAAATTCACTGCTTCTGCAGTTACTTATTATCTCTGCCTTTGGAGGGCAGTGTGAATCAAGGGCATGATGGACCTTTCAGTCTAAACTCCCATCTGCTCACATCTACAAGATGCCGAAGAAAAATGATGACATAGAGTAAGCAATATTTAAATATTTCATTTTTTATTTTTTTACAGACCATCAACATTTGTATCAAAGGAAAATATGATCCATGTGTCGGATTCTAATGTGATCAGATGAAAAGAAAGTGAGATTTGCTGTAAATGGTCTTTAAATTTATTGCTTCTCATTTTGGGGCAAACCTAAGATCCCAGTCCTGTTACAGAGGGTTCCCATCAAGACTGCTCTTGCAGAGCTTTACACAAAGCTCCTCTACCGGCACGAGAGCCATTTGCTTCGCAGGTCAGCAGCAAATCCTTACGAGCCTGCCGGATACACATAAGTATGTACAAAAACCCATTGAGCATCATCTTTAGTGAAAAAGATGCATGACACTTTCAGGAAATAAACACATTACTAACCTGGGAAAGTTGAGCTCTTTTATACTGTAACTTGTTGATGGAACTGTTTCTGCTGTCAAGACATTGCTACAAGCAAAAACATGTTTCTTTTATGATCTTGTGCAAACAGTAGAGAAACATGTATACAATGCACACTGTTTAAAAGAAACAAACCTGAATTTTGTTAGTGAACTCATCATGGGCCGTTTGGTCCACGTTAGAGGCAGAAATCACAGAGCGGAGCTGAGCCCGCCGCTTCTCCACATCGTCCTTCAGGCCTTTCAGCTTCTTTTCCAGGTCCTTAGTCTTCAAATCTGCTTTATGCTGCACCTTCTGAATATTCTGAGCAAATGTCTTGTACATCTCGTCCTTTTCCAGCTGAACCTGTGTGGCGTGCACACACACGCACACAAAAACCAATTCAAAAACATTCATGTAGATGGTACACAAAGATTTTGGCCATCAAACACATGAGCAACAGGACAGTGCAACTCAACCTTAGCCTTTACCTTGCTGATTTTCTGTTCCATTGTCTCACATTCCCGTTCCAGATCATCCGTCACCTTTTTTAGGGCCCTTTCATGGGCATCCTGTCAAAAACAGTGTCACAAATTGACCTTTTAGCCATGTACAGTATGCTATGCAAGGCACCAATTGGGGGACTGGTAGCAATCAAATGTAAATGCGGTTTAAAGTTGTAAACTGTAAACTCGGAATTGGTAAAAATTCACAAACATTCACACCAACAAACCCTTTTAGTTGTGTAGTATTTCCTTTTTTTCTCAATTTCAGCGTATTCTTTTTCGACTTTCGAAAAAAGTTCAGCGAGACGTTTGTTTTCTGTCAAAAGACAGCCCTGATCCTTCAACTTCTGCTTCTGTTTCAGGGTCATCTCTTCAATTTGTCCCTAAGAAAAGCCAATGAAACTTGCCATGTGAAAAAATGTAATATAACTTGGTCAGAACTACTGCTGCAACAATTAGTCAAAGAACAGAAAACTAACAATTTTCAGTCATTTATGTAGGAAAAATCACAAACATTATCAGGCTACAGCTTCTCCAATTTAAAAGACTTCTATGTTTTATATTATTTTGAATCGTATAACAACTGGATTATCAATCAAAACAAGAAATTTAAAGACATGTAAAAACATTTCTTTACTTTATAGACTAAATACTTTATCAATTATTTGTAAAGAATGATCAACAGACTCATCAATAACAATCACAAAAAGGTAATTTAGCAGATGCTCTTATCCAGAGTGACTTACAGTGAACTAACTACAGGGACAGTCCCCTGGAGCAACTTGGGGTTAAGTGCCTTGCTCAGGAGCCCAATGGTGGCAGCCTGGTATTGAACTCACAACCTTCCGGTGATCTATTTGAAAGCCTGACTACTAGACGACCACCACCACCCCTAGAATGTGTGAACTTATACCTTGAGAGAATTGTTAATAGTTGTTTCCTTTGCCATGCTATCAGAGAGAGCTTTAGCTTCACCGAAGGCTTTATTGAAGTTTTGTGTAAGAGTTTTGAAGTGGTTTTTCCATTGATCCTCTTTCTCACTGATTGTATTTTTCATCCCGTTTTCCAGCTCTTGTTTCAGCAACTCCATCTCTTTGTCACACTTGGCTTGGGTTGCTACTCAAATAGAGACACAGAATAATGGCTCCCATTTTCGTTTTTACAGCACTGGGTGTTGAATTCAACTCAAAATGAGATTAGCTCTTTACCTGCGATTTGCTTCTCATTGCCGTTTCTTATTTTAGTCATTTCTTCAGCATGTTTCTGTTGAAATAACAACCAAACCGGTGTTTGTAGCATTGATGCTTACTTGTTAAAATACATCAGAGTAAGGAACAATATTAAATCCACAGATCTTTAAGGGTAGAAATAAAAAAAACTGTGTACTACAAACCAGTTCAAGCTCCTTGACAAGGTTTTCATTGTCAATCTCCTGCATGTGGACCATGATGGTCCCCATGTCCTTATGAAGCAGAGTCTCTAATTGCTCCTTCTCTTTCTGCACCACCTGAGTGAGGACCAAACTATCTGCTCTCAACTCAGAGATCGTGTTCTGGTGTTCACACTGGAGGTGCTTCATCTTCTGCTTATATCCCTAGTGGGGAAAAAAAGCATCAAATGTGCAATATAAAGTAATTCAGCCAATACATCTGTCCATGGATCATCTTTGCTTAACAAATGACACTAGTACCCACTAGTTGCCAAGATACAGAAAATGCAATGCGATGCATTTACAATAACCGGGATATTAGAAAAATAAAATCATTATGTTAATGATACACTTACAATAATATTGTATAAATAAAAATTCAGGGGAGTCTATTAGAAGAAATGGAATATAATATTCATAACTAGGTTTTCATTAGTGTATAATCACTTGAAACTAAAATGTTGTGTTTTCGTTACATTGGAAGGAGAGTAACAAGCCATCGAGTGCTAAACCTTGGTCACGCTGGGGGATCTTTCAGGACCATTGCCTCGCTCACAGGCACTCCTTACCATAATTCTACTTTAAGAGAAACAAAATGCAGGCGGCGTTGCCACGGTTTTGCACTCCGCAGCTCACGTTACAGCAGTAAACTGGTCATAAACTACGGAGGCCTTCAGGTAACTTATAAAACGCGAAAGGCCAGTGTTTGATTTAATTGTTCTGGGCTGCTGTACTGTGTAACATGGCGAACTCCGTGAAAGACGACTCGCCTGCTACAAGTTTCAGCAATGCCGTGAAATCTTGGTTGAATAGTCAATTTTCATAGAATTTGCACTTCCTCTTGCCGTCACTAGCTGGCAGACAGTGCATCTGCTCTGAGCATCTTGGCCCCAAAAAGACTACAAGTTGGTTCCGCTATAGTGAGGCATTCTGTAAATTATTAAAAAAATAGGTTACCAATTCATTTGAGATTTTAAATTGCAACATCAGAAGAAAAAACGATTCATAAAATCCTACTTCCCATGTCTTAGCATTTCTAAGACTTTTAAAAGATTTATTTAAGAAATGTAATACCAATTGAGGCCATATTTTTAGATTAAGATTTGAGTTTTTCTTTTTTTTGTATTGACAGTAATGGTGATATTTAAAAAATGTAATTTTGATATTATGTTAATAATACATATATGGTAATATCGTGTAAATAATCCAGCACCTCTTAAATCCTTGGTTACAGACTCTCTTCACTTCCCCAACTCTCGTATTGAGTGTATTTCACTTACCAAAACATAGACACAGACATAGCGCACAAGAAAAAAGTTAAAGATGAATTTGACTAATACCTTTTTCTTTTAAAAATGTCAAATTCTGAATTATTATTATTTATTTTTATTTTTTGGCCATGATAATCGTTGAGTGAAAATCTGATACATAATCCTAGTGATGCAGTGTGACTGTAGCTACACTACACTTGTGTATCAACCTTACCCTGATCTTTATTTGGTGGCACTGCTGATTCTCTTCCATGTCCTTATCCAATTTTTTTTCTTCAACCTTGATTTCCTCCCGTTGTCTGTCTGCGATCTCCCGGGCCTTGTTGATCTTGTCCGTCTCCAGCATGAACAAATCATTCTCTTTCTTCACTCTCTCCACCTTCTCTCGAAGGTGCACAATGTGCTTTGTCATCTGAAATACAGAAATCAATATTTTCGTGTGAGAATATCTGTGCAAGACAATGTAGATGATGTACTCTACCTATTGTACATGTCAAATTTCAATTTACTGTTCAAGGGGGGGAACTACTCAGCCTGTGAAATTCAAACCAGACAGATGTCCTGATTATGGCTGCGTTTCAAATCACATATTTTTACTTTTTACTTTTAGTTTGTACTACAGCTGCTCTTACAAAGTACATAGGCCTACTGTTGCATGCAGTATTGGGACATACTACTTCGTCATAACATTCCACCTTGAACTTTGACCTTATTGCCCATATATCCCCTGCGCAAAGTTCTGTGGGTCAGAATAGCCAAAAAGCACGCAGGTTTGCATACTGCAAAATGCGACAGCATAAAGTAGGACATTCTGGTATTTTTGGCCTACTGAATTTGCCATACTATGCATTGGGACATAATAGTATGATAGTATGGGTAATGGAACGCACAGTACGTCTTCAGGCATATCTTGGCATGGGTTTAGAGACAAATATAACAATATACCTGCATTCAAAACTCAGGCGGGGTTGGACTTGACAGGCATTTTAACTGGCAGGGAGGCTTGACAAAAATATGCTACAGGTAGTATCCAGTGTTTTGAGACATTAACCCGTACTACGAACTTTGAATTTTAACCATTCTTTGTCTCTTGGGGGGGGAGTCCCGCTGTATGGAAGTAACTTGCTGAAATATCACCTTTTTAATGTACAGATCACTTTAAGCAGGACACTTTTCTTTCCTCCTGACATTAAACATCACTCCACACATTCAAACAAACACACACACACACACACACACACACACACACACACTGACCTGCTCCCTGGATATCTCCTCCTTGGTAAGGCCATCTATTAGGTAGGGCTTTTTAATGGAGACTTTTTTGGGGGGCGGCTGTACAAAAGTCAACATAATAGAAACAAGTTAAAACTACTCCCTACTATCAACCTAGAGATTTCTTTAACATTGTTTTAGTGTGGAAGTAGCTAGCACCAGCTAAAGAGAAAAGGGAAATGACCTCAATTACCAAAGAATGAGGGACTGCTACACATTAACCTCCACCCACAAACCTTTAGTAACGTACCCATTTTCCTCTTGATAAACTCCACCCATATCTACCCAACAAACAAGTGTAAACGCACATTTTGCTATTTTCAGTCTTTAACCGATAATACAATTTTAAAACGTTTTTTAAACTATCCCTACTATCAACCTTGTGTATTTCTTTAACATTGTTTGTGTGTGAGTAGCTAGCCCCGTTAACGATAACACGAGAAGCACAAACTGGGCGACGAGCAGCCAAACATGAAATGCTAGCGTTAGCTACCAAACGCTAGCAGCTAACGCTAGCATGTTTCCTGTGGTCTGCTCACATGATAAAGTCATTTGAAGAACGCTTTACTCACCATCGTATATATTGCGCCAATATCACGGAGATTCGGGCAATGTTTCGGTCGATTTGATAAGCTAGCTCTCACAACTGCTAGCACTCAGAGAAGTCTGCCTCGAGCCCTTAGTTTCAAACCAAACGTCGCGTTGCCATAGCGACCCGAGCGCGCGGTTATGTGTTTCCAGTGAAACATTTTTACTACACTATATTTATTTGAAAGCTTTAGTTACCAGAGGTGGACGAAGTACTCCGATAATACCACAGGGTTAATACTATGTTACAAATAAAAGTCCTGCATTCAAAAAGTATTAGCATCAAACTATACTTATATTAGGCCTACCAAAAGTAAAAAAGTTAACCTGTAATAAAACATGATAAATCATTGGTTGATTATTTTTTTGTATTACAAATCTGAATCTTAAAGATAAATAAAGTTAGCCTATCAAATAGAGTAAAAAGTACAATATTTTCCTCTGGATTGTATTGGAGTAGAAGTACAAAGTAGCAGGAAATGGAAATACTCAAGTACATGAACATTGACCCTGGAGGTCGATATCATCTCTAGTTAGACACAAATGTTTTTCTGTTTCAGCTCATAGACAAGATCGATCCACGTTTCAACATTGTGTAGACATTTCAACATAGCATATATCTTTACATAATATAACCCACACTACTTGTAGTTTGCCCCAATAAAACTTGATTTTACAGTGGCGTAACCGAATAAACACACCTGTGATAAAGTGTCATGTAATTCAGAAATTCCTACAGATTTTCACCCTTGTTGTAAAAAAAGAAAAGGATGTGGCTTAAAAGCTAAACACCAGATTTAGAAATCATTTGGTTCATATAAAAAGCCAATATTTCTAATATATATAATATTTTGTTGCAAATGAACCCAGCTGCTCTCAATTCCTAATTAAGAGTGAGTCCCCACCACACGCTGCGCAACAGGTGAGCTGACTAACCGTCCAATCAAACTCAAGGGTTTCACAAATCAGAAACTGTGTTTTAAAGAATCTTTATCCTCTCTGTGATAATCTAGTCCAGATTTCAACACTCTTAAGTATAGTGTTTTTTATCTGTACCTGGTCCAATGTGGTCTACATGTGAAAAAAAGCAGTGATATCTCCCTGTTTTTGCATTTTCAAAAGATATAAAAATAGGTTTCAGAAATGTGAAAGTTGATTTCAGACAGCGTGAAGGCTTTACCTACAATGTATAACATGCTTTCACAACCGTAAGAGGTGCATCGTTTCCCTTTCCCTTTAACTGCCGAATCGGAAGCTAACTTCAGCGTAATAATGTTAATGAATGTTTAATTAATAATTGTTTACTGCGCGCAAGCATTTCATCACGTTATGCTAAATATAATCATAGGCAATTTTGGATTTAATAGCTTTATTTTTAAACGAGTCCGTTTTTCATTCTTCCCGTGTTAACATGTTTGACGTGTCTTCAATACACTCTGTTTTGTGAGAAGCCAAAGCCTGTGTAATTATGTAGCCATAGTAACAGGTGGCTGTCTGCATCCCCTCCGACGCACACACTCACACACATACACACACACACACACACACACACACACACACTTCTCTTCAGTAGATGTGCCTCTGCAGCTATGCAAGCAGAGAAGACATTACAAACGCACACATTTCCATGATGATGTGAATTGAACTGTTTTCTGTTTCCAGTCCTTCCACAGGTTAAAGCTGCCCGCTGTAGAAGATGAATCACACTCTACGTCCGTGTGTGTGTCTCCTCCCTGCCAGCGGCATCTTCCCGCCACATAACGGAGCCATCAAGGAATAGCAATGTATCTGACTTAACTTCTTGTTTGAAGTCGAGACCACGAGGGCAATGAACGTGCACTCGCCTCCGAGGAGGAGACTCAAGCGCAGTCGCGTCCTCGTCCTCATCTCAGGTGTGCTGCTGTGTTTCATCTACACACTGACTCTGAAAGACAGGCTGTCTGAGCCGCGAGCCTCCGCCCAGAGGGACAACGCTCTCAGAGCAGAGACGGGTGATGATGATGATGTAAAGGTCAACATTCGGGAGGTGATGGCATCCAATGAGACCGAGGAGGAGGTTGTCTCACCTGAGAGCACCGAACCTCCTCCGGTGATAATCGTCAACAGGACAGATATCGAACAGTGTATTTATCTAGATCCCCAACCTCCTCCAACCCCACCGCCACCGCCACCAACTACCACAGCTACCCCTCGCCCCCCACCGCAGCCCCCCCACAGGAAGGGCGATTACCCAACGGACATTTTCTCAGTGCAGCAACGACAGGAGGGCTGGGTGGCCCTGCACCTCATGGGCATGATCTACATGTTTGTCGCCCTGGCCATCGTCTGTGATGAGTTCTTTGTTCCCGGGCTGGAAGTCATCACCAACAAGCTGGACATCTCCGACGACGTGGCCGGGGCCACCTTCATGGCGGCCGGAGGCTCCGCCCCCGAGCTCTTCACCTCCCTGATCGGCGTCTTCATCTCCCATAGCAACATAGGCATCGGCACCATCGTGGGCTCGGCCGTATTTAACATCCTGTTTGTGATCGGCATGTGCGCCATCTTCTCCCGGGAGATGCTGCACCTGACCTGGTGGCCGCTCTTCAGAGACGTGACCTTCTACATCCTGGACCTCATCATGCTCATCGTCTTCTTCCTGGACAACATGATCATGTGGTGGGAGAGCATGCTGCTGCTGCTGGGCTACATCAGCTACGTGAGTTTCATGAAGTTCAACAGTCAGATCGAGCACGCGGTCAAGACGCAGATCAACAAGCACATGAGTATCGTCAAGGTGTGGACCGCTGAGGAGCCGGAGAAGGTCAGTTGATGTCACACATCTGGGGTTTTTGTTAAGTTTATCGCAGGAGTGGATGAAATGCATTGCAATATAATTTGTGTTTTTTTACACTGAGGTTGTACTGCTGCAATTTGGCTCCTTCACTAATTTGCAACATGAAATCTAATCCGTGCTGCAGTGAAAAGTTTCCAGTGATAATCTCGTTGGTTTGACAGTTTTTTGAAATTGGCATTTTATTTTGTTTAAGATTTTTTTACTTTAGTTTTTTGCATCTAATGATAGTAAAGCTAAAGATAGACAGGGTTACTTGTTACTATTACTATTAAAAACGCATCAATGAGCCACACTGTAGCTTATTTTGACTCAATCACACACACACCATCCTGCTGCGTTAAACACTCAGTTGAGCACCAATTGTGGATTAATCCGCCGCTGAAAATAGTCCTCAACAAATGCACTATTCCCTCCTGTTTGAGCAATGTTTGATAGAAACTACAGTGAGCAGCTGTTTTAATGACTTGAACTATATATCTATGAGTTGATTTTAAAGACTTACATCTTCAGAAGGGGCTCGGGGCTGAGTGCCACAGACAGGGTAGAGATTGAGATGTCAGAAAATATTCAGAGATGCATTAACGCATTGCTGTGTTTGTCTTTTAATAGGGTTCATTGCTAACGATAGGAAAAAGACGCAATAAAAGCAACTTTATTCTCCAAAATTACCTGAAGTGCTGAATGAGCTCTAAAGTGTTCATTTGAAACTATTTCGCTCAACAAAAGCTGCGACCACGTACAGCCATGCATCCAAGCGTTTATGCATTCACACACACAACATCACAACAACAAAAGATACAGACAACACAGATGTCTCTGCAGAGCAGTTGTTACCAGACAGACTTCCATCTGTACGCACTATATTTTTCTACCCTTTCATCTCCTCACAGTTGGGACTGCTGCCTGCTTAGATACAATGAAAAGGGGACAGTGATTTGTGGGCCTGAGCAGGTGACGGCCTGTATTTGTGTAAAATCCTTTGATGATGCTGAGCAGAAAAGGACTCCAGGTGTCACACACAGCGTGTCACAGTGAGGAAGTGATTCAAATGTTACTCTGTGTCTGCCACAGCCCTGAAATATCAGTGTGTAGAGATGTCATTTTATTTAAGAAAGAAGGAATAGTGTATTTTTAAAGGGAATACTTTTTTCGCAGAACGCCTGCAGACTGAACGGTTTCCTGCAGCTGACACAAAGCCGCAAATGTCTGAGTTTGTAATCAACATGCAGAGCTGTGCTTCAGCATTTCAAGTATCGCCAGCACATTCTTCAATGAGCCTGAAGCACGTCTGCAGCCAGTACGTGCTCCTTCAGTGACAACACTGGGCATAATGAGGCATGCTGCCACATTAATGGGGCAGAATTACAGGAATTCAAAATATCCTTTTTCCGATTTATTTGCGCTATCCAACACTTTTTCTTTTTTAAGAATTTACGGTCCCCTCTCCGTAATGTGTTCAGAGAAGGATACCTGTTGCATATAGGACGCAGGGCTTTAAGGATCATGTTGCAGAGACAAAGGGCTCATGCAGGAATCACTCTCGTGAACGGATCAAGTGGCATGTACGAGTAGTTTGAGAGAAAGTCTTTTTTATTATGCATCGGAACTAATAACAATGAACTAAAACAAAAATAAATAGTGAAGAAAAATTTATGTAAATGTAATGTTGTTATTCTGCTCATTGCATCAGTGTGATGTGCATCACTGTTTGCCAATTTGCTGGGAACAGATTTTATTCTGCTCGACAACTCATACAATTCATTAATTTTATCACTCCATCGACTCCCTCAGGGTCTTTAAGCAAGTCGATATCCAGAAGGAACATATATCCTCTGTATTGCCACCGGACTTATTCCTAACATTACTTGTAATGTGTATTATGTCGTCCGTCTCCATGACGTCAGTTAGACCGCCGCCTGTTTTAGCATCTAACTGCATTTCAAACCATTGCTGCTTTGTTTGTCAGTGCTGCCATGACAGCTGGGGGGATATTTTCAGGTCCCTTAGAACGACGGGAAATGTTATTTTTTACACATTTGATTTGCCCACAAATCAAAAGGTTGTCATATGCAGCATATTGTGCATGGATTATGACATTCAAATCTAACTTGGAGCACTCGTACCAGCAAGCCTCAGAGGGAAAAAGTATTAGAGGTTAAGGATGACAAAACGAAGCTGTTCTTGCATGTGACCCGGTGTTTGTGAAACGTGTACATAAGCGTCCACTAGTGCCACCTGATAGCAAGTCAGTGTTTTGACCAACAGTTTTAAAATCCAAATAAGGTCAGTTCAATTCAACAAGTGATTTGATCAAGTCCTAAGGCAAGTGGCTGAGTGAAACTCAGATCTTCTTACAGCCACGGTCGGATTAACCTGCTAGGGGTCCGGGGGGGAAATGTATTACCCCCAACACCCCCCCCTGTGCATTGTGTGTAGTCGTCCGATGCCACAACATTACACACACCAAGGTTTGCTGTGTGGTAATTTGATCAAACACACATTTATTTGGCTATATGCACCATGTAAGCACAGCATCAGCAGAAATAATGATGGTGTTAAAATTGGATTTTGACACGAGCTGTCAGGATGAAGTAATAAAGCAAGATCCACTTTAAGGCTTAAGGTTTGTAATGTGCTTTTTGCTGACAGCGAGAAACTCATACATACAGTAATGATTGGATTACTGTACAGTCCTCTGTGTGGTCTACCCAGGAACAGTGTTGCACACCTGGGGGGGAGATGTCCACCTGTTACCCCCCAGACATTGAAAACAGATTTGGTTTTAAACTGAGTTTTCAGACCAGGATTCAGGATCAGGATTAGGATGCAGAATCTTTTCCCGGTTCAGTTTCACAGTGGAGACAAACTAAACTCTGTATATGTATTCATTTAAACTGAATTACTGAGGTGCTACTAACTGATTTAAGTTGTCCACTGGCTTTACAGGAGAGTGAAGCTCCACTAGCACCTCCTCCTCCACCTCCTGCTGCTGCTCCTCATCCTCCACCTGCATCAAAAACTGAAGATAAATCTAAAGGAGAACCTGAACCTCCTCTGAGCACCCCTCAACGCACCAAACCGCCATCAGAACTACAAGAGGACAAAACAAGACTCAGGGTACAAAAAAGCTAACTTGCTAAGTCGGCTTTCCATTCTCGCTGTTTACAGGTATAACAATGACCTACGTTTACATGCACAAAATATCCCGGTTTCGCCCTTTCTTTAAAAAAAGACAATGTTCCCTGAGCTAACATGGCTAATGAAATTGAATATTCCACCGATATTCCCGTTTACCGTTTACATACAGCTGTCAAAATAGGATTTTCTTTCACCGGTGGTTTCACTGGTTCGACCGTGCGAACACAGCGTTCAACCAACTTCTTGAAAAGGTGCATATCCTAAAAAACTGTTGATATCCAAGTCTTTCATAATGTTTGAAAGTAGGTGTGTTTCTCCTTCAGGCCAGAAATGTGGGCTTATATTTTGGGCTTGCATTTCTACCCCAGCCTTGCAAACTTTTTTTGTGTAGAACGCACAGAGGTGGCCATAAACAGTGAAAGAGCCGCGCCGCACGGTGCAGTTTGATTTCTGACTTTGTGTCTGCTGGCCTGTAGGTGCGTCCCATCCTGCAGCGAGGCGGCAGCTCGGCCTCCCTCCACAACACCTCGCTGAGGAGCACCATCTTCCAGCTGATGATCCACACACTGGACCCTCTGGGAGAAGGTAACAACCAGAACTTACCATGGTTTCTGCAGTAACAAGATCAAATCTGCAGCCTAGTGGCCGAGGTGTTTATAAGGAGTTTATAAAAAAAAAAAGAATATATTTGCCCCTTAAAGGTCAAACTGTCTCCCCCGTGGATTATCTTAAGTGTGATGTGGGAGACAAAAATACTTTTTATAGTAAATCATAAATTTGCAGTGAC
Source organism: Bovichtus variegatus (assembly GCA_943593645.1). NCBI lineage: Eukaryota > Metazoa > Chordata > Actinopteri > Perciformes > Bovichtidae > Bovichtus > Bovichtus variegatus. The sequence goes on along the minus strand of CALSCE010009344.1, from coordinate 11,269,670 downwards.
TTTGAGCTTCAAAATACTGAATTTCATAAAACAAGGAAACCAAAAAGAAAATATGACACAATTTAAAAAGAAACAAGTGTTTTCTAAACTTCTGTGGGGAAGTGTCTTTTCTTAAATGTTGGGTTTTGCATGTCAGGGCCTTTATGAAACAACCAAACACTGTGTGTCTTATGTTACTCTGTTCATCCAATATAATATTTAATAAGACAATAAGCTATCCTTAAAAATATAACATGTCCCTAAAGTTAATAACAAAGAGGCAAAATATCCCTTTAAAGAAAAAAAAAACGTATATTTGTCTGCAAATAAACTCTTTGTTCTTGTGTAACATCGGATGTTTTTGCAGTGAACACCGTTGTTAGATACAGTAGGGCTGCTTGCAACTAATTATTTTATTAACAATTCTACTTCATATCATTTAATCTAATTAATATCTTATATGATAAAAAGGCAGCAAATCTGACGAGCTGGATCTTGTGGATTTTTGCTTTATAAATTACTGAACCGATTAATTTTCTGTCAATCAACTAAATGCTCCAGCTCTAGGAAGCAGTGAGTCAGCTCTGTCCCGGTCTGTGCGTCCTGTCCCTTCCTGTCAGTCAGGGTAACGTGATGAACCACCGCGACCTTCAGCCCGTCCTCGGACTCCCCGGGCCGTTGTTCCCTCGCTCTCACAGCACTCGGCCACCGCTGATCCTTAATCAGCTTTTCATTGCAGGCTAATAAAAGCTGGATAAGAGCCAGCGTGCTTGCAGACCAAGCTCTTTATCTCCATGGAGCCAGTGTAGCAGGGGGGCCGGAGCTGAGGCCGCCTCCGTGTCAGCACTGTGCTAAACTGTCAGCACTGTAACAATGAACCCACGGAGGTTTGGCTTCCTCATAACTAAAGCAGTTTCATACATTCAGATGTAAAGGAAGTAAAAAGCACTAATGCCACTCTCTAAGAAATACTCAATTTGAAGTAAAAGTCCTGCATTCAAATTTTTACTTGCGTATAAGTATGTAAGAATATTAATTCTAAAAGTATTAATAGTGGAGCTGACTGAACTATTTTGTGTCGAACTGCAATTAATAAGTATAATATTAATGGCTAAAAACTGATTTATAAAGGCTAAATAGATGATTTATCAACATCGAAAACTTCAGGAACCATTTGCACACTCAAAGCTCCTTCTTCATTTTGGGTAATAGAGTAAAGATCCTCCTCTTAACATACGTTAACATTGTTAAAGAACAGCTGTTAGTGACGCCCCTGGGGATGCATTTCTGAGTTTGCTTTGTTATTTATTTTATTCCTGTAGATAACTGGTCAAACAAAGTCCCACCACACGCAGATAGTTTTGACAGTTGGAAAAGTGTCTGTCAGCAGGAAATGTTTTAGTCATCCGAGGTTCAAATTGAACAGGGATCACGTGCAGAGCCACCACTTTTCATCTGTAGTTTAAAAAAAAACACCTGGATTGACAGTGTTAAACTCGGTCCAGGTGCAATGTATTCTCCAGTGTTGTTGAAAGTCACATAGAAGATAAATAGAAGTCAGATGGGCCAGAAGTTAAAATGGTTGCTGTGGGCTTCCATCCGCAGAGGCAGCACTTAGAGAGGGAAGAGCGGCAAAAGAAGATGTCGCCTCGTCGTTGTTTCCTGACGCGTGTCCCGATGTGATTGTAGTTCATGTGCGCATTGTGTTCAACCCCGTCAGTAACAAAAGACGACAGTGAACAAACTTAGTCAGGCTAATCGCAAACCTCTACATGAGCTTTAGTTTTTTTTTTTATAATCACAATTTGGAAACTTGAGGAGCAACATTTTTGATCGTTCCAGCCTCATTTCATTGTCTCATCGACAATAGATTTCAAAGAGGGCTTTTTAATTTCTTATATACACAGTAGGTCCATGTTCTTGAAGTGTCACATAACTGATCATGTTCGGTATTTAGTCTGATGTGTATCTCTGCCATTCAGAGACATCCTTTAATGGTGATGTCAGAGGGGAGGGGTCAGCACAGAGGAAAGGTAAGACAGTGTTGTGTTGTTGTTGTCGTTGTTGTCGTTGTTGTCGTTGTTGTTGTTGTTCAGTCCAGTCTGCTTCTGTCCCACAAATGTTTCTGAACTGGTTTTGGATGTTGTTATCTTGGATGGTTGTTTGTATATTATTGGGTGGTTGCCCGTTTGTGTGTTTGCACTCAGTTGTTTCTGTGTTGTGGTGACGATTATTGACCTTTCTACACACTCTGGCTGTTTACTTAACTTAAAACATACAATAAGTAATAATCACAGGATTCTTCCAGAATCTGTTTGTGCTCATGGTTCCATGAGGATGTGGAGGCCAGAGTGTGTGTGAGGTCAAAGGCATGTTGACTTGGTTGCACAAAACTGCTCGTGGCCGAAGTTTCTCTGGATTGATATGAAAAGGCTTCATGTTGTTTATGAGCGATGATTCTCTTGATTGCAGCGAAGAACATAGTAAAGCCTCTGAACGTCCCTGTCACGGGCAAATTACAGAGCAAGTCACTTCGCCGTCACTCTGAAGGTGAGTTGCATGTTAGAATTTAACACTTCTCTTTGTTTAAACGTGACATTTTGTTAAAAGCCCACAGTCGGATAAGTTATATTTACATATATTTAAATATCAATTTCATGAGACAAGTGCGGGAAGTGTATTAACCTGGCTTAGCATAAAGAATGGAAGCAGGTGGAAACGACTAGCCTAGTTCTGTCTGTCTGTAGGCTCAGCAGAAAACAAAGTGTCTGCATGGAGTAAAAACTAAAATGTTTGATTATTAATCCTCGCAACTCGTTGGACAAAATATTAAAAGTTTAGAGGAAAAGCTCTGCGCTTTTACCTAAATCAGAATGCTTTATAATGCACGGGGCCATTTTCGAGTCCAGTTTCACAGTTATCTCCATATAACATGTTAACTGCTCAGAATAAAACAGTTTAATTACTCTTTAATGAATGTAAGTTGAACGGATGCAACCTGAAGGCTAATATTATCATGTCAACATGCTCATAATGTTAAACATATTTTCGCATAATTTCCAATACATTTTTCCAAACACGTAACTGCCTCTAAAACCACATCATCTACTTTAAACACATTTTTGTTTATTAAACAAGATGAAGTACATTTTAAAGAGTTGTTGAAAGCTGTTGTCAGAGGTAGTTGAGCAGTTTCCCCCACGCCTTTAGTCTTTGTGTTGAGCTTAACACGTCTGTGTACCAAGCACACAGGGTTAGGGTGGAGGAAGAACAGGCACGTTCAGTACCTTCTTAATGATGTATTTTAATTACATTGTAAGACTGTTTAATATAAAACTTTGTAAACTGAAGGTGCAGCACTCACATAAAAGGTTGGTTGTGTAAAGATCCTTAGAGATGCTGTGGGGGTGAAGGACGTTGTTCTCCACATTCGGCGGAGCCTCTCAGTCGGTGTGTTTGTGCGTCACAGTGTGTAGTAATGAGATCCTTCTGAGTCTGAGGTGCAGAGCAAAGTGGAGCTGCAGGGAGTGTGGAGAGGCCATAATGAGCCCGAATCAATCAGCCCGAGAATTAGCATACAGGTGTGTGTGTGTGACTGTGTGTGTGACTGTGTGTGTGTGTGTGTGTGTGTGTTTTTTTCCTCCATTTCCATAGCATATTTGTCTCCCAACACTCCAATCACTCCCACTGGCCTGTAATACTGGCCCACACATAATACTGATTTTTTTTGGGGGGGACATGCAAAGGTCTATGGTGATAATTCTACATTGTGAACAAACAAATCTGTGTTGAAATTTGCAGGAGAGCTAGTTAGCGTTAGCTGTTAGCAGCACAGTGCTAGGCTTAATAACGGTGCTGACAGCTAACGTTAGCGGAGGTTGCATTGAGTTGCATTATGATGCGTTCAAACTCTATTCAGTAAAAATGAGTACTGGGCGAAGGTAAATTATAACATTATCATGATGTGTTCAAATGTAATGTTGTAAAATGTTGTTTTTGGCATGAAACTTGAATAAATACAGTTGTTGAAGATGTTTTTACAGCTATATAAAAGAGGGAATTATGATCTGTTTAACTTCCTAACAATAGCTCTAAGCAGCACATAATACATAATTAAAACTACTAATGTCAAGAATGTTTGTAATCAAATTAAAATTTAGGGGAAAATACAATAATTTATATCCTAATCATTTGAATTGTTTGTTTTTATGCAAATAACCACTATAGATGACAATAAAAACTTTGGGATGGTTGAAACTATTTGAGTTTTTAAAAGTTACTCTGGAGCTTTGCATGTTGGGCCTAATCTGTCATTCTGCATGTTCTTCCTCTTTCACCAGATGTTGAGCACAAGCCAACTGAGCCGGCCAGTGGTGCTGTAGCTGGCGGAGCACCAGGGGGCGCTGCAGCCGAGCCGTCCACCTCACAGCCTCAAAAGACAGAAGAGACGAGCGAGAAGACGGCCGACCAGCCAGAAGAGTCAAAGGTACGCGGAGAGGGTCTCAAGCCGATGACAGAAATACTCAAAACAGAAGCTATCATTCACAAGTGTCTGTGTTAAATTGAGATCTTGGTAATGATTGTGATCCTTTTAAGTTTTGAAGTGGTGACTTTTAGAAGCACTCTGATGAACTATTATAGCTAAATGGCTCTTTACGTACATGTTATTACTAATGGACCTTTCTTTTCCCTGTATCGTGTTGCAAAACATTAAAAACCCGTCAAAGTCACGTTTCCTGAGATAAAGAGCCGACGGCTTCTGTATCCTCCTGACACTCTATGTTTATTTATGTTAATTACAACATGACTGGGATATTAAAGGTATTCATGAGCATGCGTCAAGTCAGGGTTAATGCATGAATTGAGCTTCAAAACAAACAGCTGTTGTGAATTTGGATATTTCGAAAAGCATGACGTCACCTTGAGACACTTCCAGCTGCTGATGTGAAGTTTGAGAGCAGCAACATCTTCATGAAGAGGAGAAATATATCATCTCCTTCCTCTTAAGCCGACCCCCTCAGACTCATAAACTCTTGATTTTTTATGCTTTGCGTGAGTCACTGCAGGCCGCTCTGATTCCTGATAATCCTTCCTTGAGTGAAATTGAGGGCGAGACGTTCAGCCTGTTAATAAGGCTCTCAGAACGGAGTGAACTGGAGGAGACTCACGACCCCAAAGTGCTTTTTAACAGGAATCACCAGCACAGAGAAGATTTACATTCAAACAAATGTTTATGAACATGTTAAATGACACATGATCTACGATTACCTCATGTTCGCCGTGTGTCATGCCACAGCTTTTAGGCCATGATGAAGAAAGAGAAACCAATAATAAAAATAGTGTTTATCATTTTCTCCATTAATAAATAACCCGCCTCGCAGCAACACGTGCACCTGTGACCTCAGCACTTAGTACGTCACCCAGAGATACAAATTACGGCGAAGAGTAATGTAGGGAGTGCTCAGATTCACAGATCTCACTATCTTTATTTTTTCTTTACCTTACCTTAAGTTGACATATCAGCACTTACCTCTATGTTAGCTTAAAATAAGGACTACTTATACTTATATATCAAATTCAACACTTTCGTAACAGTAAAATATTGTATATAGTTGCTTTCCTCCAATGCAGCGGACAATTTGGCTTGTCAGAAAAATCTAACTTAATCAAAATGAATGATTGCTTGATGGACAGATTTGTGACGGGGAAGAAGAAAAACATGTGATTCTCATTGAGCAAACACCTCAGTTAAATCCCAAATACGAAGAAGCTGTGGAGTCCAGTGGAGCAGGTCGACCTCTAAAAGTTTATCTGTCATTTTTCATTTGCGCGACATGTTTTTGATCATATTATTTCCAATGCAATTCAACTTTGCTCCCTTTTGTAACTGGTTTTCCCAGTAAATTGTATTGTTAGCGGTTCATAGTAATGAAATATTTTTATACATCAAGGGGACGTGACGTTTTGGCATGACGGAAAAGGTCCGCGGAACACTTTGGAGGAACACACACACACACACACTTTCTGTTACTTGTTTCACTGGTGTGTGCTCTCTCCTGCAGGCGGCAGCGGGGGGATCAGAGGGCTCTATGGGCAGCACTGAGGACGAGAGCGGCGGCGAGGAAAGCGGAGACTCCGGTGAGAGCGACGGTAATGATGATGATGATGATGATGATGATGGAAGCAAGGAGGGAGGTGAGGAGGAGGAGGAGGAGAATGAACCGTTGTCTTTAGCGTGGCCTGACACCAGACGCAAGCAGGCCACCTACCTGTTCCTGCTGCCCATCATATTCCCGCTGTGGCTCACGCTGCCCGACGTCCGCAACCTGGTGAGCACCGACCAGTTCTTATTTCAGTATTTTCATTTTGTGCAACTTATACTTCTACTCCACTACATCTCAGAGGCAAACGCTGTACTTTATACTCCACTACATTTGTCTGACAGCTTTAGTTACTCTTCAGAACACATTAATGCAGCAGTAATATTAATCCAGAAACATGATATGTAATAAACACTGACAGGGAACATTTTACTGCACAATGAGTACTTTTATTTTACATACGTTTAAGTACATTTTGTTTATAATACTTTTACTTTAGTAAGGTTTTGAATGCAGGACTTTTACTAGTGTATTTTCACAGTGTGGTATGTCTTATAAACTTGCTGGGTTCAGCCTGAATAATATTATTCACACCCAAAGACGACATATATCGATAGTTCTCACTTATATCAAAAATATATTTCTCTGAATGAGACCGATGGCAATATTATGGCGTTTCTGACATTGTAGCAATAGATTTTGAATATCAAATCCTTTTTAGGAAATAGTTCCTCCCCTAAAGATAAGAAATAAGACGGAAACCCATTAAAATCATTTTCATGTTATTTATCTTTAATGTGCAGCAGACTTACGTGCTTCTAGATAATAGGATAGGAGTGCAGCCTCGGCGTATTTGTTCATATTACTGGAGTTTGTGTAAACTTGTCAGTTTTTTTGGAAATAAACAAATGTTATCACGCACACAAAAGTCAGTCTAACATGTTTAACAGAGGAGCTCAAGTTATTTGCCTGGATCCAGATCTCCGTGTCAGATTCTACGAACTTGTTTTGTATTTTCCAGGCGTCCAGACGGTATTTTGCCGTCACGTTCATCGGCTCCATCCTGTGGATCGGAGTTTTCTCCTACCTGATGGTGTGGTGGGCTCATCAGGTTGGTTGACACTTCATACGAGTCACGTTTACAGGGATCTAAACTCCACGGTGACATGTAGGTTTCGTACTGTGTGGAAAATGTGTAACAAAATCTGCCTACCAGCACATCTACACTTTTAAAAATTTTAAATCTACTGTATATATCTCTATATATACATAGATAGTTACTTTATTAAGAGTTACCATGCTTTGCTGGAGGGGCACTGACACCTGTTTCTTGTTTTACAGGTGGGTGAGACTGTGGGCATCTCAGAGGAGATCATGGGCCTCACCATCCTGGCGGCCGGGACGTCCATCCCTGACCTGATCACCAGTGTGATCGTGGCCCGGAAAGGTCTGGGGGACATGGCCGTGTCCAGCTCGGTGGGCAGTAACATCTTCGACATCACTATAGGGTGAGCGACCGCGACACAACTGTCTGTACTAACTGTGACCGAAGGATGCACAGTAGTCCTTAGTTGAAGAAAGCGTGATTGAGCCACCATTTTATTTTTTCAGTCTAACACAGAGTCAGAGATGGCATTAGGGTTGTGAGCGTTTTTACATTTCTTGGGTAAATATCTTGGTTCGTTATGAGCTGAGTTGGGAGGTTCAAAAACTTAAAAAAATTCAAATAGTTTAAATACAGTGGGGGGGGTTAGATCTTTTACTTAAGTACTCCATTACAAATAAAGTCTTCATTAAGCAAGATGCACTTTAAGTGTCGAAAGGTCTTCAGAAAAAAACTTCATTCAGCATTAATGTGTAAGAAGCATTTTATAGTTACAGCTGCTTGAGTTGGAAGTCATTTGAACTACTTAAGTATATACACTTAGCTAGTTTGGTCCAGTGGTTCCCAACCTAGGGTGCGGGCCCCTCCAAAGGGTCACCAGATAAAAATGAGGGGTCGTGAGATGATTAATGGGAATATAGTTGTTTCTCTTTTGGCCTCAAACGGTTATTTTTGAACAGTTAGAGGGTGAATCTCTCTGTGGTGTTGCTGCAAATAACTTATAGACATCTTAAACGTGACAAGAGGAACCAACCAGCTTTTTGTGAGCGAGAAAGATTTGGAACCAGTGGTTTAATCTTTAACCCTCTGTTGTATTCTATACATTTATCGCATGTTTTTTTTAATGTCAAAAGTATCCAGGAACAGTAGCAGTCAGAGAAATGTGGAGTAAAAAGGGAAATATTTGTACAAGCACTTGGGTAAATGTACGTTCCACTGCTGTCTGAGTGGCAGTGATCAGATAAAGTATGTTGTGTCCTCTCTGGTTTCAGCCTGCCGGTGCCGTGGCTCATATACACTTTTTTACACAACGGCGAGCCGGTGACCGTCAGCTCCAACGGCCTGTTCTGCGCCATCGTGCTGCTCTTCCTCATGCTCCTCTTCGTCATCATCTCCATCGCCGTGTGTCGCTGGAAGATGAGCCGGATGCTGGGCCTCACCATGTTCGCACTGTACTTTGTGTTCCTGGTGCTCAGCGTCCTGCTGGAGGATCGCATTCTCACCTGCCCCGTTTCAATCTGAGCTGACATGGCTTAGTATGTACAGACAGATGTGTTAGATAGAAGAACCAAGCCCGATGTCACATCAGGCTGACCTGGCGCACAGTAGAAACATGGTAGAAACACTAAATGAGCAGTGATGTTAAAGGAAAAGTCCACCCTCAACATAGTGTTACATGAATGGCCTGTGATCGTCAGTCATTTTTGACAGTTATCACAAAGTAGCTGCTGAAAAGTGTTCTCTATTCATCATGTGCTGCACTGTATTTATATCCAACCCCTCCGCCATTTTTTTTTGAGTGTCTGAACTGTGTATAATGTACTGAAGCCCTAAACGGCCGTATTTCAACATTTTATTACACCCGTTTTCTTTGTTTTCTTGAGATCACAAGTTATTTGTCATCAGTGTTGTTTTTCCCACATCATTTCAAGCACAATGTGTGTAACCTGTATCAACATCATTTGCCAACAAGAATCTCTGTGATTATGTGTGAAGTGCAAAGAGAAACAACTAGTGTGGACTTCCTCTTTGAAATGACTAAAATGGAACTTTACCTGCAGTGCTTTATTGTCTTTGTCCTGCAGCTGTGGGTCCTTCCACCAACAATTAATCTCTTCTTGTAAGACTATTGACCTTCGGTGCACAATCGCAGCTCTAGAAAGAAACCCTTGCTGTTTGATTTCACAAACTTCGACACATTTTCTGCTACAGTATAAACTGTATTTTAATTGTATCAGAAGAGCAACGAACACAGAACATCACTACTGACGGTTTTAGTTAAGTGTGTTAGTTTTCTGGGTGGATTTTTCATTTAATATTGTGACCATAATGCTTATGGTTCATCACTAGACTGACTTTTAATAGATTAATGAATTAAATACCTTACAGCAGTGAAGGTTTCAGATTCACTGTGCAGCTATTCAAAACTGCTGGATGCAACTTCATTTTGTATGTTCAGTATTATCTCTAAAAGTCTGTTCTGTATTCAACCAAGCTAGTGTTTGTTCAGTGTAGAAAAGAACGTTTTTTTGTGTGAACTAATCTTTCATTTTGTCGACATAACTGTGGTGAAGAGAAAACAGTGATTGTGTGTGTGTCCGACTTAGCTGTGAGAAACAACCCTGAGAGGTGTCACGTTGTCAGATGTTACGGTCTTGTTAAATGCTCTTGTTGGATCGAAGTGGATGCAAACATGTGCTATTGATGAGAAGACCATCAGTATTTCAAATGAAAATGTCATGCTGCAATAAATTATTTTTTTAACAGTCAACTGGAGCCGTGTGTGCAGTGCGTGATGCTCATTTACATCAGGAAATAACAAGCTGGACGGATGAAGAAATGGAAGCGAACTGGCCTGTTTTCTTTAATCAAAAGGCTTCATTTTTATTTTTGGTTCTGTTTGACTGTCAGTAGGATTACTATAGAAATCACTGTCCCCATTTGCATGAAACTTGGTAGAACAAGGAAGAACCCATTACATTTTAGAGTCGATCCGAATCACAGGGCGGATACATGGATTATTTTTCACTTTCCTTAACATTGTGAAGCCATTTGGCCTTGGTGGAGGTCTGCTCTCTGAGTGCTCTTCTAGTTAGTCCTTCAAATAGAGTTCTTTGTGTTTACTACATCTGATCCCTTAACATGACCGTGAAATGCAAAACAGAAATCATTTACAGTTTTCTCTTTTTAAATCCCGTCCTCCGTATGGTGGCCATCAGCTCAGCTTTCATCAGGCTAAAAGGCTCAGTCGCATTTATATTAGTGAAACTTTGGATGGAAATAAAGTCATTTTAATGTCATTTTGGACCAGTCAAGTCATTTCAAAGTGCAAGTTAAACCAAGCGAGCTCAACTGACAGGGTAGCTGGTGTAGCTCTTGTCTAATTTTCAGCAAGCATGTTACTGGTTAGCCCGCCATATAGCCTCACAAGTACCTGCTACATCAGCAAGTTTCCAGCACCACCTATTGTGCCACTTTCAGAAAGGTATTGTGTCGGCCTCAGCTGTAAATGGTAAATGTATCATGCTCACACGCAAAAAGTTATAGCACAGTATTTCATGAAAATGTTATTAAAGGGGCTTAGTATAGTACTTTGTAAAAAAGTCACATCGGATGCTAACATTTAGCAGTTGTGTGTTCAGTGTTTCACCAAAAAGCATCGTGTGTATCCTTGATGTCTAACAAACACGTTGTCATTTCTTTCCTGATGAAACATTTGCAAAGCCGATTTATTTAAAAAATATTTCAAATGCTTATTTTCAATGCATCCATGTTTAATACCTCACAGTCTTCTTCTTCACTGCCTTTGTGGGTGCTTTCATAATGTGAAACCAACTGCATAAATGTGTTTGCAGCTACTCACAGCTTCCTCTTGCGATATAAACAAATGGAGGACGCACTCGTGAGAAAACCATCGCTCCATGGAGGTCAAAAACTCCCTTCATCGTGGCGAAAGTAACAACATTACTTTCCCCAAGAGCCATAACTAGAAAAGAAAAACGTCAAAAGTTAATATTGCACTCGGACTTTATAAAGAGAAATACACAAAGCCAACAATGAGGGTATGGGATTTTATTTACAGTTAAACAGTCCTGTAGATCTGGTTGCTGTACAGAACCTTCAGCACATGTTATAAAATGTGATTTCTACAAAGGGCGAGTTAAAATGTACATGGCCCCAGATTCTGCAAAATCATTCACTTTGTACAAATTTTCAGCACAACAAAAGTCCACAGATGAAGGGCAGCTTCGTCTTCCCAGCTGCTGACATCGTAGTCGACGTGTCCTCTCCTCGCTCCCTTCTTGGAGGCAAAGTGCCACTTCCTGACTTTTTTTCCAGTTTTGGTTTCCACAAATCACACGCATGGTTGACCTTCATGAGACCTTCATGAGTTTAGACTCGAGGGTCCTCCTTCAACCATCGTGTCAGTCATCACTTTTGATCCTCATACACATGAAAACAATAAAAAACAAACAAACGTGTGGTTCTTTTCCTGCTTGAATCCAGAATCGATTTGGTATCATTTCTCCCGACAGATTCTCTTTAAAACTTTAACATCCCTCCGACAAATATCTGTTTCGCCTCAATCATTTGAATGGAAATAAAATCAGAACTTTAGCTTTAAAAAATGCAGAAGTAGACGTGTGCAAATGTGTACAAATATTTTTGTGAAAAATAATTTTAAAAAAAAAATCTTTCAACACATTTTCAAACATCAGTACGTAAACATTTACAGATCTCGGTGCAGTTGTTTTGCATTTTCAATATTAAAGTCCGGATTAAACACTTTATTTAACACGTGCATGTTAAATAAAACCATTCATACATCACTGCACAGATGTCCAGCCCCTCAGAGGACATTTCAACACAGAATATCAACGTGTTTCTAGACTTCAGTGACTCTGCATTGGTTTTCATTGTTTTCCAAAGAAAACAGTTTTGGGGGGAAAAGTCTGGACATTGATTAAGTTTTAATTTAGTTCCATTTCTGCATTTGTGATGCTTATGAGTAGAAGATTATCTGCATGGTAACGGCATCATGTTTTCATAATGTTTAATAACACGGACTTGGAAATGATAAAATTAAAACATTTTCCCAAAGCATCCACAGATATTTGACAGTAAAAAAACAAAAAAACAAAGCAATGACAATCGTAAAATCACAGATGTGGAACAGAAAGAGATTTAAGTCATTCAGTGCCGTCACATGACGAACATGTGACAGTATAAACATTCAGAGGCTGGTCATGTACAAGTACATCTAAATAATTAGTGAGAGTCTAGGTGAGCTTCTTCTTCTGTGATATTACCAACAAATCAGGAGTGCTCACTTCGGTTTTACCCCCAAATAAAGTGGTTTAGACAATCCGGATTAAACTTGTTTCTTGTCCCGTCGGACTTCGCTGTAGCGACGTGAGATATTATTCTGTTGTGTACAATGTTAAAGTAATTGACAGAAATGAAGGATAAAACTACAAAAATAAAAATTCAAGTTGCCAGCATTTTAAAAGAAATGCGACATCCTTGAATATGGCCCGTCAAAATGTTGTGAAATGACCCGAAAGTGTTTCCACGTAAAGAAAAGTGACTGTGCTGACATCTTATTTGGTTTTGTGTTTTCATCAGAGCAGCTTCTGGATATTCAGGACAAACTGTTCGCACTGTAATGAGCTCTATCCCAACCTTAAATTCATGTCTCGCCTTGATCCTGACGGCCGGCACGTTTAGTGTGAAGACGATGAAGAGTAATACTGATATTTCCTTCGCTAAGGAACAGCGCAGTGCTACGCGGGTGAAGTAAACTAAGTACTTGATGAACATCTCATCATTTATATATTTTTTTCAAAAACCTGTTTTGTAAACAAACTAAAAATATACTGTTTGGGAACAAAACTTTACATTAAAATTAAATGAAGCGTAGAGCACTATTGTAGCTGGTTGTGGCAGCACAGCGGACATTAATCTGGACTAACTTTAAAGGCCGCTTTTAAAAAAGTGGTTTTAAACATTTAAATTAGGGCTGCAACTAACAACATTCTTGGTTAATCTGCTGATTATTTTGTCAGGTAATTAAATCAAGCATTTAATCGTTTTGTTTCCTTTAAAATGTTTAAAAATGTGGCAATTAATGCTACTCAGAATTTTTCCGAGACCACTGTGAAGTCTTAAGTTTAACCGACCAACAGTCCGAAGCCTTTGGTTAAGTTTCAGTGGATTTACTAATCATTGCAGCTCTAATTTAAACCTTTTATTTTTTTGATGCCCGACCCATAAAGCACACAAAGCCTAGTGATCATTTACAACAGACACTAAATCCATACTGCGACATGGTTTTCAGCTCGCTCTGGTTTAAACCGCAAGACAACAAACGCCCAGCGACAACGATAAAACACTGAACGCCTGACAAAAAGAAGACATTACAATAAATAAAGCTTACTTTGTATAAATAGAGTTCAAGTTAAAATATTGCTAATATTAGTCTTCATATGCTGTATGACTATACAATATAAATGTTGCATTTAAAAAAAAAAAAAGAAAATCCTCTACTGCGGTGTATTTACAGTATAATTTTCACAGGAAGATGCTGCATGAAGTTGTGTATGAACGGTGCGAGTGGGGTTTCCTTCTTCAGTCAGTTCAGATGAAGTCTGTAAAACTTGTTTTTCTTTGTTACAGGCTACATAACGCCGTACCTTTATGATCACCTGCGGAGTTTTCTCAAAAACATTCACAGTCTTCTAACAGGTTTCCTGAGCTCGTCTTAAAGCGATGACGTGGGGTGGTGAGAGTTCATCCTGGTGTGTGTGCGTGTGTGTGTGTGTGTTTACAGGTAAGGCTCTCCAAACGTCCTGCGGCACTCCATGACCCCCGTGCTGGGAGGACGGTCACAGTTATGGGTCAGCTTCACCAGGCTCGGCACAAGGCGGTCGTACGCCAACTTGTACTCGCGATCGAAAGCGTCTGAGGGGAGACGACACATCGACGGTATTACAATCTCAAATACATGTGTTTTAACTTAACATCGCTTTGGTTTTCGGCATCTTTAAAGTGTTGGTTCGCTCTCATTAGCGTCACCTGCAAAGCTCCAAAAAGCCCCTGTACACTACCTGCCCAGCACCGTTAGAAACTAAACTAAGCATAGTGGAACGTTTCGCACCTGAAGAGACAGATATTCTTTCTCACAAAGTGAATATTCAGAAACATGGCTCAAAATAATCACTAATGTTGCAAATAAACACGTATGTCGATGTTGTGTTTACTGCTTGTTTATGCTCAAATCAATTAATGCAGGTTTAAATAAGAAATCTTGCCGTTTTTATTTGCTCAGAGCAACTTGAAATGTTAAAATGTCGATAAAAGACTAAACCAGTGACACTGATGTAAAATAACGAAATGTGGGAATATGTGACAATATGATGTCATGTAATCATTAATAAATCGTGACTCACCAATATCAATGTTGTCCTTTCCCAGAGCCACCAGGGAGAGGAAGAGGACGTCTCTGTACAAACTCCTGAGGAGGACGAAGTCGAGGTTAAAAGACACTTCTTTCAATGAAACCTTGATTTAGCAATTTGCTTAAAAAAAGTGAAAAAAGTGTTTTTCTTTTTTTTTTTTTTTTTTTTTTTTAAATCAAAAAAGATGATTGAATTTATGTTTTTTACTCAATCACATAATTGAATTAGCTAAACCTGCAGAGAACATAATGAGTCACTTCTGTGACCGAGTGTATTTCTCCATATCTTTTGGAAAACATAAGAGGAAGATAATGACGACGCAGATGGATTTTCAAGACACTATATTGGAAACACTGCCTTCATACCAGGCGTCCTAACAATAAATCCAAAACATTTTTCATTTCAATTTGTACCACATTTGTAACGAAAATAAAACTACTCATTATGCAGAATGGCACAATTTAAAATAATATGTATTTTATTATTGCATTATAATCAGATAAATGTGCGTATCACTTTAATGTAGCAGCTGCTGAAGGTGAATTATTTTGTATACTGTAGCTTACCCTAAAATGCTTTACCATATTACATTTTTTTATGTACCTAGTTAAATTTTACCAGTAAGCAAAACATTGTACATCTTCCCTTTTCCTCCCTTTAAGTACACATGTAATAACTTAGATGAGCTTTACGTTCTAGTTTACACACGGAAGAATCTCTGTTTTTAAGAGGCGATGATGCCACGTGTGACGTGTCGGTGCTGACCTTTGCCTTTTGACCCCAAGCGTCTGAGCCAGCAGCTGCAGCAGCTGCGCCATCGGCCGGCTGAGGTCGTTCCTCTGGATGCTCTTCACCACGCTCTGCAGTAACTCCTCGCTGAACGGCTTCTCCTCCTCCGGGACCGGCCGGGACAGAGGGTAACCCACATCTACCAAAACACACACACATAGTTCAGCATGTACTCGTCATATTAGTGCTGAAGACATTAAACAATAATGCAAAATGAGGATGGTTTTCATCACTATCTCAGATTCTCTCTCGAGGACAGGTTTCACTCGGGTGGAAAGTACGTGGGGCTGGGTGTCTGTGCTCGTATAAAGCAGTACTTCATTTGGCATGTACTGCACGTCCAGTCAGAGCTAGTAAAAGTAACAATATTCTCAAAAACAATATTGGAGCTGGAAAAGGGAGAAGTGTATTTCGTATTTAGATGCAGTGTGTGTGTGTATAAAATTAAAGCATGGCATGTACTGCAGTAACAAAAGTCTAAATAATTGAATTATTATACTATTCTTTTCCTGTTTTTCAACTAAAGTGAATCAAACAAATAGTATCTTAAAGGTTTTTTTTATTTCAATTTCAAAAACACATTTTGGTTTAATCAAAATGTAGATCAATTTCAGAGTAATTGACAAAACAATGCTTACCAGACAGAATTCATTATTTTATTATTATATTATAGACTTATTTATAATATTTCGAGGCATGTCGAAACTTTTATACAGAACCCAGCAAGTGTCGTGGAGAAAATAATTCAAAGAGCTCTCTATTTATTAATCAAACGCGCTAATTTTTATTCATTTGAAAGCGTGATTTATACATTTTTCTCCATGACACCTGCGGCCCCCTGTACCTTTAGACTGTTGTTATGTTCTTTCTCTCTTGGTTCAAGTTAACTCTTTGTATCTCATGTGCTTCGTTGGGTCAGTCTCTGATCAAAGAGGAAGGACTCTGAAAACACACGGGTGTTTTTCTGAGGAGAGTTGCTACTGAACAAGCCAATTAGTGAGTTAGTTTAAAGAGCCGCTTGCACCAGCTGTTAGCAGGTTCAAAGCTTTAACAGCTATGACCTGTTCAGATCGAAGAGTAACATAATATGTTCGACACATCTGTGCTGATTAAATCGCGTATGAAATTACACCTCCAATTTAGAAAATGTTACGCCAATTAATCCAAATGATCAAATAACGTCGGTGAGGTCAGCGGCATCAGCAGTATTCACGCATTAAAACGAAATACTTAAGTCTGAAACACACATTTTCCATACATGCCGACATAAAAACAGGCACATCTATATCAACAAAGAACTGACAACTTGCGATGACACAGCCACTTCCTGTTTACATAGTTGATTGTTTTGGCGCTACAGATGTTTCCTTACCGATGGATCATATTTACTTCAATCTTTCTTAGCTGAGACATTTCTTAAGTTTAATGTTGCAACCGGATTTAGAAAAAAAAAAAATAATAAAAAATAACACTTTCTGTTAGTATGAATTAGGAAGAATTCACAAACACACTTAGTAATGGATTTATGAGCTTGTGTATCCCAGTCCTGCTGACGAAATGTGATGAACCACTAAAACACAAGCTGAAGGTACTCCGGAGAGCCAGCACGGTGAGGTGTTGGCTACCCAGCCCTTTAAGTGCTACAACAATGTAAACATTTTTTTAGAAGTTGCTGAATAAAACAACCAGATGTCAGCGAGTGGAGATGCACACCTACACTCAAATACAGAGCAGGGCTGTATTTGAGACAAACACGTTCCAAACAGAGTTTCACAAAAACAGAAACATAATCCCTCAGAAGATTTCACACTGCACGGAGACTTTCACTGTGAAACCATGAAAGGTCGAGGCTGACTTTCCACAGACGACACTGCAATGCATCAAGCAGAGAGCACACCACAGAGCGAGACGCAGCAGCAGCAGCAGCAGGCCTCAGACAGTAAGCACACAGACAACAGGACTCATCTGCAGCGGGGATGAACACTCACTCTCTAACAACAGAGTACAATTAAGCCCTGAAAGACAGAGAGCAGACAGAGCCTGTTAGCACAAGGATTAGCCGACTCCCAGGAGGAGCTAGCCGCCTCCACGCCTCCTCGTCCATTAAAGAATCAATTATTACAAACTTGGCTGAGCAACAGGTCTCACACGAGAGTCATAACTACGAGATGACGTAGTTAAAAGAGCTCAAACAGTGTGGAAAACGTAATAAAGATATGGCATTTATATTACGTGATATATATTTTTAAGTCTCCTCTTCGCTCCGCACGATCTGATGTTTTCGTATCACTTCATGTACGATGCACCAATATCACTGCAAATTTGATAAAAAGGCCAAACATGGTTTCCTCAACATGAAAATGTGCAGAAAAACCTGTGGATGGAGTCACACTGTACTTTCCTTTCCTGCTTAAAATTGGGTGAGGTTTTAAATGACCGCCTGTAGGTGCAAGTGCGATTTCATTTTCCCTTCCATAAGTTTTGATTGGTCAAGTTTCCATCCAAATTTGGCGCAAATTTTAAACAAAATTCAAAAAGAAATTGGAAAAAAGAAAATGCTAATTAATGCAGCTTTCCATCAACTACTGTTGGGCTAAAATTTGAAGTTGGACCCATCACGATATACAGCCTCCTCTGCCTGGTGGCTCTGGGAAAGGACAACATTGATATTGGTGAGTCATGATTTTATGTATTAATTCTCGTTGCCGTCACATCATCACTTCACACAGATTTGATGTTTCCGTCTCCTCAGCGGAGGTTCATGTGCATCATGTTTTAAGTCTATTTTCATTGTACATTGAGGTGGAAAAGTCGTTTTTTTTGCTAAAAGCAAAATGCAACAGACGAGCGTGATAACTTTTATTATGATATTTCAACCTTTGTGGATGGATGGAAACACGCTGACTAGCGATCTAGACTAGTGCTTCCTCAACTTAAACCCACTGCATCCCTTCATAGGAAATGTTTTGGCATGGCAACCCCACCCGTATATACCTGTTATAACTGAATACATAACATTTAAGTCACATATGTGACATTTAAACTAATATTACAATTATGTGATTACAAACCCATCATTGATCACTCACAATAAAAAAAGTTTTATCCTACATTGCAATATGTATTATAAATATTCAACCTAAAATGGACATTGAGTGACGTTAAATATACTTATTGGTATGTTGTTGTTTTTTTCTTTCATTTTCTTCAAAAGTAAGTTT
Organism: Bovichtus variegatus; assembly: GCA_943593645.1. Lineage (NCBI taxonomy): Eukaryota > Metazoa > Chordata > Actinopteri > Perciformes > Bovichtidae > Bovichtus > Bovichtus variegatus. The sequence continues at coordinate 11,251,018 of CALSCE010009344.1, read as the reverse complement.
AGCCAACATTTGAGCACAAACAAACAAAACAAAGCTCAACAGTGATCTGTGTCTGCTTTTGGTCCAGAGCATGCTGGGAGAAGCTCCAGCTCCCCACGGTGCTCAACTGTAACAAGAAGATACACAAAACACAACAATTCTATATTTAATTTGTTTCTGAATCTCAGTCTACTCCTGCTGTTTCCGCACAAATCCCCCCTTTTCACTCTGCTGGACTTAAAACAGTTTTTTGTTTTTATTCCATTTTTCTGTGGGTCTGTTTTGCTTTTGCTGCTTTGAGGATTAATTTAGTTTAATTCCACTGTTTCTAGAGAAAAACACTTCAAAACCCTATTTAGCAGCAGTCAGTGCTGCTGAATTTGCAGACGCAGAGAGAGTGAGAGCAGTGGGACTCACTGAATGTGTTCCAGAGGATGTAGAGAGGCTGGATTGAGTCCTGGTGCAGCTTGAGGTTGTCCCACAGGATCTGGATCAACACGTGTTTACTGTCCTCTGACATCCAGTGACGAGGGACCTGACAAGACAGAGAGAGAAGCGCTGCGAGTCAGTCTGACCGTCTGACATTTACAGACAAAATATCCATTTCCACTGTTATGTGTCCCCCTAAACTCTTCTGATTCCCTTAATTTAACCTCCACTTATTATCATTTATTATTATATTAGTTATTAATTAATCGTATATAGTTTATTGTAAGAAAATAAATAACTGTAATTATCCAATAGTGATTTATCTGATCATAAAAAAAAATCCAGGCAATAATAAGATTCTCAAAATAACATTTGCACTACAAGTGTCTGAATTTTAACTGTTATTTAACTATATTTGATAAAACCAGTAGATCAATTGCGTTCGTCCCGTTTTTTTCTTTACTTTTTTTGACACGAGGGAATCGTTTACTGTGAATTGTGGTTATTAATTTGTTTGTTGGGGTCCACGTGGCAACAAAAGATCCATCACTTAAAAAAAAAACCTTTCAATTAAAATCGGAAAGAATTAAGACAATGAGCCTCATAAAAATTTTTTTTTTAAAAAAGACAAAAGGTTCAAGGTAAATCCACATAAAGTACAGCAGACTTCGTCTTCCAGTTTAAAATGTAACTTTAGCCTTTTCATAAACAAAAGTGACTGCAATTTGAAGTCTGGATTTTAAAGAGCAACTTCACAGCAGCTGAAAATGTCGTCCTCCAGTGAAGTAATGTGGAGAAGTGCAAGTACTATAGGGTGTGTGAGTCCAGCACTTTGGAACTGTAAAGAACATTTTAATTATGATAATAATAATTATCATTATGTACTATACGTGTGTGTGTGTGTGTGTGACCTGGGATTCTCTGTTGCAGTGCTCAGAGGTGAGCATGAGACCGGGCAGGTTGCTGGGCAGGTCCAGCCGCCTGAAGTACCAGACCAGGTTCCAGTAGATGATGGGATGATGGTCCACCATGTCGGCCTCCGTGATCACCGGGTCGCCCTCGTTCTCCAGCAGACTCTCCAGCTCCTTCCACAGCACCAGCGGGCTCAGGTAGGGAACCGTCACCGGCTCGGGGTTGTGGAGCCGCCACTCCATACTCAGCGGGTCCTGGGTGGGGCGAAAATGATAGAGGGGAGAATTTGGTGATCTGCTGTTGAGCTCGACAAAATGTCAGGATCACAACCGGCAGAATAACTGTGCTTAAGTTCACTCTCCCCGCTCCTTCTTTTAAGGGGAACAGAGTAGTCAAAAATGAAATGTGAAGTCGAGTTGGGCTGAAATAAAACCCGATCTAAGCCTGATGCATAGACGACCTGAGCAGCAGCAGTAACATAGTGACTTGTCACAACTCCTCAGTCTTTACATTCAGCCACGGACACTCGGGTCAGACGTCTCATTATCCCAAAGAAAAGAGAAACTACCACTAAACCATGAATAACTCTTTTAGAAAAACAAACGCTACCAAGATTTTTATAATGGAGGAGACTAAAAACAAATACATTTCCATTCTCACACAGCAATACTAGGAGCGACACCTTTAACGTTACACATAGCCATTGCTGCTTTAAAAATATTGATTATTACAGCTTTAAATTGTGCAAAAACAAAGGGAACGTCAAGCAACAAGTTAGTTTGTGGTTTGGAGTTTTCTCACAGCTGCATCTTTAAATGTCTTTCCATTCATTTCAAAGTCCACACAGGTTTTTGCTTCTTCTTCTAAGTTTGGGTTAAGCCCATATATCTGCTGAGCCAAATTGGCCTTTTATTGATATGTTTATGTTTATGTTATGATATTGGTATGCTTTTCTGGTGAACTGACCAATATATTGTTTTTATAAAACATATGAAACCTGTCTTAAGGATCGCCTGATCCACCTAAATATTTTCTAATATTTTCTTCTTTCGGAGTTTTTTCTTTTTTTTTTTTTTTAAATGACCAAAGTAAAACTTGAACTTACTAAATAGTGTTGAATGATTGAAATACTCTGACGTGAGCGATCTGTGTTGAAACATACCGTGGTCTCATTCAGGCGGCTGGGCAGGCTGCCCGACGTCGGCACACAGCGATTCACTCTGGGTGCTTCGTCCAGGGGGCCGAAGGCGCTGACGCTGCGGGCCATGGGCGCTCCGGGGGACAGCACCCCCTGCCGGCGTTCTGAGGGGATGTTGATACCTTGAGCTCTGGTCGATCGAGTCCTGTGAAGACACAGCGAGGACGGCCAGCTTGTAACACCAACATTTAACAAATCACAAGAAGCGTTTTTTATTCTGCTAAACACTGATTCAAGGTGTGGTATAGTTTTACTTTACCATAAAAACATCACACAGATGAGACAAATTGAAGATCACATTAATAATTTTAAGTAAAAACAAACAAAAAATAGAGTAAATCACAATTTTTTTTTGCTGCCTGATATCTTGGCATCAGGGTATCGTGCACTGTTTATCCCTGATGCTCACACGCACTCATCCTCATGGCGGTTTATACACAAGCACATGGTCTCTCTGTCCCCCCCCACCACACACACAGAGCTTTGTTAGGACCAGGTGCTGCAGATCATCTCACGACACTCGTTTACAATGCAGATGGGGAGCATGTGGATGCAGCTACAGGAGGTTCCTACTTCAAAAGCATTGTGTAATCAGACCAACTGGAAGCTGAATAAATCATATCTGAGAATACAACACGAGAACATGCACGTTTTCATTTTTTATATTCTGACGTGAATCTGTGTCAGCTTTTCTACTTGTATGGGTAAGTGAATCCTCCCTGCTGCCTTACCATCAAACCTGATTGAGCTATAAGTTATTAAAGAGCACAGCAAACCAAACAGAAACATGATGACTTTTAGAATCAGCATGTAAATGAATGAAGAGTGTGGTGAGTACCTTCCACTCCCCGCGCACTCCTGGACAGCAATCACAGGGGAGGGAGGGAAGACAGCTGTTGTAGGACAGGGGGTGGACAAGGTGGACGTCCCAGTGTCCAAACCCGTGGAGGCAGAGCACGACGAGGTCATCGCCTCGTCCACCGATGGGCTGCCCTTCAGGAAAAGCCTGTGGAGAGCAGATGAGAGGGAACATAGAGGGAGGAATTACATTTAAATCCAGGAGGGTCAAGTAAGGGGTCGTTTAGTTTCTGCGAGCCATGTCGTTTATTTTATGAGATGGACTTATCACACAGCAGAGGTCAGAAATTATTAAGGAGTCAAATGCATCTTATTGAGATTCAAAGCCTCATTTTTACAGAGCACTGAAAACCAATTTTCTCAGCCATATTAGTGTCTAGTTAGTGTTAGTCTTTACTATGAGCTTATGGGGTAACATGAACACACTAATATGGTAAATGGACTGCATTTATATAGCGCTTTTGCAATCTTTGCGATCACTCAAAGCGCTTTACAATACATCAGCATTCACACACATTCATACAGAGTAAGAGGCTGCCATACAATGCTTGCTACATGCTCATCAGCGATAACCATTCATTGGCCATCGGGAGCAATTTGGGGTTCAGTATCTTGCCGAAGGACACTTTGACATGCTGACTGCAGAGGCTGGGGATTGAACCACTGACCCTCTGACTGGTAGATGAACACTCCACATCCTTAGTGGTCTTTCGGCTCGATGTGATTCCGTGCAACAATCAGACTTTAGCAACATTTGAATCAAAAAGTAATGACAGTAGTGGTTGTTTACTTATGTGTCCAGACTGCCGTCAATCAAATTAAAGATTTTTTTCAGCGTTATACTTTTAATTAGTAATAAGTAAGAATGTTTTTCTCTGAACTTTGATTGTTGCTCATTTAGTCATGTCCTTCTTAAAGGGGACATTTTCAGGATCCTACTTGTATTTTGAGGATAGAACATGTTTACGTGCCTCAATGTATAAATAAACACATTATTTTTCTCATACTGTCTGTTTGAATATACCTGTATTCACCCTCAGTCTGAAACGCTCCATTCAAGTGCCTGTCATACGTAAAAAAGATACAATACAATTACAAAATCCCGCTTTACAGCAGTTCATCGCCTACCTGCCAGGTCCTCGCATGTCCCTGATCTCTACGTTGAGGAAGGGCAGGAAGGGGTTTCCACAGAAGGGGCAGGTGGTGTTCAGGTTGGAGTCGTCGGCCGTCCAGCCAGCCATGATCTCCTCGTCGTACACGAGGCAGTCGCACGTCTTACAGCGAGAACAGCTGGAGATCAGCAGCTGGACACACACACACACGTTTACAAACCAAATGTTAACATCTAGTTAAATATATTCTGCAACACGAACCACCTCTGTGGTTTTGATTTCCTTTATCTTAATGTTTATTTAATTTTTATTGCCATTTTGAAAGCTGTTATACCTGTTCTTACTTTATTAGGACGATTTTATGTCACAGACTGGATAGGAATATTTCATTGCTCCATGATAATATTGTACCAGCAAGATGCAGAGTTTGAACTGTTGTAGCCAAATAAATTCACATCATATTTTATACCTTTCTATCTTTAGCAATCATCATCCTGAATCATCCAGTCTTTAACTACTGTGACCCAAATGCTGAATTCTACTTTTCTACTTTCCACCTTATAGTTTTACCTCCATGGCGTAGTTGTTGAAGATGCTGGTGCTGCTGGTGTAGCGTGAAGAGCCGAGGTCCGATTTGTCTGGCAGAGGGAAGCCGGGAGGCGAGAGGACACATCCTGCAGGATAATGAAGAGGGATCAGGATTTGTGATGATACGAGTAGACATGTCCACAACGGTAAAGATTTCGCTTTTGAGACAAACATCATTTGCGACGACATGACCGGCATTCTTTCTTTAGGTAACAGTGTACTGTATATTGTCTAGGGAAAAGTTAACAAATGTTTTGAGACTGTTTCATATTTGCTGTCTCTGTGTCTCATTGTTTGTCATTAAGCACAAGGCAAATATGGCGATGACATTCAAATAATCAAACATTGTGTTTGGAAAAATGAGTCAGAGTAAACCTCCGTTTTGGAATTTGACCATGTTAGAAAGTAACAAGGAAAGCTGGTGACGTAATGTTTCTTCAGCTCTCATCAGTAAAGTAAGATGTTGCTCTCACCAGGGAGCAGAGATGTGGGTCTCCGAAGGCTTGGACCTGCAGAGGGACTGTCCAGTCTGCTGCGGAGGGGGCTGCGTCTGGGGCTCCTGCGGGGCCCCGTGGGGCCGTTCCTCTGGGGAGAGATCATGGAGCCCTCTGACTCCCCATAGTCCTCCTCATCCAGCAGGGAGGAGCAGTCTGGATCTCCAACCCCGAGGGAAGACACACTCAAGCGGTCACTGTGACCGTCCTGGATGAACAGAGGAGAGCCTGGCAGGTTAATGTCTGAACAACTGAGACGGTGCACGTGGCACAAATTACATATTTTATATATTTAAAGGGGAACAAATAAGATATTTTGTGCATTCATCTTCCCTATGACCTTAATCACTCAAATCTAGAAATGATATAAAATGATATACGAACACAGCAAAAACACATTTTTAGTACAAAATAAAAAGCAGGGGTTGAAACCAAGGTATACTTTGTATGTAGCAGGAAAATGCATGTTCTCTGTAATAGGAGAGTTGTGTTGTTGTTGATGATGGATTTTGGAAACAGTAACACTCAGTGAGCAGATTTGACCAATATAATATAATAAAAAATAATATAATATAATATAATATATATATAAAATATAATTGGTCAATGGAGGCTTTTACACTGGAAGAATACACCCACTGACACTCAAAAAGCCACAAGATGGCAGCAGCACTTTAGGTTCGTCTGACTGCTTATATGAGAGTTTACAGTAATACTGAATGCCACAGATACAAAGCTAAAATACAGTCTCAACAGTGTTTATGCAATTAATAGATTGAGATGAGTATTTTTTCAATAAAAATATACGATATGGGCTTAAAATCAGCTCACTATTAACTAACCTATTTGGAGCTCTCTGTGCTCCTAAAAACAGGACATAATAAGAATTAAACAATTTGATCTTGAGAAGGGCGGAGCCTAAAAACAGGGCGACTCTTTCTTAATCCAGACAGCCATTTCTTTCCATGGATTTTCTGTGTGATATCAAATGAAAAAAAAACACACACCATGTGTTGGGTAATCTCTATTTCAACTGCAATAAGTTAACTTTCACAACAAGACTCTGTACCTTGGTAGGTGTTGTGTATGTGGCAAGGCGGGAATACCAGCGGCTTGCCTTCTCTGCCACGCCCTTCCCAGCAGAGAACACGCTGGTTTTGAATACATCAAGCGTTGGTGTGAGCAGAGTGTCCAGTGCGAAAGAGGAGGAGGAGGGCGAAGGTGACGCCAGGCTCATCCTGTCTGTCCTCTCCCTGTAGGGGCTGGGACGAGGGCTGGCGCTGGGGGTGGTGCTAGAGCTGCGACAGGAAGGCGTCGACAACAGACGCTGGCGTGCGATGGGCTGGGAGGGAGAGGGCGGGTGAAAGGTGCGGGAGCGCGGCACTCCAGTAGTCCTGAGGGGGGAACTGTGGGGCAGGCTGGCTCTGCGGGGGGCAGAGACTGAAGAGGGGTGGAGGAGGAGGGGGCTGGCGGGGTCCTGCAGGTCCAGACTGGGTGTGCGGCTTCTCAGCGGGCTGCCCATGTGGTTCATGTAGAGCTCGATCTCTCTGGCCAAGTGCCTACGGGCGCTCGGCGTGCTGGCCTCGTCCCCCTCTGGGTACTGATCCTCATTTTGCTGCTCTGAGTGTGACTCTGCTGCCAGCAGGGATAGAGGGTCGTAGCCCGTCTGTATGTCCGTGCGCTTCACTCCTCTGGATGTCACGGTGCTCATGCCACTGTAGCTGACGCTGCGTTCGACAGGTTTCTTATGAGATTTGTTGCATTTGCTGGAGCTGATGCCAGCCCCTGTGGCAGGCTTGTCCAAATCCAGATCCTCCAAATCAAAAATGGCCTCTATATTACTTCTGTCCTCATCACTGGAGTCCTGTCCCTCTGTCTCCTCTTCCTCCTCCCTGTTATCACGACTTCTGGCAGCGGCCTCCCCCTCCAACCCGCCCAGGGCCAGCGAACGAGGTCTCTTACTCTTACTGAAGTTGGCACCGGAGAGAATTTTGACGTCTGCGCCCATGTGTCCAGCGATCTTAACTGGGTCGGTTTCCCCCTGGTTCATACTCAGGCCGAGGACGGTGGTGCCACTGCCACTGCTGCCAACCGTGTCTCCGCTCAGCCGACGGCCTCTCACGCCTTGCCAGTCAAGAGCCGAGCCGCTGCTGGCGCTGCCCACCACGTCCTCCAGAGCACTCTTGTGTCTCCTGAGCAAACTGTTGGTGCGGACCTCACCGACCTCATCCAGGGAGGAACTGAAGAGCAGACCTGCAACGTGACCTGAGAGAGAGGATCAGGGAAGAAGTGACATAAGTGAGCAACACAGTTACTGCTAACGACGAGCGGAACGCAAAGATTACACTTTTAGAGATAAGAAAAACAAGCAAAGTGCTCTTATTATGCTGCAGGTCTGATTCTTTCCTCTGGCTTCTTCAACAGCAGCCGAGGCTCATGGGTATGGAAACATAATGGAGAGCTACAGTATCGGATAAGTTATTTAGAAAACTTCTGGTGTTGAGGAACATTGAGGAAGTCATGAAAAGAAAACGCTGAAGTGGGAATTTACAGTGATAGCAGCTTCTCTCCACTCACTTTGCAAAACTATTAAATCTTTTATTCTTTACCTGCACTGGCGGAGCTCTTGGGCTTACAGGATGGATCATCATATGGACAGCTGCTGCGCACAATGCCACAGGGTTTGAAGGAAGAACGAGCGTCCATGTCCAGCTGAGGGAGGCAGTCTTTACTCCCCTTGGCGCTCTCGGTCTCTGACACTGCAAACACAGAAATTACAATTTATAATCAGTCTTTTTTTATGATGCGGCGCAGCTTGAAACACAGCACTGTTCTTTAAGAGAATCCATTGAAGGACAACACACGGCTGAAATGCTTTGATGTTGCAAAACCAAAAAGAATGAATCATCTCTGGAGGAGAAAGATCAAGGCAGAGGAAGGGGGAATCCCTCGTGTGGTTGCGAGGCTGCCAACTTATAATTTTTTGGAAGGTACAGTAGACAAAAATATCAGGTGATATCAGATCAGACAGACTACTGACAGGAGCTGCAGTCGCTCTCCTTCTTGTCATCTTTATCACGGGCGGAGTCCTGAGCACTGGGGTCTCCTCTCCGGACTTCCTCCTTGGACAGTGAGTTATATCCCAAATCTGATTGATCCCCTAGAGAACAGAGAGAAAGACAGAAATGAAATTAGATGAGAGGGACACAATAGGCACTGAGGTCTCTGATATTAAAGCACAAGATCACAGAAATATGCACCACAACGCATGGAAAATCAATGCAGAAGAATTATTCAAGAAAAAATGTTTCTCTGAAAACAGCAGCACTTTGACAACACTGTACGCGACAGCTCTCTTATTACCGAACACACTGTTCAGGTTGGAGGGCAGAGTCCTTTGTGTTCAACAGAAGAAAAGAAAAAGTGAACCTATTGTGGCTTTACGCTGTGGTAGGAGAAGTAAATGAAACGTACATAAGAGAGAAAGCTAGTGAGGCGTTTATTCCCTTTCATCTCGTCAACTCTGGGAGGCATATCACTGTTGCAGAGAGAGGCGAGGAAAAAGCAGCTAAGCTGTGCTGACTAAAAAGAATCCTCCTCAGGGCATGCAGAGATCTACAGTTACTGTAAGGAAACTAACCACAGTTACACAGCTGCTAATGAATTCAGCTGTTAAGACTTGACATTAGGGAGGAAAAAACCTGCCGCCGATCTAGGCTGACTCTTCCATCCGTCTGATGATTTGTTCTCCTCTTTCATCTTTCCCATGAACCTTCAACTCTAAATAAAGCATGAGGCTGTAACGCAGTACAGAGCGACTGATGGCTGGAGCCACAACTCATTTCAGGACTGTAATAATCCTGATTGTGGTCCTTCCCTCCTCCTGTGGCTCCCTCTCAGTCTTTCTGCACACAAGGAGACGTCTCCTGCCGAGGTGCCAGCTCCATGATTAAAATTATTACCGTAATCAAAAAGAACGTGCCTCTGAGTAATTACTCGCCATAATTGGCAATGATACATCACTCTGTGGTGAAGGGAGGAGTGGGAGAAAAAGAGAGATGAGCAGCAGACTGTGATGTGCCAGATAGAGAGATGACACAGCGGAGGACAGAAAGAGGAGGAGAGGTCACACAGACAGAAAAGAAAAGAAACTTGCAGGTCAGGTGAGATGAGACAGAGAAATACAACCAGAGAGAGATAGACATGCAGACTGACAGAGAGGATTACCTGGGTGGAGGGTGGCTTCTCTGAGCTCAGAGCCCCCCCAGCGTGAGTGGGCCACCGGGGCCCTGGCGCCCACGCTGCCGCCCCCACGGCCGACTGCATGCAAGGGCAACACAGGCAAGGCCAGAGTGAAGGGCAGGGTTAGGGACAGAGCACAGCAGAAACCACAGCCGCAAAACCAGGGAGAGACATGGATGGACAACAGGGACGAAAGGAAGGTGGAGGGAAAACAGGCAGCGGGAGGAAGAGGTAAAACGAGGAAGAGGCCAGTCGGTGAGTGGGACAAATGAGAGAAAGGAGGATCAAAAAATAAATAAATGTCATTGAGAGAGAAGAATAAGATGTAGAACAAGATGGCTGCCTGTGAAAGATTGAGTCGAGCAGCAGCCGCCATGTTGAGTGTACCTGTGCTAGATTTATCGTCAGTGGGGTCTACTTTGGCGGAGTCAGTGGCGTAGGGGCTCTGCTCGGACAGGTTAGTGTCGGCAGAGCTATCCAGGCTGCCGTGACTCACAGCGTCCAGGTCGCTGCCATCTGCCCAAAGACAACAAGGCGTTAAAAGGACTGTTCTTCTTTTTTATTCTTTTTAATCTTTAAGTGTTGATAAGCGGGTGACTCCAACGGTCCTGATGAGCCTGTGTCCTACGGTGTTTTCTAAGAAACAGTATTTTGATAGTGTTTTTATTCTGAAACTCAATATAAATCCAGTTGAACCAGCCTAAGAGAAATGACTGTTTAAAAGCTTAAACATACTTCAAGCATTATGCTGAGATGTGACAAATGTCTTCAAAATGCATAATTTTTCATGATGAATAGATTCCAGCCACCAGGGTAAAACAGTAGGTGCAACACTTATTTACGGGTCCCATAGTTTCTTAACATTTCCTAGACAGGAGCTAATGTGCAAATGTAAATAAGTACGAACATTTAGATGTAAATTGGTACTAATTATAAGGGAAAACAAAGGCCGACTTCCTTGTTACACTCAGATTCCAATTAACTTGGAGCGTAAACTAGAGTCTTTTGTTCCCTGCACAGTCGGTGAGATGAACATGCACAAATGTGAAAGTTATCTACAAGAAAGCATGTACATCATTTAAAATATATAGAGAATTAAGTGTCTAATAATAAATACATTTTTACTGTCGAAATTTTAGCAGTTCTTTCAAGGAAATCCCTCTCACAACTCAACGGAATTAACTCAAATAACTGTTGCAAATACAGTGCCTTTTTTTTTCTATATAATAAAGAGAATCTCTATAATAACCTCCTAGGAAATGAATAGAAAAATAAAAGGACATGTTAAATAAGAATTAGCCAGTTGTTTTCCCCTTCTGTGTTACTGTAGAGGCACATTATGTAAGCCGTGTGGGACGGGAGTGGAGTGAGAGGGTGGCTTGTGTCTCTTAGTGGTGTGTGTATGGATGAGTGTGTTTCACAGGAGCATTTGTCTCTTTGAATCAGCGCTGAACTCATCTGAGGAGCGTTGATGAACACAATGCTTACGAGTGGTAACAGGGAGTATCTTTAAAAAGCAGGGATTAGCGGGGACTGGGATTAGCATGCACCGGGTGTGCAGGTGTTCACTGGCATGCAGGGGAGGTAAATCACACATGTTGAGATAGTTGTATCTTTACAACTCTGCTGGTCATTCATTTCAAACTGAAAGAAATTGAATTTTGGAAATGCTGGGTAGTTTGACTTTCTTTTCTGAATTTGAGATACATGGCTGTGATGTATTTGAGATCGTAGCAGGACTATGTATTGTTATTATCCTTCCATTTGTTCTGCAAGTCTGATGATTATCTATTTAGATTATATTGAAGGATTAATCATCATTAGCTACTAGTCTAAGTGATCTATAACACAAGCAACGTTTTTTCTTATTTTCTTGGATAAAGTCTCTACTTGTATTTATTATATTTAAGTGCCTTCTGTTCAGTCACTGTCCTGATTGCAAAACCTTTCTGAACTAAAAAAAAAAAGAAACCCAAAATTGTAAGAGATGACGGCTGTAATGACAGATGTTGAAGAACAAACCCCAATCTGGACTGAAATATTCAGCTATTTTTTTTTATGTTCTTATCTGGTGTGTACGCCAGAGGAGGTGAAGTCCTTCAGGTTTAGCTTGAACTAACACGCCCGAGACTTGTTTATACCTTCGTTTACATGTAGAGGGCAGTATGAACGTAAACAAAACCAAATACATCAACTCAATAAAGTAAAATCCTAATTGTGAGTGAGTAAATTATACATACAGTGCCTTTATTGTACGCTGAATTTATTATGCTCCCAGTCTGCAGTGTTCAGAGTTGCTCTGGGGTTCAATGCATGTTTTACTGGGGGTATGTTAAAGCTAAAAGGAAAGTGTCAACAAGGACAGCACAACAACAACAACAACAACAGCAACAACAACAACAACAACAACGACGACGTTCCTTTTCTCAGATGTGGAGAGCGTTATTGATCACAGTTACCTGACAGAGGACTCTGTATGTGGGTAGCGTGCCGTCGCAGCGCCTGTTTGAACTGTGCCACGCCCAAAATGACATTTCTCAGCTTCATCCACAGGAAGTATCCTCCTCTGGTGCTGGAGGGCCACGTGCTCTCCAACACCGCCTGGACACCAGGAGGAGAGAGACAGCAGAGGTAGAGGAGGAGAAGGAAAAGTATCAGGTCGAGGAATAAAAAAGAAATCACTGCCACATTTCTTTTAAAAATCTCGGATTGTTCATTCATTTTTTATTCAAATGATTAAGTATATGGATTTGTAGTTTTCTGCAGGTACCTTCCACCATGAAATGTTCTTATATTCATCTGCTAAATAAATCACTGAACATGAATATTGTGTGAAGAGCAGCTCCAACTTCATGCATTCACTTTCCACTCAACATTTCGAAATGAGTGAACTAAAACTGACCCAATCCCTGTTTCATATAAAAATCCTCTCCAATGAATTTTACATCAAAGGCCTTAAGTGCAGCGGTGTTAGATCCAGTCACTCTCAACATCAGAAAAAGAAAAAGGAAAGGCACTGCAGCTGTTGTTGGCCAAGTCACGTTCGACAGTCTCTGTCTGCTCCTAAAATACACTTCAGAAGTCTACTGAGAAAAAACACGATATGCCACTGAGGGTTTATTACGCTGGCTGCTCCTTTGTGAAGGCTCTCAGGATTTTGGCCAGGTGAAAGGATGTCACGGCAACTAAAGGACAACGAGCTGGCCACAGTTCCACTTAGTGTTTGAGAGAGGACTGTAAGTGCAGTGCATCGTTTTCCCCTCCTATAATAGTCAATGGGAAATGCGGCGATTCATTTTCTCACAAATAGAAGATTACTACTCTCACATCTGTCTGTAAGAATGTCATTGCCCACAAATTCTTCTCTGTAATTGTTGTGTATATGTCAATAAAGACTTGAATTATTGAGCTTTAAAGTTGATGCTAGGCGGGTATTTTTCTCTTTTACCCTTTGGCAGAGCCAGGCTAGCCGTTTCTGTATCTTCAGTTTTCATGCTAAGCTAAGCTAACCATCTCCTGGCTGCAGCTTCGTATTTAACAGACAGATATGAGAGCAGTATTGATCTTCTATGATAGGGAACGAACTATCCTCTGTGCCAATGTCAGGGTAGATAAGGAATAAACCGATGGACAACTAAAGAATTTAGTATTTTTCATGTCCAACCACAGACTATTATTAAAAAGGAAGTTATCAACATGACTTCTTGCTCAACCAATATACTGGTCTCACCATGAAGCTCTGAAGTTGTTTACACAGAGAACTGTGCATAAAGGTCCACTGATGATTGTTAGTGAGGTTTCTCATCCAAATAATAGCGCTGTTTTAGAGACTCACCGAGTCTGTCTTGACTTAATGATGTTGAAACTTCTTGGTTTGTTATTGTTGTTTTACTGCAGAACTGAATTGTTTGGTTTTCCCACTGGTGTTAGTCTGAAAAAACACCATCTAAAGCAAGAAATTTGGAGTAAAAAAGATAAACTGTGTGTAAAATTCATGGATTACACCTTCTAAAACCCAACGGTAGCAAACAGCGATGACTTTGACATGGGGGGCTTTTTTCAGGGGTATCAAGGTTATAAACTGCACTTTCTTAAATAGGTTCTATACAATTTCAGGAGGAATTTAGTTTTATGGAGCAACTAATCATTTCTTATTCAGCAGTTTCTTCCTCACTTATTTCAGTTTTATTTTAGAAATATATGTTAAAGCTAACACCAAAAATATTCAGTCCTTTTGCATTTTGGGAGCAACTGAAGGCCACCTGGATTTATAAGCGCTTACAGAAAACCTCTTCCCTCCTCCTTCCTGTCCCCGGACTTCAAAGATCTTAAGAAGCGTGTAAGAAACACCTGCAACTGTCCGAGGCAGCAGCTGCTGTGGACACGGTTTGTGTCCGTGGAGGAATCGGCCACATTGTGCCTCCAAGACTTCTATTTCTAAGACCAAACGAGATCCTCTGAGCTGTCAAAACAAACCTGTAGTAACCTTTACAGTGGCCTTGTCTCCCGACAGCCTGCTCCCACATCAGACTATTTACTTTTTTACTCTCTTGGTTGCCAGATCAGGGACAGGTTGCGATTGATGACAAAGCCTCCATTCATCCTGACACCTGGGGATGATCGCACACGCCGGTGTACCACCTTGTGGGGGGTACTTCAAATGTCAGCAATGTTTCTTTTTATCTGCAAGCGGAGCGTCTGCATAGACTTTACTGTGATGAAGTACCAATCAGAGAGGAGCAACTGAGCACAGCGGTGTAATAACATGGATGCAATTATTTATGTGGCTATTGTGAAGTGTGAATAAATAATCAACATCTAGGCAGAAATCAGTCTGCTCTATAATATATCATGCCGTTTTCTGAGGTATTTTTATCCAGGGCTAGCTTCACTTTACTTTCTAAGAAACTGCATTTGATCAGTGTCTTCAAATGTCATTTTATTTGACAAAGTTATTTAATTTAATTTATAACATAGCCATACTTATTTAGAATATTCATACATAACTCATATCTCTCTGCATTTTAATATTGACTTTCGACAAACTTTGAGTTGATTTTCTAAATGGCACATCTGATGTGACGCCTACAGTGACCTACGTTCTGATGTGCTCAACAGTGAGTTTAGGATATTTTCTCATATAGCCGCCTGTCACTTTAATACTATTTGTATAGTAGCCAAAAATTCTCCTGACGTTTATTGTATTTTATTGCTCTTCCCAAGTCTGTATATTCATCCATCACAGCTGATGGAAAAAGAAGTATCCCACTAAACAGTCTTCCCAGAGATTTGGCCGTCATGGGTGTGTTCACACGTTAGTCAAACTTGCAGCAGAATCAGCAGAATATACTGAACACACCCACATCAGCAACACCACACCCAGGGCAACAGTCCAGCACGTCCAGTCCAGTCCCTCTGCTAATATGTTTATATTAGGGCCCGTGTGACACCCTGCACTGGATTGGTAATGGTGAGTTGCTCCCTTTGTCCACCTTTGTCCTACCTTGTTATAGTAGCCGTAGGTGATGGCGTTGGGGTGGACTCCGGCCTTCTTCATCTCAAAGAGGACCCTGACCGCCAGGACAGGTTGGCCATACTGTCCACACAGCTGCATCAGCACCCGGTAGCAGACCTGTACAGTATTTGTACATGTGTGATTGTTTAGGCAGAAAGACAATAACCCCTAAAAATAGAACTTGGTTGAAGCAAAAAAAAAATCTAAAAACAAACAAGTAGTTGATCTAAAATGAATTTAACATAATTGTCAAAAATAGTAAAAAAAAAATATATATATGGTGTACCTCGTCAGGGGGCTGCAATTTCTTTGCCTGCATCTTCCTGAGGACGTCGTAGGCGGTGCGAAGCGCCCGCACCTTGGAGTGGCACACCTTCACGTACGCTGGCAGACAGATGAACCACAGGCCGTAGCAGTGACGGAGCAGGCACTTGGACCAAAGCTGGGGGATGGACGAGTACTTCTTGGCTATCTTCTGGGCTGATTTAATCTCCTGTGGATAAAAAAAAAAGGAGGGTGAGGAAAAAGTTCTTTAATGCGTAAATCAGGCTCATGGATATCTGTTGGCGATAATGTGCGTGTAAAAGTTCAATCTTCTTCTAAATCTTCAGGCCGAAGGTTTAGCCCACCACCCTTGATCCAGAGAATCATATCCACTTTCTTGCCACTATTACAAAATAATAAAACCTCCATTTCCATTGTTCTTTGTTATATTTTTGAATGTATAGCTTAAGGCAGTCCTTTATGTATGCTGAATCTTCAACTGAATCAGTTTCTCGGCTCTCATTTATTTTAAGATTAAAGTAACTCAGGAGAAGAGCACCAGCTCAGAACCTAAATCCATAAATCATTGTGTGACAATAGTGAGTTACTGCTATGCTGACCTGCTTGGTGCGTCTAAACATGGGGGCAGGGCTGGTGGGACAGCTGTGCCTGGCAGCGAGGCGGGAGGAGGGGGTCCGCAGACCCTCCACGGGGTCAAACAGGTCAAGACTTAACACTGGGAAACCATCGTACCTGATGAAGAACATACATACACACATTACTGACAGCAAGCACGGTTTTTTTTCTGCAAAGAAAACAAGTACATTTTGGCAATATCTAACCTGAACTGATTCCTTCCAAGGTTAGATTGACCATAAAAGCAGTTTGCTTGTAATTATCTAGAAAGAGATCTGATTATAAATTCTGGAAAGCTGTTCGTCATTATGGATTATTAGGGGAGCTTAGCTTAAGTGGTTCTGAAAGATCTTTTGGCATACATTATTTAGTGCGAAATATGACTGCGGAATACAAATAGCACATATTCAGACCCACACAGTCCAGCAGCAGTGTAGCTGGACTCCTGCTGGTCCTCAACAAGCAACTACCAACTCAATGGATTTCTCCGTTTTCCTCCTGCTGTTATGCATCAGTATTCAGTTAGTCTCAAGGAAGATGTCAAGTAGAGAGATGGCACTTAGTAAAATAGTTTATCTTTCCATTGACAGATAACATTAAACTTCAAAATGTAAACCAGCAGCCCGTTGAGTGATTAAAGCACTGACTTGGCATATGATTCATATTACTGGTGGATCTAATAAGACTTTGTGTTTGGTTGTTTCAGGTCTGAAAGCTTGGTTACAATGACTTGCTGCAAAATGTTACCAAAGCATAACAGTTACCAAGAATAAAACAAAAGTTAAAAAGAAATTAAAAAAGTATTCAGATGTTTTAATTAAGTAAAAGTAGCAATACTACAGTGTAGAAATACTCACTGAATTCAAACTCTTACTTAAGTAAAAGTTAAAAAAAAGTATCAGTATCAAAATATACTCGAAGTACCAAAGTACTCATTATGCAGAATGGCACATTGTAGAATAATATATATATTATATTACTGAATTATAATTAGGGATGCATTATTAAATAAAATGTAGTAAAAAAGTGCAATATTTGTCTCTGAGATGAAATGGATTGGAAGTAGAAAGTAGCAGAAAATGGAAAAACTCAAGTACAGAACCTCAAAATTACATTTGCATATAAGTAAGTAAGTGAGTAAATGTACTTCTCCCACTGAAAAATGTTATATGCAATCTCCCATTTGAGAGGAAATGTGGCGTTATTACCTGTAGCAGAGTGGATATTCCTCCCCCTCAGGCAGAGGAGGCAGCTCTGGAGGTGTGATAAAGACTGTGTGCTCACTGCGCTGAGATTCATCGATCTCTATCAGCCGGGTCTCCTCCGGCCTGTCACTGTCCACCTGCAGAACAGTGCACAGACATGAACAGAGATGTCTGGGTGGTGGTACCGTGACTCCTTCATCTAACAAAGCTGATGGAAATAGGGAGTAACTTCAACACAGAGCTTGACATTATGCCCTGTAATAAATATTTCAGTGTTTGCATCAGGGGGGGTGGGGGGTGGCTCACACAGGCTGATTCACCTTTGAAAAACTTTTTTTACTACAGCATCATTTTTAAACAGCTTTGTAGCTTTTACCCTGATAGCAGGATTTCTACAGATTGAGTGTCTGGGAGAGCTGAGGGAGGATGACAGCAGGTGACCTAGATTTCCCGAGTGAGCATGCTTCCCTTTCTCTCGTTTTATATACTCACTCTACCTCTCTGCAGCCCACCTCTGTAACCACACACACATTCATACACACAAAGCTGCAACGAGCCCCCATCTTCCTCCATTTGTCTCCTAAAGTGTAATATTTTGTTTATTGCCAAATCCAGATTGTACCTATAACCTATAATAGATTGTGCAATTAAATGTCCATATTATCCATCACTGTTAAATCTAAATCTAAAAACGTAGCATATAGAAACCACCTACTGTATGTATTTCAAGTAACATTACGTCATCAACACAGTGTTTCTAGAATAACCGAGAATAACAGACATACCACCATAATGAACTATAAGGAAAAAAAAAAAAAAAGTAAAAGAATGGCAGAAATGTCAGAAGCTGTGAGAATCTAAACAGCAGAGAGGATTTATAGTGATGAATCAATAGGTCGCTTGTCCTGTCAGAGAGTCGACTCTATAAATCTAAATCTGCACCTCCAGGGAGCTGTGTCAGTGTGTGAGCAGCACGTTCATTCTGCTGCAGATATCTGCTATTGTAAAGTAAAAAAAGAAAAAGATCTTGTGGTCATTCACGTATTCACCAGTCATATAATCTGTGGATTTTATAAAGTTACATTTTTTTAAACCACATTATTCCTAAAAGTTGGATAACTCAAATCCAGTTTTGGATTATCAACTGGTTTATCAATAAACAGTGGTGGAGAGTAACTAAGTCCATTTATTAAAGTATTTGAAATGTTCTGCTTTTTTATACTTCAATTTAGAGGCATTATTATTATCATTATAATATTGTACTTTGTATTGTATTGTACTCCACTACATTTATTTGATACTTTGTTACTTTGTAGATTTAGATTAATAATACAAATTCTAATCAACAAATAAATTATCATGTATTATTGTATGACAAAATTTTATTGAGCGAATGCTGAAATTCAAAAACTACGCAGCAGTATAATGTGGTTTAAAAAGCACCACCACTACCAGCTACAACATTAAAGTGATGATGAATAATGCATCAATAATTATGATCTAATAATATAATATGTTTTAATGTAAAATGGGCCATTCTGCTTAATGAGTACTTTAGCTTCTGGTATTTATTTTTGAATGCTTGGCTTTCACTTGTAACTGAATATTTCTACACTGTGGTATTACTACTTTTACTTTAGTAAAAGGTCTAAGTTTACCAATGGCAATAAATCTATACAGCTATTCGACAGTAGTATAGAATATTTTGGAAAAGCTCCCAGTAAGGGAATAAATGACTATAAAGCGGAGTTTAAACGAGAACGTCTCGAGCCACAGCCACTCATCCAGAAGAGAACAGGTTATAGCTGCTCAATGGTCGTGAAAAGTGCTTAGATTTTATAAAACGGCGGCAGAAAAAAACCCATCTAGGTGGCAAAATGAAATGCAGTGAGCGCAATGGACGACACCCATCATCACTGACATTCGGAGTTATTGCAGATATTTTACTACAGCCATATTGGCAGAGCTGAAAGTTTTCCGAGTGAATCTTAAAGCAGGAGGATCAAGCTTTATGGTGGATATAAAAAATGAAGGGTCACGCAGGGAAGCACCATAAATTCAGTGGTGCTTTAGAACTACAAACGCTGATTTTATTTATTGTGGATGGAAGTGAAGGGAAGTCCTTGCTGAAAGGTCATTATGCAGTCTTGTTGGTCTGATAATAAGAAAAGTTTGACAATAACCTCAGTCAAAGTGTGGAACCTACTGTATATTAAGTGTCTGTTCTTTGGTGCAGTCTAAAGCCTTTCAGGCTCAGAAGAAAACTTTCATTATTTATCTTTTGTCTAATACAGAACATGAAAGGCTAATACAAAGTTCTGTGATATGTCTCCGAGAGCAGATTAAACCTTAATGGTAAAAAAAAGAATTAGCTCAGATATCTGAGATTAGAGTAGAACCACTGTTGAGGTGATTCAAGGAACTGATGATGATATTCTGCACGGAGACCCAGAACACATCAGAGGGAAAACACATCCCATATTGTTAGGGAACCATTAGGGAAGTGGTAAAGGACATGGCTGTGGAAAAGGACATTCGGCCGGATAAGTGGCAGAAAATGGATGGACGGATGTGTGTAACAGCATTTAGCTAAAATGACACCAATTTTGGTCAATTATTGCTGGAAAACACTGGAAAAACTATGGGAAAAACACTATTTATAGGATTTAAAAGCTAATATCTCTGTCAAATTGTTAATGTGTAATCTTACCATCTTAGCTAAAATGTGTGTGTGTAATGTTTTCTACAATTTAGCTTGAGTTGAAGTGACTGTTGATGATGACGCAGGTATTTATAGTGATGGTTTGTTGGTAGTGTGATGCCGCTTACTCACTGCCTCTTTGCTTTCTTTACAAGGACCACAATGAAAAGAAGTTTTGGACTTTATTGTGTTATCCTTGTAACTGTGTGTCGTTTGATGTCCTCCTACTCGTAATGTCAAATAAACTAAATTATTTCAATGTAGATTATGAGAACTGAGAGTTCTGCGGACGGACACGCACGCACGCACGCACGCACGCACGCACACACACACACAAATATAATGTAATTTATACCTTCTTTTTTTTGTTTTATGTGAGGGCAACCTACATTGCTCCACAGAGACTAGAGACAGCTGTAAAGATAAGAGAAGCAATCTGTCTCTGCTGTCGGTTCAGACATCAGAAGAAGAAGAGAAAAAAAACACAGACCGGTGGGACGAGAACGTCTTGTTTGTGTATCTCAAATAACATTCAGTTCATCTGGATCAGACAGGGAGCATTCCAGCAGCTGAGAGAAAGACCCAGTGTCTGCAGTATTTTTTTTAAAGATAGTTAATACAGAAACAACTTATTTCATCTATACCTTTAAGTTAGTCACACTCCGCCATAATATTTTCGGCCAGATGCCTCTACAGACTGCATGTTTCAGGGAATAGTTTCACTAATCCACCAACCAACACCTCTAACGCTCAAGAAAGTTACTGTTCTCAGCCAAGGAGTAGTCCAGAACACAACCACAATTAAAACAAGAACTTTTCGTTTTACAGATGTTGTTACTTTTAGAAAAAGCGAGGCTAGCCGTTTCCCCCTGTTTCCAGTCTTTATGCTAAGCTAAATTAGCAGGCTGCTGGATCCGGCGATATTTGTACTACAGTATGTGGTATTAATCTACTCATCCAACTCTCAACTCACGTGAACGCCCCCTCAAGTCCGAACAACAATGTGGAAAGTCCCATTTCGTGGCTCATCTGATCAGTTTCCTTTGCTCTTCGTTGTCACGCAAATACTGGAGCAACAACAGAATGTTTTTCCACATTACAACTTAAAGCTCACGAACACACCAAAGTCGGCAGAACGACTTAAGTTTACTATTGGAATCCCACAATTGTTAACATTAAATTTTGCCCTTTACTGTTTGCATTTCTGCACCTTCTAATTTATATCATTATATTTCATTTGTATGATGAGTCTGACTTTAGTTCCGTTCCCTTGCTGACATGTAATTAGTTTTGTTGCTTCAATGAGCGAGTTTCCTAGCGAAACCTTTCAATACCTTTTAACCTTATCTTCCTGTATGTGACTGCTGTGTGTGTGTGTTTGAATGTGTGTGGGCTGAGTGATGCAGTGTGAGAGTAGATAATGTAATCCAGCCACAGTGCAGAAAGACAGTTGGAGAATTTAATCGCCCGTGGAGCTGACACATAGGCAGGAGAGGCTGTGGATGGTGGCCTCTGGATTCACTTCCACTATGTCTCAATTACACACACACACACACACACACACACACACACACACACACACACACACAGTCTGAAAGAGGAACACTACCCTGTGAGCACATGAGGTCACACTACGCAAAATGCTTCCAGCTTCCAGTGCAAAGAGAACAGAGAATACACTGGCAGCTTCTCAGAGCCTCCTCATATCGTCACACTGAAGGATATGAGCCATGGGGATGTAAAAAAAAAAAGAAGAAGAAGAAAATACCTTTAAGCTCAGTTAGTGCTTCACAAACCACTGATGCGTTAAAAGCCCTTACACTATCCAGTCATGAAAGATTTAGGGCAGAAATCTTTGTAGAAAACTGCACATGGATTTCTATGAAACTGTAGTTTTGCAGTCTTAAGACAAATTGCTGTCTCAGCAAATTTGATGTAGATGGTGAATATTCCAGTATTCATTAAAGATGGAAAGATCTATGAAGGTGATAGAGCTGGGATCGTAAGGACCTTATGTAAATTACGCACTGCTAAAAAATAACATGAAAGCTCAAACTACCGCTGCAGGGGTGGAGGGTTTGC
This sequence comes from Bovichtus variegatus, assembly GCA_943593645.1. Classification (NCBI taxonomy): domain Eukaryota; kingdom Metazoa; phylum Chordata; class Actinopteri; order Perciformes; family Bovichtidae; genus Bovichtus; species Bovichtus variegatus. Next base: position 11,228,803 of record CALSCE010009344.1, on the reverse strand, counting down.
TAAAGGCATGGGACTTGCTTCTATGAGTACATACGTTGTGTACAAACTATTTTGATCTCAAGTAATAACCATGCACAAATCCCCCATCTGAAGACAAACTGTACCCAGAACAGTTGAGAATCGACAACCAAATAACAACAGACTTACCTTGCCCGATTTGTCTGCACTCCGCTCTGAATTGTAGAGCTGCTCGCAAACAGAGCGCAGAAAGGGAAAGAGAAACAAAAACTCAAGAAATTAGAAAAGGAAAAAGTTTGGCTCAACACAGGTGAAGTAACACAGAAGAGTGGAAACTACTAATACTACGATAACTGAGCACAAAGAGGCCTGGTGAGAAAAGTAGAACCACTCCAAAAAGGCAGAAAACTGAGATAATGAGTGTAAAATTAACAGAAATGGTATATATATATATATATATATATGGTAAGTTTTTTACAATTAATTACTACACTTACTTTGTCCACACAGTCGTCAAAGAAGGCCAGACTAGCGTCTTTGTCGCTGACGAAGGAGCATTCCTCAATAAAGCGGATGAACATCTGGGTTTTGGTCATCATCGAGTAGAACTTCTGATGTGAGCGGTCACGGCTCTTCAAGAACCCTGGGGACAAACAATGTTTAAATGAGCTTTTACAAATGATAGTAATCTCACTTTGCTGAGACTTGTTATCTTTTCTAATGTGAGCAGGGACTCACAGATAGTTCATGATATAGCAGCAGGTTTATTTAGGTAGCTTAACTTTCATCTACATTCACCAGAGCAATTTACACTTTTTCCAAAGGTGTTGGCAAGCCAACACATTGTTATTAGTCAAATAGCCAATATGGCGTGTACAACAACGCGGTGAATAGCTTCCGTAATAAATTCTGAAAGCAGCTTAAATGACTAATAGTTGCTAGACTGAAAGCTGGCTAACAGCACAGAGGTGGAAGCCAAACACTGGCGTATATCGCTGCAGAGAAACACTTCCTGAAGCTGATAAATATTTTAATCCCGACACTGGCTTCTCGCAACCTGGACCATCAACTGATTCTGACTAAAACTCCTCTCAGTAGCTTCACTGTACAGCTTTTTATGTCTTTTTCACAGTAAGTACAGCCTTCCAGTAGAGTCTGAAAACAATCTCTGGACACTCTAATGTCCTAACTAGTGATGTAATGATTGGTTGATTCATTCATTACTCATTCAACAATCAAAAATGATTGAAGTGTTTTGTGCTTTTCTTTATTTTGTATCACGGAAAGCTAAAGACACTTAGCCTCTAGTTTACTCATTGTTACATCATTAGTCATTATTATGTGATTAAATATGAAAAAACACAAACATTGAAACCTCCAAACACCAACTCAAAAAGACCCGGTGCATGTTTTTTTTAAACAGTGACACTTACTGCAATGAAGCAACCGACAGGATCCGAGTCATTATTTATAAGTAAGATGGTAAATGATTAAAAAAACAAACTGAATAGAGTACTGATGAGAGCTGACAAACAAGAACTAATGATTACCAGTCAAAAAAACGTCTCACCTCGAGGTCCATTTAGTAGCTGTTATGGAGCTTTTGATCACATGATCTTCATGGAATGACACATCTCCAGAACAGCTGATAAATGGACCTTGAGGTGAATCAAGATAACATTTTAAAACTCCACTCAAGAAGCCCAGAAAGTGCTCAATGTGTGCGTAATAATTGAAACCTCAGCTAACCCTTATTAAATGACAAGGTTTAAAATATCAACAAGAGCCCAACAGACATATCAAGATACTTAATACTAATAATAATAATAGTAATGATAATAAAAAAACACCAAACAACTCACAACCCCAGACAGTGGTGATAGGACATTAAAGACCAAAACAGGTTCTCAAAGTATTTGCTTTGTTGTGACCTTAGACAGTAACAAATACACAATAGAAGACACTTACAGACTAACAAGCCTCAACCAACAATTACCAATTCCACCGTTTGTAACGCAGAAGAAAATGCAGACACAATCTGTGTGTAAGTCACAGCTGTTGGACTGAAAGCACTTTAATCATATGATGGAGGAAAGTGTGATTTTTATGGAGCCGCAGGGAAATCTACACAAGCACATTAACACACCGTGTAATTTTTGTTGTTATAGATCCGAAAACGGTCAGGAGTTCATACACTTGATGCACGAGCAGTTACATCTGTCCTCCAGTCATTATGTAATGTACTGCAGCCATTCCTGTTTGCTATATCATAACTCCCACTGGACACGACCTTGGCTGCAGCTACCCTCCATGATTTCCCCCTAACTCATTTCAGCTGTGATGTCAACCAGCTTTCACGAGCTCCCATCCAGAGGCCACACTCGGGCCTCTGGAGCATTTAGCAGCTGCGCCGCTAACTGACTAACCTTCAGTCTGCAAACAGCCTTGAACCTCCAACCTCTCCTCCAACCTCAGCCTTCCTACCCAAACACATTCTGTGTGTTTACTCAGAGCTGGGGACGGACACTTACGAGAGCTCATGTATTAAACAACACCATCTGTTTTTGACGCTGGCCAGCTGTAGAGAGGAAGGTGCTACAGATGACGCAGTATTTAGGTTATATATATATATATATATATATATATATATATATTCATAGACTCATCAGTGCTAATCATGCGCTGTAACTGTAAAACTGTGACTTCACAGTCTTGGCTGAAGCCTGAATATTGACAAAGAAGTGGAGCAAACTGGACTTTTTTCGGATGTCAGACATTTTGATCTGACCATCGCTCTGTTTAAGATCTCCTGGTGGTCGATGCGCTCAAACGTGCACATTGGTTCTCAGTACTCACTACTATTGGTTTTCTCCCATTCGCTGTTTCACTGTTTAAAATCAGTACTCATCAGATGATTTAAGTAAATATCAGTCCGGCTCTTTATCCCACGAACCTTGACTTCGATATGATCTAAGGAACCGACAGCACATGAGATGTCAGGCCTAAGTGATTTCCAGATGTTTGTAGAAAAGACTGGAAGCAATGACGACGAGACGCAGTCCTGTAAAGCCATTCAGACTTTATACTGTATTCAACACAGGGCTATACTGTACCACCAAACCTGACTGACTGATAGACTTAAATTTAAGCCCTTTATTCCACTAATAATGAGGAAAAAGCTTCAACAGAATAAAAAAATGTCCAATTTAAAAATCATCGACCACGTTGCCTCCAAAAGAAATGTCATTCTGTTTGAAAGGGTTTGTCTTAAACGTTTCACAATCCTTAAGCATGAAAGTTTATTCTTGACCTTGGAAAAATTGTCTGACCAATCAATCTTAACTCAGGATCCACTTACTATCTTTTTACATTAATTTGTTCATTAAAAGGGACACCTGTCAAAACATGCCAAAGCTCCTTCTGATTCTATTCGGTTTAAATGGCTATAATCAAAAGCTTCTAAAATCATGCAGTGATTATAGGCTTTCTACTGTTTATTCAATAGAAAGCACAGTAAAGAAATATTCCTACCGAGCACACAATCAGCTCCATCTTTTCTTAAGAGTTCATGGTGGAACTGCTGGAACACGTCTTTCAGATCACTCGTATTAAACAAGCAGAGCTTAAACCATCTGTGATCAGACGATAAATCGTCATTTAGATACATTTCTTTCAGAGAGAAAAAAATTGGCTCATGAAACTGTAGTCAACAGTGGACATGTTTGAGGAGGCTGTTGTGAAAAAGGACAGCTGGGTTCATCCATTCACTCTGTTTCCTCTGCACTGCACGTGGATAAATAAATGTCTTTTGGCTACAAGTAGTCAAGGGACATTATTCCGGATACCTTGCAAGTCAAAGAGCGAGCTGGCGTCTGTGGCTTTCTCAGACGGTGCCTGGGTGATGGGTCGTAAGAATGAGCGGTAGCCTTTCAAAATGGCCGCCATGAAGCGCAGGAAGGCTTCCTGGATCTCCAGCTCCAGCGTGTGGAGGCTCTTCCCACAGCTCAGCTCTGATGAATCACTCATGTTCAGCTCCAGTAGCCCATCGGGACGCTGGTGACCTGAACACAGACGGGTGAAAACAATCAGCAGCTGTCACTACATACTGTATAAGAATCTCTACATGTCAACATTAAGGTTGAATTATCACTTCTGCTGCGGAAAATGTTCCATATTTTGCATTTTGATGAAGTCATTATGATCAAAGGGTATTTTTGAAAGGTCTTACGCCAAAGCACTGCTTTGAGTCAGTAAGTATTCAGATTGCAAATGAGGATTAGGCTAACATCATTAGGAAAAAAAACTCAAGTTGATATCAGAGTTTCCTGAAGTCCATGAGGCTTAAAAATCTCCACTAAAAACTCCGGCATGCATATCAATATTCAGCACTTCAGCAGAAACTGGGTAGATTTTCACTTCACTGAATCAGAAAATACATTTATTTGATTTCTGCAGCTCGATAAGCAGCAGGTTTCATGATCTCTCAGGGAGCGCGCTCCACGAATAGCAGAGCTAGTTGACAATAATACAATCAGCACCACGGCAGGCCAGATGGGTAATTAGGAAATGATGCTATGATGGGATTATAACTGGCTTTCAATTAGTGGAATGGAGAGCAGAACATTTTAGATTGAATGGAGAACAAATTGTAAAGACAACACAATCCAAAAAAAAACTAAAGATGATGAATAAAGCTTAACACACTCTGTGAGGATCTGTCTCTTTAAAAAGAAAATCTAATATGAACAAATTCGAACTTGCCCTTTAGAAAAAAACTAGAATAAGCACCTTACCAACCAGTCAAGTGGCAGGTTTACATCCAAAATGTCATCACTTCATCATTTTATCCTGTTAGACATTTGTGTTAAATTGTCATAATTAGCACAATAATTCTCGAGTCAGGAGGAGAACGTGTTGTGAAGTCACAAGACTTTGATCTTTGACCACCACAATCCAATCAGTTCATCCTTGAGTCCAAGTGGATGCTTGTGCCAAATTTGAATTCGCTTAATACGTTCCAGGGATATCGCATTCACAGGAATGGGGCGGACGGACAACCCGAAAACAACGCTGTCGTCAGCGCGAATACCACCTTCTATTCAACTCAACACAAAATAAGACGAACCGCAGAATGGAAAGTTTTTCTGAAAGTGTACTTTGCCGTACTTGCAGGACTGATCATGAAACTAATACTACAAAATCAAACAGCTGCCATATTTTTCATCGTGTGTTCTTCATTTATCAGCTCAGAACTCACCGTCAACCAGTTGCTGGTAGAGATTGCTCAGCACATTCATCAGGTTTTTACAGGCTTTCTTTGGCAGGATCTTCCACGTGAGGGCTCGCTTATCTTCATTGCTGGAAAAGCAGAAGCACAAAGTGAGCTGTGGAAAAGCTGAGAGGCCAAAACCAACACGGACAGCGGTCGGGCCAGGGGAGTTCAGACCACCCTCGCGCTGTGTGGCTGGTAATGAGGCCAAACACTGATTTGAACCATTACTGACCTTACCTGAGGAACCAGAAAAATGCATTTTCTTCATATTAAAAACGAGTCTGACACTACAAAAATAACCATTTCCACCCAGACTCCAGGAAAACGGTCTGGTCTCTAAAGTTAGAACTCATGACCTGGCAGTTATGTGGTCTGGGGAAAAAAAGATGCAGCAAAGGAAACAATGTTGAGCTGGAACAGTTGTACAGTATATTTGCAGCTCACTGCCCTGCAGTTAATCCGACACACAGTGATCCCTTACAATTTCAATCATGAGTGTCGAAGACAGATTCGGTTCTACAAAACTGTAATTTTACGGATATTATCCCTCACATCAATTACAATCAGCAGCAACAGGGAGATTTTTGCGTTCTGTGCTCACTGGAAGATGGTGTTCGTGTCCAGATCCACGCAGCTCACGTCTGGTGGGGGGTCATAAAGATCAAAGTAGCGGGAGTCCACTCCTACGATGAATGGACAGGGGGCGCTCAACACGTCAGCCAACGCCAGGGGGCACAGAGGAATATACGGGCACTGCCAGTGGAACGGGAAGATCATCTGAGGAGGATGAAGAAGATGAGAAAGATAAAGCGAGACGAAAAGGAACATGGGGCTTCATTGTGAAATGTTGCTGGTTAATTAGAATGATTTCAAAGAGTTTAACAGTCTGGTGAGCAGTATAGTTGAGCTCACTATGAAAGAAAAAAATAAAACATAAATGATGTAAATGAAATTGGTTGAAGAAGTTCTGTCAACATCCAGAATTTCCTCACTTTAAAAACACACTTTATGACTTAAGCGGCCTGTTTCCACAACTGATAGTGACCAACGCAGTGGATATAACAGTCGTATTAAACATTAATAACTATAAATGCAGTTTTACTAAAAAAAAAAAAAAAAACAAAGAAACAAGAACGCATTTTTAAAAAAAGGAAAGAAGAAGATGGTAGCGTGAAGAGCTAATATGGTCAGAGGGCTCTGTGCAGTTCCAAGGCAGTAACTCACAGACACCAGAGCCTCGGTGACGCTGGTCAGTACGGCGGGTCGTAACGAGTGGACCAGGATCTTATGTTCAGTGACGGCAAACACCAGCAAGGTGACGGCGTTCTCTGCTCCGAGGTTCTGGAGCAACGTGGAAAATCGACCACCGCTACGGAAAACACAATAGAAATTGTACACTATTCCCTGGAAGGAACTACAACAGCGGTTCTCAACTTTTTCTGGCCCTTGAACACATTTTGGGTCCCAAAATACTCTTCAGACCAATAATATTGTTGTCTTCTCAATCTGATATTGGCATTCTCTGTAGTCTATTTTCAAGTATGGAGCTCAGAATTGATAATATAGAGAAGATGATGTAGATGTAGTTTCTGCAGATTTTGGGACAGTCCGTACCAAATGCGTAGTTCCTTTACATTTCAGCACAAAATACGTGCGGTCAGACATCACCAGAAAAGCAGCTGCTCTTACCTGAGAGGTAAAGGAGAAGACACTGGCTGGCTCAACATCAGGCTGTCATGAGGGGAAAGCTGCAGAAAAGCTGGAGAGTGAGATAAAACCGACCGAGCAAAATGTGCCTGCACTGAATCATTTAAGTATTCATCCATAATGGAGGGTCAAAAAGCTGCACCCCATAGGCAATCCTAAACACCTTCAAACACCGTCTGCAAAATGATAAATAAATACCACTTTCTTACATGCACCATATGCAGCTAACGTCACATTACTTTTGCGACCTAAACGTACCTGCACCAGGATGCGAGGCCTCTGAGAGGAAGGGAAGGGAACTTTGTGCATAAAATGAGAGATGTGCCTGGGGAAAAAAAAGAAAAATAAGAGGGATGTGAGGCAAAAAAATTATATCCGCATTTGGTGACCGGATAATAAGTCAATGCACCCGGCTCAGACGGGTGAGAGCTATGAGCAGCTGTAAAACATGAAGACTCTTCTGTTACAAATCACCTGAACAAGGTGACTGAAGCCTGTTAGAGAGAAAAGTATTGGTGATGGATTTTGCATTTCAGGACCTATTTTGTTATTTGGTGTATCATTGCACGATTACACATGTAATATTTGCAAGGAGCACTGAGTGTTTCTAGTGTGGATGGAAAAATGTTTAACTAAAACATCAACATAGAACATCAGACTATGCCATCAGTCCCAAAGTTGCATTGCATGTCACATATTGATAATATCTCCTATGATTTAGTAAGGTTGACACCACATAGTAAATTGATGTACAAGAATATTGCACTTTTGTCAACGAAAAACTAATATATCTGTAATATATCTGTCTTGAGCCCCAATTGGACAGGATTTATTTCTCTAGGGGAGGTGGGGTGACTTAAATATTACCTGCGCTGGGTCAGTGATTTTAATCCCGTCCAAATGTGACTTTAGAGAAATCTTTCAACATCATCAGGTAATTATCAGGCAGCATTTTAATAGAACAGAGGATATATCGCCTGAAATAACAGCGTTGCAAAATGTGAAGAGCTATTTCAGATGGCAAAGTCAAAGTCCAATTACTTTTTCCAATAGACAATGTTACGCGACTCAAAGTTCGAACATTTTAGCTCTTCTCTAACTGCATTCAAAAATATGTGGTTCTTAGCCTGTGTACATAAAAACTTCTGGTACGATCACTGCTAACTGGGGAGGGGGGGGGGGAGACTGACAAACTGCAGCAAAAAGCAATTTACTTTTTTTCTATTAGTAGAGAAACTACAGTGCTGTGTTTTCAACAATAAAGCTTTAGAATTCCTATGTTAAGTAACATTAAGGACATCTTTTAAAGAAAACACTTGAAATGGAAATACAAAATTGGGAAAAACACTTCCCCCACTTTGCAACATTATAAAGAACAAAATGTACAATTCACAATTAGCAAGAACAGAGCGTAAAATGGTGAAATGGAGAGATTAAAAAAAGAAAGCTCACTTCTCGATCGGCAGGGCGTGAGGGCAGGAGATGGAGTAGCGATAGAGGAATGTGAGGAACTTGCGGAAAGCATCAAAGAAGGGCCAGTGGGAAAGCAGACAGATACACTTGTTGGTGTAGACCAAGCGTGGGGCTGTGGTGGTGCTGTTAGTGGTGCTGCTGGTGGCTGTCCCCGTACAGTTGGAGGAGGGAGGGTTTTGTGGGTCCGGACTCAGGAGACCCAGCTGGGAGCGCTGCTGATCAGTCAGACATTCCAGCGGGAAGGGCTCGTAGAACTGAATGGCAGCACCGTACACCTGAAACATGTTGGATACACAGCTCACCATCTGCAGATGCATCACATACATTAGCTGAATGAACTAGATCTTCCTCAAAACAGCCTAAAGGCACGGCGTATCGTTACACAGTTATACATCGATGATATGACAGTTAGATACTTTTTCTTTTCTTTCAAAAGGTCAAACTGGCAAAGCATTTCTGTTGGCCTGCTATAGGAATGTTCGGCTCAAAGGTCAACGCACTAACTCTCCTTTAATGCACCTCTTGCATATCTTCTACCTCTCTGTAGTATGTAGAGCATTACTTTATCAGTAGATCTGCCCAGCTGATGGCTTCAAAATTGCTTGTTATATCGGACTAAAATACCAACAACCAAAGATATTCCATTTACAATGATATACGACAAACAAAAGCAGTGATTATTCTAATTTAAGCCGCAGGAACCTGCAAATGTTAGCTATGTTTTAGCTTGAAAAACAACTGAAACAACGAATCAATTATCAAAAATAGTTGCCAATATGATTGACTAACCGATTAATCCGCCAATTGAAACAATTTCATTATCTACAGTAATGCGCACACACACACACACACACACACACACAATGCATTCCCTAGCACATAACAAGTAACCTTAATCTAAATCTTATTCTAACCTCAACTCTAAAACCAAGTCTTAACCCTTTTACGGCCGTTGAAGAAGTGAGGACAATCCAAAATATTCTAAATGTTTAACAATCTTTTCCAGAAGAAAAAGTCCAACAGATGAATGAATAATGACAAGCAGCAGACAGTTTAGATTCCTCTATGCAGTCTTCTGGATCATTCCTGCACTCTTAAATAAATTATAACATCAATAAGCAAAGAAATAAAGTAAGCACAGTGCACTTGTGTTTAACCTTTATTGAACATCAATAACATGAGTGCTAACTGCGGCCAAACAAACAGCATTTAGCCAAGCCAGCGTCAGCATTAGGCCAAATAAATCCCCTCTGCTTCCTGGAAATATGAGACTTTCCCCAATTCACAGACAGATCAAAGCTAACTGGCTTATCTGCTGGCCGCCTGTGTGAGTCACTTTTCAATATTTTCCCCCCCGAAATGGACCGAGGTGGCCCAGTTCTTTGTTTGCTGATGACTGAGCTGGACGCCTGTGTGTTTGTGTTCAGAAAAGAGGCTTGCCGCATTCTATGAATATGAATGACAATCGGACCTGCTCATTCATGTGTGTAATACTGTACAAACAACACATTTGTGGTGTAGCAAAGTCATAACCAATCCCTACCTACTCAAAGGACTCATACAGGGTTGGTTTGGGTTTATTCGGTCATAATTAATCGCAACACACAATCTCACAAAGAAAGAAAAAAACAACAACAAAGAAATGACGACAACAGAAACAGGATTTAGTATTTTGGATAGTTTAGGGTTAAGTTGCGGCAAGAGTTCATGTCTGAGTTAAGAGGAGCTTTGAATAGTGAAGAGTTTAGTTTAGGAATTGGTGAAAAGTGAAAAGCACATTTACCTAAAAACTGCACTTAAGTACAATTTTGAGGCATTGTTGTTTTTATGTAAACAAAAGTTAGCACCTGTGGCTACTTATTTCCATTTTCTGCCACTTTATACTTCTGCTCACCTACATTTCAGAGAGAAACATAGTACTTACATTTATCTGACAGCTATAGATACTAGTTCATCCAGACTCGTGCAGAGTCTCCCTCTGACCTTGGCCATTAAATATCACAACTCAGCGTACATACTGTCCTCACCAAATATCCCCCTGCATGTGCTACAGCAGGCCTTCCAAACTCAAACACACACATACACACCTGTACACACACAAACTTGACTCGGCAGCAGCAGCAGCAGCAGCAGCAGCAGTAGACCGCAGAAGGTCTGGCACCAGCGATCGTTGTCGACCCCTAACTGGCCTTGTTCCGCAGAGCCGCTGCTTTCTCAACATCGGTAGGCTTTGGATGTTATTTGTTTTCAATCATGATTGTGTTTCACCACATAATTCTAATATGTGTCAACACGAGCCTCGTCCCAACTGGGCCACCTTCCAAACCCACAGACCAGCACAGCGGGAAGGGGCTCGTGTTTGGACACCAAGAACGTGTATGTGGCGTCTCAACGGTTTTTCTTATAGGTGTACAGATTGGGGGTATGATGAACGTGTCACAATTAGCTACAATGTAACAAAAACGCAAAAGAAATCAGGAAAAGGAAATCATTTTCAGTCTGGTGTATACAAATCACTATATCCGTGTAACAAGCATGAACAAATTTGGTTTGTTAACATAAATGGATGTGACAATAGCAATATGAAGTGTCTTGAAGAGGAATCGTTTCGTCTGCTTTGCTGGAAGGCCACTTGTGGAAGTACTATGATGAAATGAAACTCTGAAAGGAAAACAAAATTTAAAAAAACATCCCCATAGGTTGTTGGATCAACCAATCAGCTTGCCTGACGTGCATGTCCGCACTGCACATTGTTGATATTAGTGAGATGTGTGCATCACCCATAACACCCTTCCCTGTGTAAATTTTAAGAAAAATGTACCTGTGTCAGTTCATCCTTGAGTCCAAGTAAATGGATGAATGGTAAATGGACTGCCTTTATAAAGCTCTTTTCCAATCTTTGCGAACAGAGTCAGAGGCTACAAGGGGCCACCAGCTTATCAGTGATAACCATTCACACACACTCACACACCGTTGGCCATTGGGAGCAATTTGGGGTTCAGCATCTTGCCCAAGGACACTTTGACATGCTGACCGCAGAGGACGGGGATCAAACCACCGACCCTCCGAACCGGTGGACTACCCACAACACCTCCTGAGCCACAGCCGCCAAATGGAAGTTTTTGCCACATTTGAAGAAATTCCTTCCAGCCTTTTTCTGAGATATTGCATTCACAAGCATGGACGGATGGGAATTAATGTTAATAAATTAAATAATAATGTGTTAATGCATTTACTACATTACTTGTGTTTTCTTATTTTTTTCAGCCAACGGGCTTATCCTTAAAGAAAAAAAAAAGAAGAAACACTATGTTTTCACCTGACAAAGACAACAGGCATGCCTGACCCACTTTCACTTCATGCAGAGCATTGTGGTGTTCTCATGCCCCACTGTAGTGTGTCCGTGGTCACGTCAGCTGTATAGATGGCAGTTACAGTCTGTTGATGAGGTCTAACAGTCACTGGCAGCCTATCATGTCTGATATATACACTGACATGTTTGTTAGTCGTCTAGATGAGAGACAAAGAAATAAAAGTAGTAATAGAAGCTTAATCTATCCATTCGTCCGTTTTACCTTCTCTCCGGAGGCTCCGGTGAGGACAAAGGTGGAAAAAACCGGGAGGGAGTATTTGGTGTTAGCTGGCCAGCACTCGATTGTGGCCCCCATGGGAAGACAGAAGAGAGGGACAGACTCTGGCAGAGGGAATGACTCATAGTCCTCCTCTGGATATCTGCTGAATAAACCTGGAAAGAAAAAACAAATAAAACAAACTGAGAACTCAATTTAGAGAGCAGCAAGGAGTTAAAGAGCTGATTAAGATGCTAAAACGCCTTTCTACAAAGCTCAAAATGAAACAAAACAAAGTTCAATTCATTATAAGCAGAAGAATAATGCACGTTATTGAGTACTACAAATGCCTGGCTTTGTAAGGAGCAATTATAGCTCAGTAATCAGGCCTTCGGGTCATTAGTCAGTGTCAGTGGACACAAACGAGAGACAATGACATAGTGATTTTTGTTTTTTGTGCACTTTCCTAACAGTGCTTCATCTTACTTTGGCTCAGGGACACTACAAGCATCATTAACAGACTCAAAGTGTAAAAAACTGTTTGTTTTGTTAAAAAAAACCTGCACCTCCAAACCAGACTCTAACATCTTTAATCAAGTATCTCCCTAAACCTTGGAAAATTGCAGAATCGTTTAACACTTCAATAAGATAATCTGACACAATTATTCATCATGAAAACACCTGCAAGTGCACAGCTACATTATAGCCCCACTGAAAGAATGAATGAATACAAATGGGTGTGTCAGCAACTCAAACTATGATGGTTTGTATAACTGTAATGAGATTGTTGCAGTGACAAAGAGCTAATGCGCAGACTCTGCAGACAGGAGGGGGAAGGACTCAGTCATTAGCTTTTCTCCACTGGCATGTCATTTTGACTTCGGTGAGAAACGATGACAAGCAGTTGTACTAGTTACAGTACCGAGTTACATGGTGGTGATGGAAAACTTTGACAAAAGGAATTGTGCACAGCACATGTAACAAGTAAATGAAAATTTGCAAGCTAACAAAATTATACTCAGTATTGTTTTTGACCTGCCTTAACAATACATTTATCAACAGCAGCAGACACATTCTGTGGTTTTGTGTTTTTAGCTGAGCTAGACCAGAGAATATTTGGTTAAAACATAAACACGATGCCTTTTATGTGGAGTGAGCACTGCATGGGACTCCTTTTTTAAAATAGCCTTTCCTTTTAAATGCTACATTGCTTGTCAGCAACTGTTCATACGGTAACTTAGGAGGCCATTTGGCCTTGTGTGCGCAGTTAACACGCCAGTCATGATGTTGTTTTAATAAACAACTCAACTCCTTACATTTGCTACTGGTGTTCTCCACCACTGTTATGGAAGAAGGAAATAACGGGAGCAACAGGAGAACAAGCTATAAAAGTGACTCTTTTCTTTTTAAATAAGTGCTGTGAGGAGAATCTAATTCATATGAAGAGTGGTTCATATGGATTTCCTAAAGAAACTAATAAATATTTAAAGGAACTTTAAAGTGTTAGAATTGAAAAGGGACTTTAGTTTGGCCCCAAAGCAGTCTCACTGGAGAGTGTCCTGTATGTGCACTTCTCTACAGCTAAATCTGCACATTTACAATATTAGCTTGTCCAGTTCTGGATCAAACTGTTGCAGCATTAGTCTGTAAATAAAGTCAGATGTTGCAAAACATGTCTGCTTCCAAAAGTCAAAGCTTGATGCGTGCTGGACTGAAATGTTGAAAATACACTTTCTGTGAGCTGACTTATGCAAAGCACGAGTGGGAAGCAGATAGGATCGCTCAATTCACAGTCTGCTGCATCTTTCAAGAAATGGTCAACAAAACAAAAATCAGGCAGCCAATCTCAGCCCGAGCCAAACACAGACACACTGAGCCAACAGAGTTATCAGAAAATGACAATCTTCTGTCAGCTGTTTTTGGCACTGAAAAGTCACATTTTATGTGAAGAAAGCCTCATATCACCATTAAATATATGGCAAACTTTTAACCCCTTTAAAAAGGAGGAGAATATTGTTGTGCAGAGGCTTATCTCATCTTTAATTCTGAGGCATTAACATGCTTCAACAAGCCCAAACTTGCAGGCGCAGCTGCAGCAGAAGGTCCTCATGCAGCCAGTTTACTCTGCAGCAGACCTTCCTCTCTCGAGACATTTCTACAACAAACAGCTGAAACAAATTGAGAACAAAGTTCAAAGCAATAAATATTTATCACTTCAAAGTGAACTTAAGTTTTGTACAATTTTTCCAATTTCTTATTCATACAATAACAAGTAACTTTCCAAACGTATCTACAATAATCCTTATTCTCTGAGAATGTAGTTGTTCTTACACAAGCAGAATAAGTGATTAGGGGAAGAACTGAGGAAGGAGAGAAAGTATTCGCACACAACTTGGTTATCTGATATCTTGTATCTCCAGGTACAGGAGGCACACATCAGTATTTGGATCTGTGTGCACTGGTAGTTATGAGATTAGGAGGGCTTACCTGCTTTGTAGGCTATTGTGTTGGTTTTGGCCACAGACTTCTTATAACACAGGTAGACAGAGGAGCCCCACTGAAAACAAGAGCACGATGGGAAAAGTTAGCATGCTGTTCCTTATGAATGGCACAGGGCCCCTTAAGGCCAATAAGGAACAAAATGCATAATCTCAAATTACATCAAATTTGGAGGAGTCGTCCAGTTACTCCCTTTCTAAAAATGAAATGATCACCCAATATGATGAAATTATACACAACAAAGTCAGCTCGATGTTTTTAAAGGACCGTTCAAGTAGTTTTGCATGTTTCAACCCAGTATGTGTGTAAAGGAGAGGTTCATTGTAAAGCCCTTTGTCCACTAAGGAAGGAAAGCACTGTATAAATACAGTTTATTATCATTTATCATTCAACTCAATTAAAGTGCCTCCATAAAGCCAGTCGGTGTAATTAGCAATAAACTGTAAAATACGCCACGGTTTAGACCTACACTTCCCAACCAAAAGTCCAACTACACTCAGGCGCCTGCCTCTAGTAACTGAACCATTAGCATGTAGAGAGCAGTGATGATACATCTGAGAAACATCTTGTTTGTGGCAATTAGTCACTGTGAAGGGAAGATGGTCTATGGCGAATACATTTTTAAATACATCTTTTTACAACCCGGGGCTGGACATGAAGTATGCACCCAGAGCTGTGCTGATATGTTAAAATGATCCTCAGAGCTCTTAAATTAGTCAGATTGAAAAGTGCGTGTAGTTAAATCAATCAAATAATTTATTGTAGGAGCCTCGACTTCTCCTGCATGCACCACAAGTCTCGTTATACAGACTCTAAACATTTCCCAGCACGCTTACTCTCAGCGTGCAGAGGTTTTAAGACACATGTGCAGCCACAGACACACACAGATACACAGACACACAGACACACACAGACACACACACAGACACACACAGATACACAGACACACAGACACACAGACACAGACACACAGACACACAGACACACAGACACACAGACACACACAGTTTCTCAAGGGGGGGAAGCCGGTTCTATGAAATGCCAAATATAGACCAGGCTGACACAGCAAGGACTTTCACAGTATCCTAGTGTGTGTGTGTGTGTGTGTGTGTGTCATGAAGAGAATATGACAGTGGATAGAAATAGATATTTTTCTGAGCATAAATACTGGGTGAGGATTATACCAAGTACGAGATGAGGCTGAAATATCTCCAACTACTGAAAAAGCAGCATTAACTTGAAAGAAGAAGTAACAGGTGAGATGCAGTCCATTTCTCATTTCTCTTTCCTTCACAACACCCCAACATATTTCAGCACAAAAGACGCAGAGAAGCTGTGCTTTACATTTTCTCCAACTCCCATTCTTTCAAATCTTTAAAGAAAGTATGGCAGCTAAATCTGCCAGTGTTTGTCCGGCTTACTCATAGTCATTGCAATAAGGCTCCATGTCATCTTGCAACGCTGACTGTATTTCTGGAGCTTATATGACCAATTTAAGTATCTCCTTTAAAACGTGTGGAGAAGGACTTGAAGGAAAGTGAGCCGTCGGTGTGGAGTTGAGGATTTAAGTCTTCCGGCTTAAAAAAATGTCTTGACATTCTGAATTTCAGACAAGGCTTTGACAGGAGGAGCAATGAAGTCTGCTGAAATCAAAATGTAATGGCGTAACATGTGTTAAAGCCTTGTTATGATGAAAGACATTCTAGCAGTTATTCTGTAATGAAGAATTTGACATTTTGGGCTGCCCACTCAGCCTCAACCTGCACCCTCTAACCAAGTTACCCATTTCCTTCATTTTCAAGAATTCCTTTTAACAACTACATCAGAAGGAGCATGAGCAATTAAAGTTTGGAGTATGCAGACATAAAGATAGTTTGTTATATCTGGTGCAAACTAGAGGATTTTCAAATCTTAACTGGTATTAAAAATGTGGGAGACTACAGACATAACGACAGCTTTAACCGATTTTTTTATATTATGAAGCAGAAACATAACTTCTGGCCTCGAGCGTTTCCATTGTTGTTGGTGGCGCTGACAGATCGCTTGTTGTTTTCCTCAGAGCTCGTGACAACACAGGACCTACTGCAGTTGCATTCTGTAAACCACTCACACATTTGGACAGATAATCCGTTCCGACCTGGCTCGAATCGAGATTCTGAATGAATGATACCAACATTTGATGTTTACTGATGATGTATCAAAACTCCCTTGCAGATGCTAGAAATGCCTGAACACCACACCAAATAAAATGTGAAAAAGTAACCAGGATTAAGCGTTTTCTGTCCACCAGGGTCTCTCTCACCATGCTGCTGTTGAGATTCTTCTCCACCTTGCAGAAGGTGTGCGGGGGCGTCTCTCCCTTGCTCGGGATGATGATGCAGATGTCGGTGACGGCCAGGGCGGTGTGCGGCTGGCTCTCAGGAGCCCGCCGGTAGGTGACGTAGATGCGCTGGGAGGAGTTGCCGCTGATGTTGGCCGGACGACCGGAGGGTGTTGTTTGGATGAGGTGGCAGCCCTGCTTAAGTCGCTCCTTCCACTCATACAGCACGCTGTGGGAGGAGGCACAACACGACAGTCAGCCAAACAAAACTCCTCACCCGCGAGTCGTTGTTCGTGTGATTACCGGGGAGAATTAATCAACACAGTATGCAGTCATGATGTCATTGGGCTAATTAGGTGGAGCTCCCCATTTAGGACTTAAATTGGGCATTTATCCCAGTGTTCAGTGGCTGACAGAAGGGAGTTGATTAAGCTCAATGTCTGCTTTGCACCTCGTAAATTGCAAAGCAGAATTGATGTGATTCATGAAAAACCAGCGAGAGATCGATTATAAAAAAGGGGCAGGCAGAGTGCACAGATGTCTCCTTAACGTCAAACTTCGGCCACAATTCCAGAAGTCTACACTGCAACAACAACTTGTGAGATTAAGAATGAAGGGAAACAAGTCATTTAAAACTCTTGCTCCTGCTTCACTTTAAGTCATCAGTATGAGGCATTTTAGTTTCTTTGTAACTCATGAATATCACACAGTTGGTAAAAGAATGACAGTTTGGCAGCTATATGTTGCATGAAATTGCCATATTCAATGTCAAATAACAGTAACATGGCAGCTCACATAAACTAGTGAAGCCAAGCGAGGAGCTTCAGCTGCATTCAAACCCAAACTGAGTAATGAGTGAAATATTTCACCTTCTTTTTCTTTTGTAACTGGCCTTAGCTGTGGAAAGCAAGTCATGGAAATAAAGTTGGGTGGGTGCCCTGCTTATCTATGGACTATTCTTTAAAGTGGAGCACGCTTTGACCTACATGTACATTTGCTATTAGTGCAGATTTAAAGGCTCTTTCTCTCTCTCAATCATAGATATTCTGTGTACAGCACATTTAATTTAGAACACAATTATTTTTTTAATTATAACAGAGATTATTGTGTTGAAGTGATGTTTCTATATAGAAATCACCTATTATATAATATAAATCAAATATTACATTTAAAATGTTAATTCAATTACAACATTTAATTAAATTTTGACTAATTTTGGGCTTTGTTGCAACTGACAGTCCTCATGCAGTGTATGTATGTACATTTATGTACAGTACACTGTCAGTCAAAATACATTAACCCATTGTAATAAGGCACAAGAGGACACTCACACAAACCTCCACTTAGTGGACAAGTACTCCGGTGCATAACAGTAGCAGTCATTTTAAACATCCCTCTTTGTGCTTCTACTCCGCACTTATCCTCCATTACTGTTTCAAGAGGAACTCAAAAGGCATAGTGTGGTACTATGTGAAAGCTCAAAAAAAGAGAACAGAATTTAAAATGGTCAACTGGGGGATTTTCTTTATTTTGTCTGTTTTTTTGTTTCGGTACTCATCGCTGTGTTGATTTTGCTCTGCTCGCAGTAAGGCCAAACACTGTGCGCACGTCTTCCTCTGCTGTTAAACAAGACCTGTTTTTTTTGTAAAAGCTGGAGTTGCGTGTCGTGTGTGAGAACGTTTTGTGAAGGTGGCTGATAGAAGCAACACAATCAAACATTAAAAGACTTGTAAAATAAATAAGACTGTCAAATGAACGCATTCATTTTGATTTATTATAAAAATCTAATGATTTGAAGTCGATTGGATGAACGGTTGTAGAGAGAATTACTAACAAATATGTTCTTTAACGTACTGTAGCGAGTGGACGGCATGCTCCACTGGTCACAGATAATACTAATTATTCCATCTGCAGCCTGAGCAACAACTCACTATCACATGGAGCGATATGTAAAAATGGTCGTAAATGATGGCTCCCTGCACACACATGCTCACACACATGCTCACACACATGCTCACACACATGCTCACACACA
>CALSCE010009344.1:11177640-11209960 GCA_943593645.1 Bovichtus variegatus | reverse complement strand
GCTCACACACATGCTCACACACATGCTCACACACATGCTCACACACACGCTCACGCACGCTCACACGCACGCTCACACGCACGCACACACACACACACACACACACAGCTTCCCATTAGTCCAACCAATGTCTGGGAAGTGCAGCCCCTCTGGGCTATCAGCAGACTAAAGTTGCTGATACTGTCTGAGCAGAGCCTCTGTGTCAGTGCCTGATAAGCACTGCACTCTGTAGTGTCAGAGGCCGGTATGAGTCTCCTTAGCATTGTCACCACCTGCCTGCTGCCCGCCAGAGGTGTGAGGCTGAACAAACAGTAATGAATTCCCCCAGTTCAAAAGAAGGTGCAGAGGAGGACACCTGTAACAGCGCTTCACACTATTCCACTTTCTGTCGCTAAATAGCAATGGGGAACGGCTGCAAGGCAGACAGAAAGTGGCCGCTGTGGAAAACTGCTGCGCAGGAGGGATTTTTAGGCAGAGCAGAGCACGTCGGCTTTTCAGAATCGACATGATACGGACGACATTTGTGGACACGACATCAACTATAATGTTTGCTAAGGGCAGCAGCTGATCATCACTAGGAATGAGACAAATAATGGACACAGCAATATGTTGCGATACATAAACAGTGTGTGTGCGTGTGTGTGTCTGTTAGGTAAGCTCTCAGACTCTGTGCACTTCATTACAGTTAGTCATTTCAGTTGCCTAGAAAATTCAGTGGAACTGGACACATCATAAGACTTTCTGATATTCCGGCAAAATAAAATGAGTGTTTCCATCAAGCACCATTTTGATAACATATTCTACAGCAGATGAAGCAGGTACTACGACGATGCATATTAAAATATGTCCTTTATTAAATCTTCTATACAAAATGTTCTTCCTTAACCAATGCGTACCTTTATTATATATAACATCATTGTCATTAAAATATCTGATCTATTTAATATCTTATATACACTATGATTATAGAAATAAAGAGCCGCATTTGTAATTATTAAGATTCTTCAATCTAGATGTTGTGTTCACACAACAATACCGATGCCAACAGAGCGGCATGCCCACAGTTGATTTGATACAAGTCATTTTTTTTCCATTAAAATCATTTCACACTGAAACTCACTCAACAAGATTTTATACAGACTCAAAATAAAAGTTTTGTTTCCCCAAAAGCACTGCAGCGACTCCTGGTCATTCACCTATTGATGGTTAGTCGTTTGTCATTAACCTTTGACTTTTTCAAATTATAATAGCAACATTGTTTTTTTTTTTTATCCATACTAGCAGCATGGCTCCACCGTTTTGGTCCAGAATGAAATCTCACAATGATTTAATGCATTGACATTGTGTACTGACATTCATGATGCCTACTGACTTTTGTAATCCCCTGACTTTTACTCTCACATTTGTGGATTTGAGTGAAATATCTCAACAATTGGATGGATTTTCATTTGAACTTTGGTTCACATATTTATGTCTCCCTCCGGATGAATTGTTAGAACTTTGGCGATCCCTGAACTTTTCATCTCGTGTCATCATCAGGTCAAAATTTGTATTTGTAATTTGAGTTCATTTAGCAAACATGTTAAAATGCTAAACTAAGATGGTGCAACATGGTTAACATTTTACCTGCTAAACATCGGTAAGTTAGCATCGTCATTGTGAGCGGATTAGGTTCAGCATCTGCTGCCTAAATACAGCCCCTCAGAGCTGCTAGCGTGGCTGTGTAGACTCCTTTGGTACTTACCCCAGGTCAGTGAGTGGCGGCTTGTCGCGACCTCGCCTGTAGCACAGGAAGATCTGGGGCACCATGAGGCCGCCATTGTTTAGATCAGCTGAATGGCCTGTTGGTGTTTCCTCTACGCAAGTGAACCCTGGCGGCACCTCCTCGCCCATCGAGCGCACCATTACCGCCACATCGGTGATGGGCGCCTTAGGCTTGGCCGTCTTGTGACAGACGTCATCAAAGTGGATCTCCTGGTCCAACGGCTTGGACGGGTCCGTCAGACCGGCCACCACAAAGTAGTCGGCTACACGAGGGCCTTTGTCCTCCATCATCTCCCATCCCCGCCGGCTGCCTGCACAGTTTAGAGGGGGAAGAGGAAGAGAGACAAAGAGAGGGAGAGAGAGAGGGAAAGGGAAAGGGAGAGGAGATTGATTTTCGTTGTGGTAGCAGGTACAGACGGTTCTTGCGTCCTTGCTATAGCAGTAAAATTAAATCTGACAGTCATAAATCTTACAAAGGGGGAGGCCAGTAGAAGGACAAATGAAAAGAGAGGGTACAATGTGAGGAGGAGAGGGGCTACGTCTAGGTACCAGGCAGCCATTTTCAGTCTAGGTAGATAGCTGATGGCCTTTGACCAGATTGACTTTAGTTAACCAGCTAAAAGTTCAGCGTCCTGACTCAAGGACACTTTGACAAAACATGTGGCTCTGATCGGTACAGGACATTTGTTAGTGCTCAGGTTCTGAACCGTTCTCAAATTCCAAAACCTGAAACATCACAGTTAAAGCCTGGCAGGCTACACAGGCCAGAGTGTGCATTTGAAAAAAGGGATCAGCGAGGTGTTTCTTCACACTTGACATTCTGCCTCAATTACAGGCCGGTCCCACATAAAAACCTGCTGATTAGAAGCCTTGTGATATCATCGAGCCCATTAAGCGGGGTGATAAAAACCATAATCTGTCCTAAGAAGGGCATGTCTCGACTGCACAACACCAGCTGCACTTTATGAAGATGCTCAGGCTGGAAGGTAAACCAACAAGTGTGTTACCTTCAAGTAGGAAAAGCATACATTTTTCAAGGATAAAGTTAACCTCAAATGAAATCTGCAGCTAATCAAAAGCAGTTTTGAGTAAATAAATGTTTTTCTAATTTCATTTGTCTGAGACTCAGCAAACACTTCCACCACCCTGAGTATAGCCAGTGGTACTTTGATCCAGCTCTGCAATTGACCACAGATTGTTTGCTGTGTCATGATCACAGTGAGTGCCGTGTCAATACAAACAGGAGTCAGGATCAAAAGGAGGAGTCAGAGACAAAATTACTGAAAATTTGTGGGGCCGAAGACACAACTGAGAACAAAATTAATAGTGAGGAGAAACTATGGGATATCTATAAAGAACAGAAGTTGGAGGGAAACATGTTGTGTTATTGTTTTACTGCCTTCTTTTAAAAAGGGCTTTTTTTTTGCCTCCTTGATTAGATTTTTTAGGGGGGGGGTTGGTTGCATTGTGAGACAATTTGATTAAAGTATGAAATGATATATGACATTTGTATTACAAACTGATTGTACCACTAAATCATATGTCAAGCTAAAATATATGTCACATGAGAGTAGCCTCAGACCAGACTTTTGTACTGCTGGCAGTGTGTTCAATTTCATAATGATCAAAGAAATGGTCATTTATTTCTATCCCATAATATATAAATCAGTTTCCAAGATCACATACTGGGACCTACAAGGATGCATATGTATATGTAAGTGACAACTCAAAGAAGAACAAGATGAAATGTAAAAATAGTTCTCCATCTTTTACCTAAACTTTTCAGTCTAAATACATTATTTCCTTGAGCCCTAACGCTGAGTTGACAGTATGCGGAGGAATTACGTAATATTTATTCTCAAAGCATATTATTGGGATGAAAGTAACAAGGACAATATTGCCAAAGTGTCAAGTTATAAGTTATGAGATTATGAAGAAAAAGAACAATGTACAATTCATAAAATCAAGAAAATAGCAGAAAAACAATTAACCCTTGCTCTGTGTGTCTTTGTGAGAGACTGTGTGTGTGTGTGTGTGTGTGTGTGTCTCTCTCTCTCTTTCTTTGGCAGGCTCTCGGTGTTGTGGTGTAAAGTCTTAGTCGGCCTCAGTGGCCAGATTCATCACTAAACCTCTTGACACTCGAGCCACAGGGAAACAAGCTTGTCTCAGTGGGTTAAAATGAAACGTCACCCCCGCCAGCACTCTCGCTCTTCTCCTGGTCAGTGCAAAAACACAAGAACAGATTGGGTTCATGACAGCTGAAATCAGGAGGTGTGAGAAATGTGTACCTGCACAGCAAGAACACATATTAGATGTAGGAAACAGGACACTATTCAAACATGTAAGGTTTTCATATAAAACTGAATTTTGCACAAATGGCAAAGGCGGTTTTATTTCTTTAAAAACATTCCGAAGTTGGTGACACATTCAGTGATAATTTCTCATCCTGACAATGGATTCATTGCAAGCAGATTTCACTTTAATTCTGAATTAATCAACTGGGCAAGGTCTCTGATTCCAACCGTATGCAGTAAGAGGGTGTGGCAAGAGAGGCTTAATAAGCAGGGTGTGTTAGCGAAACTAAATGCGCTGGCTCAGGGGAAAGGTGAAAAAACGTCCAACTGCAGTCTGTGTGATGCTATGCTAGCGAGACCTCAGCTGCAACATGTACCACTGTTATCACCTCCTTGTATTCTCCTCACCAACAGAGACTATTGTGAGTCGAGAGATCAAAGTGAAAGATATTTCTCTATCCTGACCAGTGAATCTCTGCACAATGCGATTTTTTGGTCTTTGATTAGTGTTGAAATTTCATGTAAAAATGTCTTTGTGACACATGTTGCTGCACTGACTGCCAAGAAGCAAACAAATATTTTTTTTTAAAGTTATCTTTGATATAAAATCTTGGTGCCTGAAACTCCTGTCATTCAGGCTGCAGCAGATGGAGTCCAATTTGTTTCTGTATTTTTTTTTCCTATTTCTGTAGTTAACGGTTTTGGACACAACATCTTGTGGAAAAAAATGGTTTGTTTACATAAATCTAGCTAAAGCTGCGTGTTTATTGGTTTAATGAAATGATCTTTGCAGGGTCGATGAGCCAAGCTATTATCCAAACAAAGAGTGATGTGGTTTCATTCTTTTGTTATCACTTCCAGCTATTGACAGATGGTGAGAAAACACTGTGTTTCTGGCTCTTATACTCTGATTACAAATGCATCTCAGCTCATCACTTCGTCACTGTGAGAAACTGAGAAGGACACCGTCACAGTGAGCTCATTTTCTATGCCAAGTGATGTCTGGTCAGCCCTGATAAGTCAGAAGATGTGAGGTGAGTGAGCTGGATCTAGGCCTCTGGTGCTTCTCTCTCTCATACGGCTCCAGGACATTCAGGCCTAATTTAAATCTGTCTTGATACTGGCAGCACTCCTGTGGCTATCAGCTGGGGAATAATTGGTTAAACTAAGATTGACCATGATGACCTCTAAGGGCTGCACATCTGCACAGCATCCTGAGTCCAAGAACGCAGTCAACTTCCTGTCCAACACACAGAGCGGACTCATAAATGTTCCTGGGACACTTGCATGACAACACTTTGGTGTAACACGCAGGGGACAGGATGTGGGACATGTGCTCACTTCTCTTTCAGAAATATTTACTCGGAAATTGGATGTAATACAAATACACAAAATACAAAGAGCCAGTCCTCAGTTTTCGGCTCGGCTTGCCTGTCAACAGGATTACGGAAAAACGAATGGCCCGATTTTCATGAAACTTGGTGGGAAAGTGAAGCACGGAACAAAGAAGAACAAATTACATTTTGGAGCAGATCGGAATCACGGGGCGGATATATGAACTAACTTTCACTTTCGTTAACAGATAGGACGTTTTTGCTGCATTCATATGTATAATCAGAACAATTAGTTCCTAGGTGGGAAAATTCACGTTGAACGCCCCCTTAAGTTGGAAACAACAACTCAGAAAGTCTGTAAAAATGTTAGTACACATTTACTGGCTCTCCTGATCCGTTTCATTTGCTCTTCGTTGTCACGCAAATACTGGAAACACTCTGAACAATAACAAAGGCCTACAACACATCTTATTTAGCGCCCATGTTGTTTTCACGTTACAACTTGAAGGTCATGAACAAACCGAAGTTGGAAGAACAACTTCCCAACTCTGGGGAATGGGACCCCCCGAGGCGCATGTGGATGCACCATTGGCCTTGCCGGAGGTCTGCGTTCTCCGAGTGCCATTCTAGTTTCAGAATGAAAACAGGTCCACTACAGCACTCGTTCAAAAAGAAAAACTTCACATCTTCTAATCTAAACTCATAACCATACAAATCCAGAATACAGATTGTTTTTACAATAATTCAAACTTTCATTAACTGCCTTTAGCGGAGTGACAGTACAGCATTAGGAAAACCACAGCATAAGTAAAATAGGAATGATATGTGTGGGGACAAACAGACACATTTCTATTGCACCTTGCACATGTGCTCACAACACAATCTGCTTTTTAAAGCTTGCATGTGAGCATGTGTCTGGAAAGGCTGACAGGCCGACAGACAGCCTGAAGAAGAGGTGAGACATTGATAAAGTTCCTTGTGTGTGTGTGTGTGCAAGCACACTGGGGTCACATTCTTGTGTTTCACAGGCAAAATGAAAGACTTAACGTGGTCAACGTGTGTGGTTTTGTCAAGAGCAGGACAACCACATAAACCTATGCCAATCTAAGTAAATTTTTTCTTCATTTAAAAACATATTAAAAGCATATGTAGTCCATATAAAACTTAGAACATCATATGGAATGTATAATGAAAGGAGGGGTGGAATTACACAGGGTGTCGGCCAGTACAGCGGATATCTTATTTCTTGCAAATGACTGCAGTTTTATTGACCCAGAGGGATTTTGCGTGAGACTCAACGGATGAAAAACAGACGGTATTGGAGGGTATTGTTTCATGAAACACACATTAAGTACAGTTAACTCCTCACTTGGTGCAAAATTTTAACAAAACAAAGAAGGCTGACCTAATTTATTGCAGTCCCATGGATTTGAAGGACTGGAGAGCTCTGCAGTGTCGCCTCCGCGTTAGACCGGCCACAGAGCCACATGACGGACCAAAGAATGATACTCATCCCTGCCATGCTGTCAGCCTGCTAAAAATACAATGCAAACCAAAGCAGCAGTACTGTGGCACACGTTACATAAGGATTACACATACACACTATATATATATATATATATATATATATATATATACACACACATACATATACACACTGCATATGTGGGACAATCCTGAACTCCCACTGAAATCAAACCGCCTCTATTGTCTCTGCCTGCCCTATATTTCAAGAATGGAAGAAATTGCCGAGTTCACAACTGACACACAGGTGACAGAATGAAAAAATTATTCTCGATGTCACAGGTCCTACTTTCACTTAGCCATCAGCCAATCTTCTTTTAAAAAAGAATTGATGGGTTATAATGCAAAAACTGAACCACTGAGTCTATGCTGCACTGAAAAGATGAAATCCAGAAAACAGAACTACTTTTTTTTTATTTTTTATAAATGATCTGGTGTTCTTTTACCCAGAGCCTTGCATTTAGGTGCATTAAGTGCTGAGAAAGCATAACAGTGTGAAACACCCTTCTACTGCATATGTGGTCATGCACAGATCATCACTGGATTCCCTCCCAGGAACTGCATCCAAAAGATGCAGAGCTGTGACTCACACCGTGCCTGACACATAAATATCTGCATCACAGTTTAAGTGGTCTAATCCAAATATCTTAATTTTCTGGCTGCCCTACTTCTTCCCTGGCAGACTGACCTGGAAGGGAATGCTTGACTTCGTCTTGAGGTAAACGCCCAGAGAAAAGTCACAACCGATTCCTCCCTGCATAGAAAGCTGTGAACATTTAAGAGAGCATGTGCTCAGGCAGCAAGTCTCTTTAAAAAAGGTCACTGGAGCCCTTCTCAGGGTTCCTGAGGCACTGCACATTGTATGTATGTGTTTCTGCATCATTTATACCGTGGGTTCGTTCAGCACAAATGCCTTAAGACACAGTTTTCCCCAAGACTTTGCAGACTATTTGTCTTTGTAAAGCTGAAATCAGCATTTGACTCAGAGTGCCTTAATTGATGTGGTTAGCTTGCTTTAAAAAAGGTATTTTATATCATGACACAGCTGGATGTACAGATTATCTGATACTCCACAGTAATCACGCGAGCGGTGTGGGAGCCACAGAAACTAGAGAAACAGACTTGGTGGAATAGCACCACAGGCCCAGAAACTTTAAACTCGGCCACATGAAGGGCCTGGTGCCAGAGCCGTAGACAAAGCTTCCCAGACCAAACTCGCTGACTTATAACCACAGCAGGAGTTCAGGGAGGAGTCCCATAAGATGTTCAGACCCAACAGGCCTTCAGTCACGTCTACAAGGGTTTCGTTTCAGCCAACGTGACAGGGGAAGGATTTCCAGCTGTCTCGAGTTCACGAGGACCAGGAGCCAAAGAAACTCACCAAAGGGACTGTCGTTCGAGGATCAAGCGGCCCAGTTGCTGCTCTCGGCTCCAGCTGTATAGACATCCAGCACAGAGACGGCCACAGCAGGGCAGACACGTGGAGGAGGTGAAAAGGAATGTGCTCAAGAACATAAAACGCAAGCCAGTAGGAAGCCTCACTAGCCAAGCATCTGCTTCTTGTTAGCCCTGAGGGGTGGGCGTTTGGCTCTTGAGCCTTTTTAGCAGCATCAGGTCATGTTACATTACATTACATTGCATTGCATTACATTACATTTATTAGACGCTCTTATCCAGAGCGACTTACATTGAACTAACTACTAGCAACTCAGGGTTAAGTGCCTTGCTCAGGAGCACAATGGTGGCCTTGTATTGAACTCACGACCTTCTGGTGTTCTATTTGAAAGACCACTGTGAGAAATACGTTACACTTTTTCCATGAGATACTGTAAATCTCTACACCTGACGTGTTATTTACCCCCATTCAAACAAATGCTAAGAGAAGCTCAACTTGAGCCGTTCCATGTTTCTGCAGCATACACCGGAGTGAAATGTAATAGAGTTACTTCTGGTTGTGACATACAGTAGCTGCATTTTATAAACTCCCAGTTCCCAGAACAACTATCAAAACTAGCTATAGACTTTGACAGCTTTGTGCATGAAAAAACTTTGCATATTTAACGTTGGTACTGCGGGAAATGTATCTACTACCAGCCTCTTTGGTAGAAACCCACATTCTTTCTGGTACCACCATCAATTTAATTACACTAACAACTCGCACTAGACGTGCATTTTAATTGCTTTTAGATAGAGTCAATGTGTGTGTATCCAGTAGACAGCATGCGTAGGCAATATTTAGGATGCATTAACCTTTGTCAACAGACAGTGTATTTTTAAATTAGATATGTGACTATTTGTTGCTGTCAGGTTGTTTTTTTGTGTTGGCATTCTTAAGCAGTGGTGCTTTTTTTCCTCAGGGACAAATAAAGTCAATCTTGTTTTACAACAACCCATCATTTAAAACAGGGTTCCATTTTCGAACAATAAACATGGTGTTTCGCACAAATGATGCATTACCCCTCTGTGTCAGTCACACATATTCTCGTGTTTTGGACAAATCAGAGTCAAAAAGAAAATTGGACTGATAGGTGTCTTGTTATTATGTTTTAGTTTTCAGCAAAACCTAGTCAGCGTTGCAAAGGTGCAATGTGTAAAACGCCAGAGCACAGTACTGAGATTCATACTGACTCGAGTTTCTGTTGAATTTAAGATGCCATATACAAAAGACGGATCCAGAGACACAAATTAATTAGTTGGTAGTAGGTAAAAGAGTGAACGTGGTTGGTGGAGTTCTTTCATCATTATGACGAACGTATGAAAAAATGAAAAATGAAAAAACAGCACATTTACTGCTGATCTGAAAAGTAGGGCTGGACCCGAATATTCAACTACCAGATTATGTGTTTGCTGGGTAGGTATTACATTTTCAATTTTGGGATTTGATCATTAGTTTTTTTTTTTGTTTTTTTTTTATTAGCGCCTTGGTATTACAAACATGCATGAAACATCCCAAACCTTTTGGAAAATGTATTTTTACTTAATAACAAATAATAAAACAAACACCAATAATCATAATTAACGCCTTTAATTAACCCAAAGTACACATATTGCAGCAATATGCCGTCCATCTCAGCTGCAGAGCTGGGTTTTGCTTTGCAGCTTATATGAATACGTGCCAAAGGTTCACTGCATCAGAATCAGACTACAGGCCAGCGTTCATTATGAAGACAAGAAAATATGTTATTCAAATATCATCTGGACAGTCCAGGGTCAGTTTTCTATGACACATTATTGACAGTAGTTAATGTTCAATGGATAGTCAGGCTGGCTCCAAATAAGCTCCATAACCTTCAATTAATAATAGAAAATGATAGCTGAGAACTGATACTATGACAAAGGGGGAAATGATCATTATAAATGCAATGCAGACATCGGGATCACTTTAGATAAAGGATTCATGAATCATCAGACCAATTTTCTTTCTGCTTGCAGGACTTACAGTAACCAGTAAACATTTACAACATTCATTTCAAGAGCCTTTTTGGGATTGTTTACAGCGACTTAAATACATTTAGGCAAGTTTTTGTGAAGGTTTTGCTGAAAATTATGGAAGAACTGATGCTGTGAGAAAATGTCAAGACAGTACTAATTATCAACAACATCTCAATGGGTGTTGACTACACAGCTAGACAAACAGCTAGACAAAGTCAAGAGAATGGCTTTGGGAAACAAGTATTTTTAAGCGCAGATGATTAGAAAGAGTATTTCCACTCTGCAGGCTTGCCTCCTGAATAACCAAGGAGATGGGACTTCCTGCCTGTTATTAAAAAAAACACAAACCCTGTGTTTCTTTTGTTGATATGCACAACAAAAAAAACATTTTCAAACCATACATCAAGGTTACAGTACGACGCTGCGTCAGTCAATGAAGATAGCTAAGGTTTAGCTGGCGCTTATTTTTGCCTCCAGAAGAACTCGCTCTGACTTCATATTAAATCTTCAAGCTTAACCACATGTCAAAGCGGGAGGAGGATGTTCAGGGTCAGACACGGAGGTTGTATCTATTAACACTCACTCCTTGCCTTTACATGAGCAATGTGACTCGTTCGACAGATCAAACGTCCATTAAACGATGTAGAGTGTACTCTACTATGTAGAGTGGAGGATCAATGGGTAGAAAATGGAAAGAACATTGTCAGAGTTAGCAATTTGTGCCCTGGCTGGGACTACCCCAAACCGAACATTAGTAACGCCAACAGTACTGTGAGGTGCTTCAGTATAAAGAAATTGGTGAGCATACCAAGTGCCTAGAAAAACTTTGTACAAGGTCTTGACCTAAATTTCGAAAGATGTTTTGTAATTCCACTCAGGTTTAGGGCAATCTTTCTCTCTTGGTACAAGTGGAGGACTGTGATGAGTTTGTTATGGATAATTAGGCACAAGCCGTGATGGATGGTGATGCAGCAGCGTGACACTCAGCAGTGGCAGACTTTACCTGACAGCAACTGATCCTATTAACATCACTCACTGATTACATCTACAAAAAAGAAAACAAAGTAATAACTATAAGCTATGAATGAATAAGCTGGAGCACTCATCACATCCATGGATTTTTAAGGCTGACACCGATAAACAATGTTTGAGTTTTAAAAATCTAATAGCAATACATCTGCTCATATTTTTTGTTTCTTTACATAATTACATAATATTAACCTAATTATTCCCTTAACATTTATTTTGTAAATAATTGTGATCATGATGTGTACTAAACAGGACATTTTGCAGTTGAAAAATAAACTTGCTCTGGTGGACAGAACTAAACCATTATTATTTGTGTATTCTATACCTTATTAGATAACAGAGAGAACAAGGCATCAATGGTCCCCAGCCGCAAATGGGGACGTTTCGGTTCATGGTTACCCTCTTAACTCCCAAGAGAGGGTAACCATGGAACCGAAACGTCCCCATTTCTGGCTGGGGACCATTGTTGCCCACTTATTCATGCATTTACACACGTGCATTTACCAACATACACACAAGATACCAACATACCTGCAAAACGCTAATAACAGCAGATATATCGTCCTGACCGATTCATCTGTCTAGATCCAGACAATGAACAGCCTCCCGGAATTTGTATGCTCTAAATCTATTTTTTCCACTCTCCATACGCATTCATTGAGATCACACTTACTATATCTAATCAATAGAGGTTTGATCATCAGATGCGGCAATTTGTCAAGCCTCCTGCATGTTATCTATCACTATGTACTCCATGTCAGTGACATTTACGCTTGCAACCACCGTGTAAGCATGAACAGTAATTGGAAAAAACAGCTACACGGTAAAAATGCATTTCAAGGTCATATTTCAGTATAGAGATATCAAGGTAAATACTAGGATCGCAATCCCTTAGGCTTTAACTCAATACAAGAGGTTACCATCCTGGCTCTGTGTACAGTATTAGCACAGGGAAGTGCTAACGCAGAGCCCTGTGAGAATTAATACCATGTCTCTGGGAAACCTGATCTCCCAACCTGCCTACTCTCCCAGCCTGATCTTTTAATGCCCTAGTTGGCAGAAAAACATTTTTAAGACTGGTGTTTTGCCTTCAAGTCAGAAAAGTGATTTATATAAACACACATATTCGTTTTCCAGTGTGACCTCTTTTTATTTGCAGCTGGTTGACTTTGGAGTCTGGCAGTTTTGGTTTAGTGA
Organism: Bovichtus variegatus; assembly: GCA_943593645.1. Taxonomy (NCBI): domain Eukaryota; kingdom Metazoa; phylum Chordata; class Actinopteri; order Perciformes; family Bovichtidae; genus Bovichtus; species Bovichtus variegatus. The sequence goes on along the minus strand of CALSCE010009344.1, from coordinate 11,197,386 downwards.
CGTCTTTAGTCTCTGCTGATAAGCGCCTATTTCTGTCTGAATGAGGAGAAGACAGGGAAGACAGTGGGGAATAATCCTTTACCCTTGTGAACCCAGTAGCCCACACAGCAGCAGAAGCAAAATAATGTGAGAGTCAGACAATTACAGCCTTCACCAGTGGAGCCTCGACTGTGGCAAACATACATCGAAGAAAGTTTCAGTTCAATCTATTAAACTAAAAGTTTCCTCAAAGTGGAACAGATTGGAACATCAGACTTTAATGTAGCCGAATTTAGGCAAGAAAAAAAAACGTGTGTTCACTTCAGTGAGTGTAAATGCAGTTTTATCCAATTTAAGAACCTGTTATACATTTTGATAGGTTTACGGATATTTTTATTGGCCTTTAAAAGTCCAGAGGGATAACCACGTTGCTCTGTCTCTGGCAGATGTAGAAGTAACATTTTGGCTCCCGAAGCCCCTTTCAGCTACTGAACCTCTGCTGAACCAAACTTTAGTGAACAGTGAAAGTGAAAAAGCACTATCAACTGAACCGAGTGAGAGGTGTTTCTGTGTCGCAACAGACAACTTTGCTAGGAGCTACGAGTCTCACTTTAGAGGATGAGATCAGTGCCCGACGCCCAGATTCATCTTGACATCAGACGCCACCCACGAACTGAAGATATATCCTGCCTTTCTCCCTGCAGACAATACTCTTAAAGCTAATTAGTGTTTGTGGATGGTATTCCCCGGGAACATGTAATCCTGTTCTCAGTTGTTCTGCGGGAAAATCTTTCCTAGAACAGTCTCCTTTTGGCTATATTGTATGAAAACGGTGTGCTGTGACCTTCAAACAATGTCCTGCTTTTATCAAAGAACTCTTCACATCACTGAAACTTCAGTTCTACTTTCAACAAGTCCTGTTACTCAAATCTTAGGTTTGTGGTATAATCTCCATTGATCTTTTATCCATCCATTGTTGTCACTATCATAACCGAATGATACCCAGACCTACCCAAAAGGCTTTTTTTTAAAAAGCAACTCAACTATGTGATTTAGTGGGCTTGAACATCTTGGTATAAATATTTGTATGTGGACATGTTTTTAAAACAGCGTAGTTGTTTATTCATTATTGATATCCTCAATGGAAATATGAAACCTAAAAAACATCTGCTGGTCATGTACATGGCATATTTTCTTATTTATTGGCCACAAGTAAAGAAAATGTTTGAGTATAATACATGCACGGTATGCATCCCTCAGAACCAAAGAGCAAGAACTTCTTTCTAGATCCACCATGTTGCATCAGTCAACAATCATACAGAAATCATCAGAGACCATGTGAGCAATTTTAACACTCACAGGAGCAGGAAACAGACAAGAGTGCAAAAAGCATGACTGTCACTCATTTTTAGCAGTTACATCTCTTGCTCTGTTGCTCTTTTGTGCAGTCACCATGTCTTTTACTATCTCCAACTGTATAAATAAATCTGTATGTATGTATATATCCAGTTGGCATTGAACAAGGAATCGTTAATAACCCTTCTACTTTGAGGCACAGATAATGCCGACGGTATAAACACAAAGTTTATGAGCTGAAGTGCAAGCAAGCAGTTCAATGATCCTGGAAACAGGAGTTGAGTTAGGTGGCATTGGAGGATGTGGAGATTCATTCACTTGAATAAAGATTAAACATGGCAATTAACTTTAGTCTTTACTGTTATTTGATAACTGCTAATAAATAAACCAATTTGTATAGGGGCAAGTAAAAAATGTACTTAATGCAATTAGATTACTGACCCACTTGCCAGAGAAAAAAAAAACAATGTTGAACTCATTAGTGGCCATTTTACCAATCTCCAATTTCACAGGCCACTTCAGTCTGCAAACTATCTTAAGCAGTGTTTCGACCGCATGGTACAGCCCTGCTCGACTCGACTCACTTTGGGTACCAGATGCTTTTCTCTCTTTTGTTAGCAGTACCCCCTCAGTGTAGTGTGGGGTGATCAGATGTTAGCCGTAGCAATGCCGCATGAAACTGCCACGGCAGACGCTCAGAGTCCTTTCAATGGCAACCAAACAGAGGAACTTCTGCACGTCGTTAATTGTAAGGCGCAGTGTACGCCGCAGTTAATTTTTTTCCGTGTCGAGTGAATAGAACAAATCCGATCGGTATTGACACTAGTTTGCCATTTAAAAATGCTGGGTTTGTGCAAGATGTCCCGTGACGCACTGCTGACGATTCTTACTAGCACCACATTGATCCTAAACTTCTTTACCCATGGTCAGTAAGGAACTGCCTTACTGCACTATGACGTGTCGTAAATAACTAAAATATGGATCTGCAGATTTAGCAATATAAACATAACCGTAGCCTACCTATACTCTCTTCAAAGTATACATACACAGTTGTATGAACTTAAATAATATTAAAACATGTAATAATAACAACATAAAACATTCACCAAATGCAAATACGAGGCCCTTAGACTACAACATCAGACTTCCACTCACTGCCGAAGAAACTTTCAGTTTATGCATTTAGCATGCGCTCTTATGCAGAACAAGTTAAAGTGAATGCTACAGTGAAATACCTGATTATCCCTCAACTATGAGAGGGGGGAGCATCTACATTCTGTAACTGAAAGCTCTATAAAGTGGGACTCTTATTTGCCCATTTTGTTTGGGTGTACTGAATTACGCAAGATGGGAAAAACATGCACCCTCTGCCTTTAGGTATTAGCACCATCACTAATGCCGTAAAGGAGGGGACATTTGGTGCTTGTTATAGGAGGACAGCAGGCATTAACCCTGAGGCTGGGGTCAGGATAAGAGGAACCAGAGTTACTGAGTGTACCTGAAGTCATCCATCAGCTCAGCAGACAGTCTAGCTGTCTGCTGCTTTGATCTTTTTGATTCACGGCCGTAAATCCTCTTCTTGGATGGACCTGCGCAAGACTACACAGCCCAGTCGAGCATTCTAAGCAATCTATGCCATTTTGCTCTCGTGGTGCCATACTTCATTTTAAGTATGAGGACTATTTTTTTTTTCTCTGGCATTCCAATAAGGCGCCCCTTCTGCCCTGAACAACATGAACAGACACGGCCATAAGACAGAACACAAACATCCCGTCCATCATGTACACAACAACAAGATCTCACCATGAGAAATTCCATGATATGTGAAGAGTCTCCTGAATGAAAAAAGCCCACAAAAAAACATGCTGAGGATTTACAGTATTGCAGTGTAGGTTACCTTTCTGGTATGTGGAGCTGAAGTTTTAAAATGACAGGCTTGAGAGTATTTCTGTCACATGTATGATTTGAACAGACTTGTCTGTCCAGTGCGACACCACTAAATGATCTGAGGGGAATTTTTTCTTTTGGGCGTGGGGGGTGGGGGGGTAAACTGTCAGAACGTGAAGCCCTGATGGCAGCCGTCACCACTGCTCCTGTCTGATGTCTAATATCAGAACTCCAAGCTGGACTCCGTGTGTCTCCTTTTCTGCAGCGCAGTTTGCTCAAATTTCTCAGACAGACATATTTGCAGTGATGCACCACAATACAAGTGGACATATTCCCCAAACTTACATATTAGCTAGCCTATATCTGCAAGGCTGCATTAATATTAGTATACACTTACTGCTCTTTTCCCCAGTGAGTTCATCACTGGGGAAAAGCCCTTTGCTTTACACAACCAGTGACAGCTTTACAAAAAAACACTGACAGCCTTATAGTCCAGCCTTCTTCATATATGTTTACAATTTATATATCCATAATGTTGTCATCCTGATTGTCTATACTGTTATTGTATTATGTTGGTCATTCTTATCTATTGCATGTCTGTCCGTCCAAGGAGAGGGATGCCTCCCCTGTTACTCTTCCTGAGGTTTCTTCTATTTTTCCCCCACGTAACAGAGGTTTTACGGGCGACTTTTTTCTAATCCAGATCGAGGGTGTAAGGACAGAGGGTGTCGTATCGTATGATGCAGATTCAAATGCTTCACAAAACATGACATAAACTCCCCAAGGGTAAGCAGAGAGCGATGCATTTTCTGAGACAAAACACTGAACAACCTAAAATATCCCCCAGGCAAGGACGCTGTGCACGGGGAGGGTAGCTAGTGTTTTGGGGTTATTTTTAGTTCCTAACGACCGGCATGCTAGCGGGTATAACAGACACATATCACTGGAAGACCACGGGTTTAATGTGGTGGGACTGGTGTTTGGTTGCCACGCAGCACAGGTGAATACAAATATTAACAAATTGGCGATTATTTGCGAACAACCTGTGGCACATCGGCTACAGTACTTAGCTTCGTGAATGAATCACCGCGGTAACAAGCATGGGAAGCATCGCGTCAATGCAATGAGGGCAGAATGGTCATTAGCGACAGTTAATACACGAAACAAATACTAACTGATACACAACACAAGTGAGCTGACACAGCTAGCATGAGGGCTTTCTAGCTTGTTAACTGGCAGCTGTTGAGTAAATCCCTCCCCGGCCAGGCAGTCACTATAACGGTTCATCATCTCGCACGTTACTTACCCCGCTTCTTGTGGACCTCAAATTAGTCCTCTCACACGCACACACACGCACACAACTTCCCCCGGTGTCGTCTACCGGTGCTGTTTCATCACAGCAACGGTCGGTACCGAAAAAAAGGTGACTCGACCTCTACCGGTGTTGTTTTTATTGTATGTTTTGGTCTCAGAGATTAACCGTTAGCTGTCCAACCGCGCGAGGTTTCTGGTCTGTCTGTCAGTCACTGTGCGGAGCCGGCTGTCCGCTCCGCCGCCATCTTGGTTTGTGATGGGAATCCGCCACACGCTCACACTCATACACACGCGCACACACACGCGACCCTGTACTTCTATACATGTGAGGACACTGATTGACGTAATGCATTCCCTTGACCCTTTCCCTAAACATTTGAACTGTATATTAATGTTATTGTATCTATATGAATACAATTAATGTGTATTATGTAGTGTTACACTAACGTGTTATGTATTGTATGTCAGAAAAAGTCTAAAACTCAAATTGGTTCTCACAAAGATAGATGTACTAGTGCGCGCGCGCACACACACACGCACACACACACACGCTCACCTTGGGTGGCAGTTTCACATCACAGCCAGTCTCTCCCAGCGGGAAGGATGTCATATAATCTACTTGATGCTGACAATGCTTTCAATTATATAACCTCAATATTATCTAATCAATTTTTAATTAATACTTTTAAAAAAAATGAACTGGCCTGATTCTGATCTTGATTAACGACGATTGCATAATGCAGTTTATTAGAAACATATTTCACTACCATGCTGTTTATGATTTCTGGATCATAAATAATAATAGTACCAATTAACCCCTAATTTACATTACAGGTCAGTTAGCAGATGCTCTTATCTAGAGCTACAGTGAATTAACTACAGGGATATTCCCCTGGAGCAACTCAGGGTTGAGTGCCATGCTCAGGGGAAGACCTGGTACTGAACTCACAAACTTCTAGTATTATATTTCAAAGCCTGACTGCTAGATCACTAGGTAGCAGTCAGGTATTGAGGTATTAGTTATTAGTTACTTAACAAATAATTTGTTTAAAGGAGAATATAATCATCATCAAAATGAGCTCCATCTCAACCAAGTACTACAGTAAAATCCTGCTTTTACATTAATGCATGAGTAATAATAATGTAATATATAATAGTAACACTGTCAATGGGGACATTTTACTGCATGTACGAGTATGATTTCTGTTAATACTTTTACTTAAGTAACATTTTCAATGCAGGACTTTCACTTGTTTACTTTAGTAAAGGATCTGAATACTTCCACCACCACCCTCTGCTCCTCTGTTGTCTTGTATAGAGTTCCATGAGGGCCAAAATGATATGAATTTTGCAGGGTTCATGTATTGGTCTATAACAACACAGGGTTGCACAATGAAATGTAAGTTATGGAATTAGATCCACATCCAGTGACACTAATTCAAATTGTAATACTGGATGTGTTCCATAATCTGACCGGCAGTTTGACATGTGGTCTGTACTCCATTTCAATTTGGCACACAAAACAGCACATGTGACAAGTAAAGAAAATGCCACATGTACCAACAGCATTGCAGAACGATAAAAAAAAATATATATATAAAACACATGTATAAGGCTAGCAGTGGCTGAATCCAAATGGAAAGAAGCTGTGTTGTCTCTGCCAACACTGAAAAGCTGTACAAAATAATTCAATTTATTTTTACCACAGCATCGCTACTACCTGCTGCTAATTTATTATCAGCTAATAGAGATTCAGCGTTATACCTGCAGCTGCCTCGTATGCACCTGTGCTTCATTTAAGTGGGTTTCCTTGCCACTATTTAACAAGCAGTACGCCATCATCATGGCTAAATGGAGCACACTCGGTGAGTTGCCAGCCCAATGCCTCTGAGGGTGCGTTCAGGTTGCACACAAAGCAATGGGGTGTTATTGCGGTCCACATTTATTTGCCCGAAAAAAAAGCAATGTACAGACCAAAAATGTGTGTGCTTGCCGAGGTGTTTGTGCGACAGCTCAGCTGATCTCAGAACAATTAATAGAAACTCCAGTTCTTGCTGTTATTTTCCTCCACCACTCCCTTTGAACTTCATAGGATGATATTGTATCAGATGTTTGTGTTTTTCTGCCCCCAAGTGACCACAAATCTGCAGCTTTAACTATAATGATGTTGGTTGTAAATTGGAATAATAGAGAGTTGTTAAACACAATTTGGCACAGTCCAAGACCAAATTTACATCCACTCACGTCTTTGCACGAACTTTATATACAGTCTCACCACCTCTAAAAATGTGCTTCCTGTTCAGCCCCTTTCAGCATGAACACACTTTTAGCATGTTGGGAAACTGCCACCAAATTCGAGCTAGCTAAGCTGCTGTTCAGGATCAGCAGGTAATTATTCAGGTTTCCCTGAATGTAAACATTTTTAGTAATGTGTCAGCCTGGACTCCTGATCATAAAATACTGTAGATGCAACTATGCTGCTCCTGCATCAGAGCTTGAGGGCTGCATTTTGTTTCATAATACACATTTTCATAAAAAGATTTTTTTAAAACTTATCAGACTGAGAGTAAATTTCCCCGCTGTGGGACGAATAAAGGTTTTCTGATTTTGATTCTGAAAAGGTTCCTGCGCTGTTATGATTACTTTTCAGATATCTGATTTAAAAAAACAAAGTGTTTAAAACATTGCCCTCTGTGAGAAAATTGGTTATATGGAAATATGTATAAAATATGTTCTACTGGACTTTGTAGGTCATTAAAGAAGTGTCAAAGAGATCATTGGTGAAGAGTGCATTGCATTTTCATCTCCAGAAAGCAAAAGTATGGTTTTGGATTGCATCCAAATATTCCCACTGCAAAAAAAACTTTGTGAGCCTTGTGACTTTTGAAGCGGTGCCATAGTGGGAAATGCATTTGGGCACCTCTTTTTGTTGGCTCTGGTGTTTCAGCAGGCACTGCAGAATGAGACCTGTGTTACAATATCTTAACAAGCTGCCAGATGTTGTTTGCATCAGTGTTTAAGGGAAAGCAATAGAAAGAACATGTTCGTATTCAAGACATCGACATAGAGACTGTCAAATTGAGGTTTAATCTGTTTTTTCAACAATAAGAAAAAATACTAAAATAATCTTTTAGTTTTGTGGTAGCCTGAGAGGCTTTAGAACAGGAATGTTATTTGTCTATTTATTCAAATAATGTCTTTCTAATCATTGAAATGCTTTAATTAAACCCAATGAAGCATCGATTTTTCCACATGATCACATAAAAACAACAATACAACTTTTTGAAGCGATAAAAAAATAAGACCCAATATTTTTCCCAAGATACTAAACTACATTTTTAAAGGGAAAAAAAAAAATTGGAAACAAGAAAGGCGAGGAAATGAAACCCCATCTCTGGTTGAGAACCCCATCGGGCTGAGTAAAATCCTCTCCCTCCAGGATAGAAACATAAAATGACAAAATATAAAAATGACAAAATAATAAAGAAATATCAGACCCAGCAGGGAGAAAGAAATAAACTAGAATAACAAGAAAGGCAGGCAATAGAGATTACAATAATTCTGATGGTGATAATCATAATATCACAGGCAAAGTGGTGGTGGTCTACTGGTCTACTAGTCTACAGGTCTACTGGTCTACTGGTCTACTGGTCTTCTGGTCTGCTGGTCTACTGGTCTAGTGGTATACTGGTATACTGGTATACTGGTCTACTGGTCAGGTACAGGTTGTGAGTCCAGGAGCTGCCACCATTGAGCCCCTGAGCAAGGTACCTGACCCTGAGTTGCTCCAGGGGGGCTTTCCCTGTAGTTAGTTCACTGTAAGTCGCTCCCAAAAGTACTCGATTAGAGCATCTGCTAAATGGCAAAAAACAATAATTAAATGAACATATAAATAAGGCATTATAAAATAAATAATGATTTGACTAAATAGAGACAAATTGTGTAATATAACCATGCCATTGTCATGTAATCAAATACAAATGTAAAAGAGACAGGGCAGAGCCAATCACAGAACTGACTCAATGTACCAGACTTAAATAAAGTGACCATCATCAAAATAAAAAAAGCAGCCATGAAATAAAAGTGTCATGCCATAAACGCTGTTACTGTGAAAAGAAGCTGGAAAAAAAACCCCATTTAATTATATTAAGACAAGTTAAAAAAAAAATCTAAGACATATTGTGTCTGTATTTATGAGTATATATTAATAATAATATTAATATTATTATTATTATTATTGAACACTTGGAATTAAGCAGTCTATCAGTTTATTTTAGAAAGGCCCCACTTTCTTGTTTTTAAAATATGATGGATTTTTAAATGTCCAGGCAAAGAAGTAATCCAGTTACAGTATAGCAAAGGCTTATTTGTCCAACCTCTAGTACATTTTGATTGAAGGTGTTTACCTCATAAATGAGACAGCAGTGAGTGTGAGACTCATTTGAAGTAAGCGCTCAGTGCCTGTCTGCTGCTTTCTGGACGTGAACTGAAAGGGGGAAAACAAAGCAATGAATGTCAAAGAGCACTTTAACGGCCCACACAATTATATGTTCAGAAATGTCAAAGAGAGATGTCTAATGAGGAACAAACAATACTTGATTTACCAGACTGTAACACTGTGCTTCAGTACAGCTGCTGCTGTCGAGGCAACACTGTCGAGTCGATTATATCATACTTGTATTTAAGATTCGAAATGCCCTCTGTGCTTTGTACGTCTTTTGGTCTCTTTAAAAACTGAGCAATCTTTTGTGTGAATCAAGGCCCTTTATACAAAGAAAGTACAAAATATATAAAATAATTTAAATGAGCCTCACCTTCACCAGCTGCAACATTAAAGTGATGAGCCCATGGATGCCACTCCCCCCCCCCAATTATAATCCTGTAATTGTAGGCCTATGTATGTCAATCTGAAATGCATAATGAGTACTTTTACTTTTAGTACTTTAAGTATATTTTGATTCTAATACTTGTGTACTTTAACTGACGTAAAGTTTTGAATGCAGAACTTTTACTTGTAAAATAGTATTTATAGTTTATTACTTTTATTGCAGTAGAATCATAAGGTAGAACCACATCATTCCTGTATTTTTCACACCCAGCGGTACAAACAGCATCTACACTGTAGTAAAAGATCTGAGTACACCTCTGCACTTGAAAGACACACGCAGGGCAGGTGAACTGGAGACTGTAAAGACGTTGGCGAGTAATGTGTTCAACCTGTGAAAAACCTTCTTTGCCCCTGGTGCATGCTGGGAAAATGTATGAATGGAAAACTAATGAAAGAATAACACAAGTTGACAGATTCTCCTGGCAGTTTCCACATCCTGATCTGTACTGAATTATTTCATTGATCGTAAGTGACGCCTCACTTATAAGCTGTTTGCCAGCAGCTCATATTTCAGGCTGAATAACTTCACTTTGTGTGGAAGGGCAGAATATATGATGAAACTGGTTGAAACAGCTTCGCTGTGAGTAGGTGTGAGGTTCTGTGTCAGTGGAGGGTGGAGGGCTGGAAAAGTATTGCCAGATTCATAAATCTTTTAAATATACTGTATATTTATCCTTTTGTTCTCAGAAGTTAGATGCACCACAACTGGAAAACAGCTGTTATGATTTTTTTAAATTTTTACAGATTGCCTTTGTTTTTGTTGTAAATTGTAAATACACAGAGTTAATCTGGCCTAAAAATGTGTGTGTGAAGTTTAGTTGGAGTCTGTTTTTGGAGATGGTGTTGCCTAGACAACATCTGATGCCTTTTTCAGACTAAATTGTTTTGCTTTGGGTATTTTTGCACAGGCAAAACAAACTTAGGGACTTCAAAGTAGTTGCTGCATAATGAATATTTCAATGTAATCAGACTGGCTTTATTGGAATATGTTCAAATGTGCAGCATACTACTATATGACTATATACTTCTATTAAAAAAAAAAAGTGTGATGTGTAAGGACATAATGCATTTTAATTATTTATTGTTTTGTCTTTGACAGTTTAACCCTGTGATGTCACATCTATCAGAAACTGCTTATTATTCTAATCTTTATGAATTATTCATTACTCATGACATGTTGAAATTCGCATTATGTAAGGCCTTAGATTGCCTTTGAATTACAAGATTAGGGACAGATTCCTTTAATGAGTCTTGAATTAGGATGCTTAAAACTTCATATTTAAATTTAAGAGCAGACTGATGAGCATAAATAACATGTAGCGTTTTACACAAAGATTAAAATCAGTTGTTTCGTCTCTTGAAGGAACCTCCTAACACTTGTCACAATTATATTGTCAAAATTAAGCATTTAAACTTAAAATTGTGTGTTCCCTGGTGAATGCAAAGCAAAATCCCTTTTCATCATGTGATTATTTAATATCACACATTCAATTATTTGTAATGTGGTTATTATAATGTTAAATAAGCATTTTTAAGCATTGTCTCACCTTTCTGTGGTCCCGCAGTTGCATTGATTTGACAACAAATATCACAAAATAATAAATAAATTACACATATGGACAGAACTAATCACATATCTAACTCTGTTGACACCGTTTCTCAGCCTTTTTAAATGCCTTAGCCATGTCTCACTGCCGCCATCTACTGTATACAACGGCCAAACACAGTTCATTCAAAGCCAGCTCTGCCTCGATAAGCTCACACTTTATTTATCTCGAGGCTAATTGTTGTGCAGCAGTTGCAATACGAAGTAGTAAAGAGTGCAAATATATAGAGTGCAAACACAACAAAATATATACGTACATTTTAAGTATCAGAAAGGTGCAAAAGCAGATTGAAATGCAAACAGGTAAAGATGCAACGGTCTTGTGTGGAATGACAAATATATTCAGTAATGACCAGTGTATTATGCGCTGATACACACACCAGCACGCTATTTCTGGTCACTTTTGTTGTGGGAGTGAGTTGTTCTAGTATAGACTGTAAAATAGTTTCCCATTTGTTGTGAATTGCAGAAACTGTTCCTGCTTCCCAAAATGCATCAGTTGTTTTCTGAGCTGATTGCAACTATGTGATTCTCTGAGACACTAGGACAACTCACAGTACTGATCATTAAGTACCCCCTTACTTTTCACTGCTAAACCACCTGGGGACAGTAGTCACCACCTCTGCTCTCTAATTGTTGTCAAACTTCCACCTGCTGATGACAACAGGCCTGTAGATAACAGATGGGAGATAACAGCCTGCTGCTACAACACAGCGTGGATTAACAGCTCGTGGATTCTGTTCATGCACACGCTGATAAATGCAGTGTTTATTAGCAAACGTGGCTTATTTACTAATCTACTAATAAATCCTATAGTTATTCTACCTTAAGCTCTATTTGGTTTTCACCAAGTCCTGTGAAAAATATCTGAATGTTCAGCTGCTAAATGTTCCACTTTGTCTGTTGTTTGGTGCTGTGCAGCAGTGTGCAGTCAGTGTACTGCAACATGTTTGTTGAAAACAGCTGCTGGAAACAGGGAGCGTTGAAAGGTAAAGTAGTACATTAGAGTATTAGAGCTACTTTAAACTCAAACTTCATTGCATTTCAGACGCAAATATACTTTTTACTTCACTACGTTTCTGACGCTTGTAGTTACTTTTTACATAAGCAATATAAAATCAGAATCAGAATCAGAAAACCTTTATTCGTCCCACAGCGGGCACATTTACAGCGCTACAGCAGCAAAGGGACAGTGCAGATAAAAGGTTAAGTACAAATGTATAAGTACAAAGTGTAAGTACAACAAAAACACAACACACAACAGTGGCAGGTTAACATAATACATTAAGTGAACATGTGAGAGTAATACTCTAGCAGCCAGTAGTAACAATAATACATAATAAAAATGCTTATATGATATGATGCAGTAATATAATACTAATCTACTACTCCCGCTACTACAAAGTATCTAAAATTGGCTCAACATTAAATTGCTCTTGCGTGTGATCATAAAGTGATCAAATATGATGATAGTGATAAAAGCAGAATAATATAATATTCTGTAAGAATACAACCCTGTGAAGGGAGCCATTCTGCAGAATGAGTACTTTTATTGTTGTTACTTTAAGTACATTTTGCTGTACTCATGTACTTTTACTTAAGTAACATTTTGAATTCAGGACTAAAACTTAATTCTCTGTATATGTCACTCAGTCAGTAAGTGACTCTTCTCCCATCATTTTATTAATTGACAGGGGTGCTTTATGAATGCTAACCAGATTTTAAACATCATTTTATTACAGCTAAATTTAGGCCCAACACAAGACAAAGTAGTCGAACTCCAGCGTACATCCAGAGCATGTTTGCTGCATCTGTATGCTAATGTGTTTGCGTCACTGGGGCCCACACTTCCGCTGTAAGACAAGCTGCGTGCACAGACACAGAGTTACTGGAATGTCTCCTCTCTGCTATTGATTTTCGGTGGGGTTTTTGCAAATGTTTAGATGACTAGCAAGAGACATACAAGCTTTTTCAAATGATCCCCTCCCCTTGCTCCCTCCTCCATGCATTAGAGGCCCGGAGACAGGCAGCACGTGATCCGGCCGATAAACTGCAGAGAGACAGAAAGGCTAGATTCTCTGGTGGTCGGTCCATCGCTGTCCAAAAAAACTGCACGGAGAGAAAACTGTTGCAGCTTCTCTTGTTTCCCTGTTTGAGCAATGGTCAAATTTGGAGCAACAGAAATCACTTTGTTCCCGATCATGAAAGAGTATAGTAGGATATGATGTCGTGCTTCAAGTGAGAGCTCCCAAAAGTACTCGATTAAATCCTCAGTTAATCAATACTCAGCGTGCGGTTTACAACACAGCACAGCAAACCGCTCAGCTGCTCTTTTGATCTGTGTCTTCTAATGGTAGTCAGCTAAAGTATAATCAAGAAAGTCAGACCGCCACTCCTCCATGAAGGCCAGTGTCTGCTGACACCGATGGATGTCAGGAAAGAGAGATGGCATCCTCTATCAGGTACAGCGGTGGACAGCACAAGTACAGTCACCCATAGTGTACAATTTGGAGGTACTTTACTCCAATAATTCCATTTTGTATCACACACACATATGCATATATTTCTAAGAAGGCGTTTCCATTCTTTTTATAATCTTGTCTGCTATAATCGTGGCGTCTATTTTAATCTATTTAATGTTTTGTCTGTTAGTATGTACTGACCTGAGCAAAATTAATTTCCCTTTGGGGACAATAAAGACCATATACTGTATATCTACAGTATACCTTTAATTCATAGGCAAATATTTTACATTTTACTACATTTGTTGTATAACTTTAATTACTTTACAGATTCAGATTATTAATACAAAAATAATCAACTAATAAAATATGTTATGTTACTATAGATTGAGCAACCTGGCAATATATAATTAATTAAAATGAGCTCTACCTTTACAAGTGATGAACTCTTTAATGCTTTAATGCATCCGTAATTATTATCCTGTAGTATAATAAATAATGTTCTGAAATGTACATAATGAGTACTTTTGGTATATTTTGATGCTAATACTTTTGTACTATTATAACTAATACAACTGCCTGCTTTTCACCACACACATGTGAATAAACTTTGTGTGCTAATTCTGGTGGTGTGAGTGTTTCACGTGAATCAAGCATGATCTCTTTTCAGTGCACAGGGTTGAAGCTGTCTTCCTTGATTTGTGCTGTAGTTCAGTATTTTACGGCTCTCACTGGCAGCCAAGTTAGTTGAGACTTTTGCTGTATCACTCTCTATAGGGCTCAACTGTCTTCCCTCTAGAGGGACATAAGTCAAGTCTCAAGTCACGTTTATTTATATAGACAATATCACAAATTAGCCTCAAGGGGCTATTCAATCCGTGTAGCTTAGATACCCTTAGACCCTCAGTTCGGATAAGGAATAAATAACCTTACTCTGATATGCCAGTGCACATGTTACTTGCAATTACATTCATCATTTATAGCCTCCACTTCAGCAGCTGTGAGAGCCAAAAGGGATGGAAATCTGTCCATCCGAACCAGCTACATTATGTTTCTTAGCTCACCTTGACCTCTGACCTCTGACCTCTGACCCCCCCCTGGAGGGTTTGACAGGAAAAATAACTTCCTTTCTACAATCAATACAGTGTCACATTATTACGCTGTTGAAAAACACAGTAACCTTGTGCACAGGAAGGGAAGTAGATTACCTTGAAGAAGGTGGTTAGAGCTGTCTCGATTTACAGGTATGCAATGTAACTAAACTCATTTACTCAAGTACTGTACTTAAGTACACATTTAGGGTAATTGTACTTTACTTCAGTGTGTCAATTTTACTCTTCTTCATACTTCTACTCCCCTACAATTCAGAGGGAAATATTGTACTTTTTACTCAACTACATTTATTTGACATTTTAATTACTAGATACATAAATAAATACATTTTATGTTTTCAACAGTGACAAAAACAGAATAATTAATATTCTATAATATAGTAGTAAAACTATTAGAAAAGGGGCCATTCTGCATAATAAGTGCTTTGACTTTTGATACTTTATTATTTACACCATGGTATTTGTACTGTTACTTAAGTGAAGGATCTGAGTATTTCTCCCACAGTGAGTACATATTTCCCTCAACGTATAATATGAGACGCAGAAACATGACAGCATTGTTTTTACTGAAGATATCAATAGGGATTGAGATGAATGTCAGCGATCAAACATAGAAAAAGTCAAACATATATTAGAGTCATGAAGAGTTAAAACTTAAAACATAAAAAAATATGGTAGAATCTGGATTTGATTCTAGACAGCCACAGTCTTTATTTAAAGTTCTAACAACGTTTCCAAAGGATGGTTAAGCTGTAAAATACATCTTGGTTTTAATATTAAATCAGTAAACAACTGGAACAACCTGATAAAGAATATATATGAAAATGTCAGACAGTGTGGAATAAGGAGGTTTTTTCAAGCTACAAGAGAACAAAAAAGGCAAAAACCTGTATATTAGGAGTTCAAGAACACATTAAAAAGCATGCTAAAAAAAAGTGCAAAATAAAGTGTGTGAGTCTTAAGGCGTGGCTGTATATTTAATATGAAGGGAGTGTGATGCTAACATGGTTTAACTAACTAGATTTCTGCCTTCTTTTGTGCTTATGATTCAGTGACATGCGGCAGTAATAAGAAGTAATTATGTTATCTAGTTGGAGTTCCATCCTCTTCATCCTCTTAATATTGATTCATGCTGTGACATCCTGTCAGGGTGTCTTTTACAACAGTGTTGAATCACGTCCTGCTGTCTTGAAACAGCAGTGAAAGGAAAATTAAGATGCTGCCGCTTCCAGTCTCAGTCTATCATATGTAATTACAGCACTGTGCACCGTCTGTTGGTGCAGAAACAGTGTCTATGAGGATGAACTCCCAGGAAAACGTTTTTCATTTGTAAACTTCATCGGTGACTATCCTTCTTTTTGACAAAATACAAATTCATAAATTTGTTATAAACTAGGATTATTGCCTTGCGGTAACTTTAACACACTAAATAGGAAGATCATTCATATCCAAGATGGCATGTTTTGTGGTTTCGCCATTACATCAACCTCCTATACATTTATACACATCCAACTTCAGCCTAACCTATTTGTCCACATTGAAAAACCTGGCATTGAACCACGCTTGTAGCATAGCCCAAAACATCGTCAACATTTTGGGCCACTGCAGGAAAATGCATACTCTGTGTATAAATAGAGGATGCACTCGTGTAAGTATATCGATATACCAATATGCGCGTGTTGAGTCTAGAGTCCAGTGACCAGCCTGGCTTGGGTTACGCTCTTTCTAACATGACGGGGAGGAGAAACCTCTGGATGCACCTTGCTTGCGGGAAGTAGAGCGGCTGCAGGCATAAATAAATCTCCCCTGAGGAAAGTCGATACAGCAGCTCACATGTCAGTAGATGAATATCCGAGGCTGTCTGAATCTTAATGGCTAAAAAACAATGTGCATACGATACACGCAAACATGTGCCATCTTAATATGTGGAAGAGGTACTCCAATCCTTAAGTACTTAAGTAAAACGTGTACAGTACCACAGAGAAAAGGTGCTTTAAAGTAAATAAGTAAGCATCTAAAGTCAAAGTAATCATTGGAGAAAAGGAAAAAAATACATAAAGAAATATATGAATAGAATAAAAATGGAGAAGAATAAAGAAAAAAAAGAAAAAGGGAAAAAAAAGAAAGATAACAAAAACACAGAGGTCAACTGAAGCACCATGTGCCTTAACTGTGTACGTTTAGTTATGTCCCATCTTTGGATGATTGCCATAAGAAGGCCTGTACAAGCATCCTAATTCTTTTACTTTCAATTACATTATTAGTCATAAATACGCACACATGATTTATCTACGTTTGCAGATTGATTCAGCCTGCAGGTAGTTATTAAGGTATAAAAGAGACTTGTCTATTCTTAGACAGGTGCACACGATCAAGAGTAAGGACTGTTATTTATAAAAGACCATTATGAACATACTGTGGGGGAACAGGAAACAGAATAATCCAATCATAAGGGCGATAGAGTCAATCAGACAAAAATAAGAAATAGCAAATCCAAGCATCAATATACATTCTGCAAGTAAAATGTCTTAAAGTAGTAATAATAACATACATGCATTCAGAATAAAAATGCACATGGACCTCAATAGATCGAAAAAAACTAAAAAACATTTTTAAGTCCAACGTCCACTTTGCTTTGAGACAAATCTCCGGCAGCTCAGGTTGCCGAACAGACAAAAGAAATGATGGAATATTTATTTGAGAGACATGAAATGAGACCCTGTGGTATCTAAAGCAGAAGAGTCTTCTGATCCAGATCAATGGAAACAACTGAGACCAGTGGAGCCAGAGACTCCCTGCTGATTCAATTTACCATCTCTGTAATTCACATGATCGTACAGTACTGCCTCTCAGCCAGCACACACACACACACACACACACACACACACACACACACACACACACACACACACACACACAGACACACACACACACACACACACACACACACACACACACACACACACACACACACACACACACACATACACACACACACACACACACACACACACAGAGGCAATGGCAGGATGTTTCAAGGACGAACTCACACATACAAATTGTTAACAGGCGCAGCATTTCTGTCATTGAGATCACATGACTTCAATAGATGTAAAATGCAAATAAACCAGAATTTGATCATTAAATAAAGGAAAAAGAAAAAACCTAACTGCACTTTGACTTGGCCTGGGATTTGATAAGGATCCAAAACATCTGAGATTCTGCAGACAGGTGAGTCTGGAAACAAGGGTGTGTCCCATTTCCCTAAAAAATTCCTCCTACTTTTGTCCCCTAACTCCACTTTTCTTTCGACTCCTTCTATCTTGCCAGGCAAATATGTCTTATCGTCTTATATGGATGTATTCCTAATGATACTGGGATGTGTCAGCTCTCCAGTAATGTAAGAAAGTAAGGTCTCCTTCTCCTGGTTCTAGGAGTCCAACATTAACACTCCTTTTAGCTCTGGTTCTCCATCACCCCCTCAGGTAAAATATCTGGCTCTTTAGCTGCTAAATGCTCCACTATGTTTACCAGCTAGCTGTTAACTGTGTCTGCTGTTTGGCGCTGGACAGGTAATGCACAGTGGGCTTTCACAGTCAGTCCATTCACAAGACATAGTCATTTAATCAAGTTAAAAATAAAAATATCGCTGATTAGAGCAGCTTTAGGTTTGTGATATGGCCACTTCGTCTGTAAAAAAGATGCAGCTTTGTGATGGCATGTGCTGTTCACCGCCATTGAGCAGTTTAAAAAAGTATAAACCAAACCGAACTGAGCGCAAACAAACTGCACCTGAAACTGTAACATGTGGATTTCGTAGTTTCACTCCTCCTGACTGCTTAAATGTCAATAAAAAAAACTGTAAAAGCCTTCGTATAAAAATACAAGCAGAGTAGAGTCTCCATTCAATCAGAGCAGCATCAATTATTCAGAAGCTCTCCTGTCGGCTGTGCTGCTCCGGGGATCGATGCCTCTGTAATGTGGACTGATACGAGCCCCTGGTCGAGTCCTGGCTGCAGCAGGTTAATGGGCCGACTGGATTTCACCCACTGCAGGAGGCACTTCCTGGGTAAAACCCTGCTCCACACCCCACTGACACAAGTTATAAGATCATAGTGAGTTGGTGCAGCAGATATGAGAAGGCTTAACATGTGTTTATACTGTAGACACTAAACATAACATGTGTAAGGTCCAAGCTTGGAGCTCAGCTCTGCTGCTGTTACACAGATACACATGTCTGCAAGGGCTTTGGGGCTCAAGTGACACAAGTGACACAAGTGACACACACTACAGCTGGCTGTGATAGGCCGAAGCTACTGCCAATCGAGCAAACAGTCCCAAAATGTACACAGGGTATATTTCCTTCCTAATGACACAATATTGGACAAAAATGTAACTTAAAGAAACACTTTAGGTTGAATGAAATTAGCAAATGAGAGCACAATGTCTCATGAAAATTGTTTTTGTGACTTTTTATTTCCAGCGAGAATCTGAAGTTTTCTCAGCCGCTTCAATTCAGACACAGTTTTCTCAGAATTTGCATCTGCATCTCAAGGCACTAACACCAAATGACCATATACAGATGTGTATTATATGTTGTTCAGGTTGTATTGGCCCACTTAAAGTCCCCTCCACTCAGAAATGTGTTTATTGTGACTTCACCTGGATGTTTGGGATGTTAGTGTCCAGTAGGAGAAAGAGAAATTAACAATATTTGCATATTCATAGATTCTTGTTTTTTCAATGAGGGACAAGGAGTATAAGTAATTTAAAGAACAGTTCACCAGTCAGTCAAACTTTTGTTCAATAATTTTATTTCCTTGTTTTCCACACCCTCTAGAATTTAAGACCGTGCACAAAAAAATCACCGGGGTTAAAATGTGACACAGTTTGCATCAAAATAGACACAATATCAAGTCAACTCAGTCGAACACAAGACTGGGTATCTTACTAAAAATATAATCTATTGCACATTATCAACGAGTGAAGTGCAATAGATTATATTTTTGATTAGAGACTATTGCTTTGCAAACACGGTGATACTGCCAGCTCTCTTCTTTTTAACTTTCTGTTTCATTTGGTAAATTAGGTCTTGTGTGTGCGTGTGTGTGTGTGTGTGTGTGTGTGTGTGTGTGTGTGTGT
>CALSCE010009344.1:11152484-11177630 GCA_943593645.1 Bovichtus variegatus | reverse complement strand
TTTTTCTCCGATCCATTATTCTACCCAATCAATTTGTGCTGTCGTTCAATGAAGAGGCTGAATGTTTCATGCCGAGTGCGGGAAATGGGGAGTTTCTGAGAATCTGTGAATGACATGAGGAAAGTGTTGCCTAGTTACATTAATCCTCCTTTGATATAATCAGATTATATAATAAATACAGCTGATGATGCAGCAGATGGCTCTTCAGATCGGACATTTTAGAACTTTTGTTTTCAAACTCACTGTTTCTATATGTTGCTTTTGTGGTATTTAAACACAACTGAAACACCTGTCTTTTGATTTGAGCTAATTCAACCTTGTAACATTTTTATCTTTGGTATTTGTATGAATATTTGCTGTTTTATTGTATTGATAGCAAACATTTTACTTATTGTTTTTGGCATTATTTTTTTATCTTGTTTCGTGAGGCATCTTTGGGCTTGCATCTTTGCATGAAAGATGCTATACAAAAAACATCTTTCTTATTATCTTTAATATTATTTGTACCTGCTAAACCTCAGCACGTCATAGCGTTGTGAGCATGTTAGCATGCTGGTGTTAGCATTTAGCACAAGCCTCACGGAGCTGCTCGCATGGCTGTAGACTCTGAAGACTTGTTTTACTTCAGGCATTTTAGCGATGAGGGACCACATCCAAATAGCTTGTTCTTATGACTCATGACAGAAAGGAGTTGGTTTTATAACCCAAACCACTATTGAAGGAGCCAAAGTGAGGAGAGAGTGGATACTAAATGAAGGCTTTAATTTGCATTAGCTAACTTATCTGACCTAACAGGTTTTTCCTGAGGCTATCTAATCCTTTCAGCCAAAGTTCAGCCGGTTTACTGTCAGTTTCTTTACTACCTTTTTTGGAGTCAGATAAATTGATCTGGTTGTTTGCCAGAACATGTGGCCTTATCATCCTGTTGGGCTGTGTGATAATGTGAAGTGCATTAAATATTCAGTTAAGAGGAAGTGGAGTGTCACTACATTATCTGAGATGTCAGGCATTTATTGATGACGATCCCTTATCTTTTAGAGCTGAGAGGACACACACACACACACACTCTAAACCACTGGGAGTAATATTATTTGTCTGATAGATGTAGTCTATTTCTTTCATGAATTATAGATCTCCCAAAATGTCATCCACACTGTGTGTATGATGACATCACCTTGACAAATGAGTCCTTTCAGCAGCACTTGCTGCAAGTTTTAACTGGGAAACTCAAAGGTTGTTCAATCAATAAGTGAAGCTTTTTAAAATGCTTCGTTGTTTCCTCTACTGCTAGAATCGTTAATTAGACAAAGTCTGCTCTGCCGAGGAGGGTAGTGTGTACAGGCTGCTCGTAAAGCTGAGGGATAATCTGCTTGTAGTTTGGCATCCTCAGCAGACAGACTTAAACAGATTTAAAGCTCCCCATGAAATGTGCTTCGATGCTTTAAGTTAAGCTACGGACCTCTGATGACATTAAAACAACTCAAATCAGCATGCGGGAATAGAATTACAGGCAGAAATAATACACTTTGTGAATGAAAAAGCACTCTCCGGCTGCTCTGGTTATCTTTTCTCTTTCTTTTTGGAGATGGAATTTGTCAATGAATGTGTAAAAGAGATGTAAGAGAGAGAGAGAAGAGGATGTGTCACTGCCACTAACCTGAAACAAACCTCCCCTTACACCCCTCCCTCCCCTCTCCCGGCTCGACCCCTCTCCACCTCCCTCCCCTCATTCATTCATTCAGACCGGGCCCTGGCGGAGAGGAAACTGCTGCCCCCACGGGGAATTGCCATCATAATTATATAGGAAGCGGAACAGTCTGCCGTCTGTTAGAGCTGGAGCTGGCTGCTGGCGGGTCACACGTGTCCGCTGATGTGCAGTGAACAATTGTAACGTGGATGTGGATGTCTGACACTATTTGGAAGGTAAAATAATCTCCTTTATTAATCTTCAAAGAGTTAATAACGACAGAGAGTGATTACCAGCCTGTAATGTTAAACCTCCTGTTGCTCACAGGCTGCTCAGTTTGATTAGATTGTTATTTTTATATTGTCAGAAACCATCTCTGTAAACTGCTGTGTTAAAACAATACCTTTGTGGGCAGTTTAACAAAACTTTCCTCCTGAACCATCTCTGAACGAAGCATGAAAAGTCTGTTGCCTGGTTAGATTAGATGTGATACCAATTGGAACTGGTACATTTTCATCTGAAGGCTGTTTCTGAAATCTGCAGTCTAATTTTTCAAATGGTTAGATAGCAATCCTGCACACAAAGAAAAAAGAAGGTTCTTCGTGGGTTTATTTTTGGTAGGGTGTAACCAAAATGAAATAACAGAGTAAATATACAAAATATTTTAGATGTCGTTGAATTGAAGAGTTGTAGCGCTCTTACAGGGTTGTTTATGGCACCATTAGCTCCCAACTAAAATGGTTTCTAAAGAGAACCTTTTTAAAAATGAATCCTTCTGTTAGAAAAAGCACTGGTGCAAATGATATATTCTGGTACTATAGAGAAAGTTTTTCATAATAGACTAGATCTTTTATTTTATGTATTCATAGTGTTTCATAAATGTGTTCATGATATGATTCATGGTCCTATAATCCTGTTATGACTCAGCAGTCTGTTTTTGAATGTGTCACAGAGCAAGAAGAGGAAGCAGCCATGTCAGAGAAGAAGCCACGAGGTTCGGACACGCGTCCCAAAAGTGGCCTCCGCAGTTGGAGCGCAGACAGTTATGTTTGGCGGGGGAAGAAACGCTCCCGGAGCTCCTGCAACGGGTCGAGTCCCGGAGGGCTGGAGGCAGAGGGGACGGAGGAGCTGGGTGTGCGGTCAACATCCTGTCCGAGGCGGCGCAGAGAGAGAAAGTGTAGCTGCAGCACTCTCGGGGATGCATTGACGTCTGCAGACATTGATGTCGTGTGTCGGAAGGCCTTGTCCCGCCGCTCTCTGCGACAGAAGTTTCAGGATGCCGTGGGTCAGTGTTTTCCTCTGCGCTCTCACCATCACCACCATCATCATCACCACCATTCATCGGGCTCCTCGCGACCCTTCTCAGTGCTCTTCTGGTCCAAACGCAAGATCCACGTCTCAGAGCTCATGCAGGACAAGTGCCCCTTCTCGCCCAAATCTGAACTGGCTCGATGTTGGCACCTTATTAAAAATCAAGCCATCCACCCAAGTGCCCTCAATGACATGGTGGCTCCCCTCAAACCCAATGTCTCATCTGCCTCTACCTCCCCACCACAGACCCCTCTCTCCTGGGACGATATTTGCTGCTCTCCTGGGCCTGGAGGCACTAGTCTGGAGGACTGGGACCCTTCTTGTCCTCTTGGGGGAGCAGAGGGCAGCTGTGGCCACACTGACTACATCCTGGTCCCAGACCTCCTCCAGATCAACAACAGCTCCTGTTACTGGGGTGTGTTAAACCGCTTCGAGGCGGAGGAGCTGCTGGAGGGCAAACCTGAGGGAACCTTTCTGCTCCGAGACTCTGCCCAGGATGAGTTCCTCTTCTCGGTCAGCTTCCGTCGATACAGCCGCTCCCTGCACGCACGCATTGAGCAGAACGACAAGCGTTTCAGCTTTGATGTGCGTGACCCGTGCATGTACCGGGATCCCAGTGTGACGGGACTACTGAGACACTACAGTGACCCAGCCACCTGCCTCTTCTTTGAGCCCCTCCTTTCCCGGCCGCTACCAAGGACCTTCCCTTTCACCCTCCAGCACCTGTGCAGGACTGTGATCTGTAGCCACATCACCTACCAGGGCATAGACAACCTGCTGCTGCCATACCAGCTCAGGGACTACCTCCGACAGTACCACATTAAGTGTGATGGGGCCTGTGCTGTGTGACAGTCCAAATCAGGCCTCATACCGTGGAAGGCAAAGAAAGGACAAACAGAAGCCGGCTCTCTTGGCAAAGAGGCAACACTATTGCCATTGAATTCCAAGTAGCTCTGTTGTTGCAGATCGTTGAGGCCTAAAAGGGGCAGAACTGGAGAGTTTGTTAAGATGTTTGTTGATCTGGATGCATCAAGAGATGGAACAATCAATGCCTTCTCTACAGGTCTGAATCCATATACTGTAGGAACACATGGGTGTAATGTGTCTTCCTTCAGTGCTAAGGGATGGTTTGATGCCTCGGATTTAGGCTTTCTGCTGCAGGGATAGCTACCGGAGCCAAGGTCAAGATACGCTGAGACTAATTAAGCAAACAAGCCCTAAAACAAAAAATCACCAAGACATTGAATTTTAATCCTCACTTGTTGTGGAATCTTGACGTTGAACCTTGAAGTTTGATTATTTTCCCCTTTGACTTCAATTCAATCAGAGTAGTCTTGTGTGGGCATTTAGTATCTCTAGTGGCCACTAGAGGATCAGCACTTTTCACAGCTTTAATGTACCTTAACATCATAAAAATGTGATGCTTTGTTTGTCCTTGTCCTACACACAACCAGTGCTGTCAAAGGTTCAAGGTACAGAGACTCAAACTGCATCGAGTAATAGCCAAACATTATTAATTCTTCATTAACTTTCCAACCAAACAACATTTTTAGAGCTCTTCCCTTGTTAGGGTGAAGTGGTACAGAGTGGTTCTCTCCAACATTGCCATATAAATCCTGTTAAACACGGTTGAAGTCAGAATTCAAACCACATCACCCTCAAAAGACTGAGGTTGTGAACCACATTAACCTCCCTGTGGGAAAGTTAAGTTGAGCAAACTGAAGATGAGAGGACTGTTTTTATCTGCTACATAAAATGGCTTCAAGCACTCAGTCAGTACGGGTGAGATAAAGAGATAAATGGGGACAGAAAAGGAGACATTATCGAAAACTTGATTTAAATACTGTAGACGTCACACACGTTTATGGCTTTCAACAGTTCTTCTTAACAAACACAGTTTCTTATGAAGAGGACTTGAACTCATTCAATGGGACTGCATTCTTCTCTGCAGCCACACGATGGTGGAACAATTGCACCGATCACCGAGCTTTGGGAAGACTTCATCTGCCTCACTTGTCTGTCTTTACTCAACTCAGCTGCTTCTTTGCTGTAAGCTCCTCTGTCAATTAATATTTGAACATCAGTTGTGCCTATACACCTTTCACAAGTATTGCTATTTAAAAACTGACTACATAATGGAGTTACGGTGGCCGTGAAAGCTCAATGCGCTGCACCTTAACACATGCAAATAGGAAAAACACAAGCAAACGGAGACAAACATCTTCACTACTTTGATCACAACTGAACCAAATACAGAAATGCACAAGTCGCACATAACACAACATATTTTTTCTGAATTTCAGATATTTGCTTTTAATCCAGTGTTAGCCTTAAGCATACCAATTCAAATTTGAAAAGTACAACATTATTTTGTTTCTGTAACTGTTTTTAAACAGTTTTCTTCATGTTGTGCTGTTGTGTGTATTTGGTTGTTTTTTTCTCCAAATGCTGCACGTTATCAAATTGATGAAGATGTTTTCTTCATTTTCTTAGGTTTTGTCTCTTTGCGTGTGTTTTCCAAAATTGCAGTGCTCTGAACTCACAGGGCCACAGTACTGACTAGAGTACAGTACACTATAGGACCAAGCAGTATTCTCAAAGTATTTGAATCACTGTGATGCCCCCCTCAAGGCATATATTATATTCACCGCACTGATACATAAACCAATAAATGCCATTTACACTGCCTCTGTTGTATGACTGCGTCTCAAGTTTTTTGTCATCTCTGGAACGATTTAATGGTGCATGTCAGGCTTATCCATCCATGTTCATGCTGCAGCTGCGGTCTTGTCTCACAGTCAGACAGGCTAATGGTATGGAAAATGCTGCTTTTGAAGTATCGCGCTGAAAACAATTCATCCCGCTCTCGGCAAAGGACACCTCTAAATGCCAGCGCTTCAGCAGAGCAAATGGAGAGATAAGGACATGAAAAAGACAATTTCCTTCTTATAAGTGGGGTGGAATTCAGATTTTTCAATTGATTCATGTGTCATTCAGTCTCTCTCCAACTAGCAGTGTATATAAATCTGCCCTGAGTTTACTTGAATGAATACAAAACAGTGGATGAAATATTTATCACACGGCCATTAGGTTTTCAGACACAAAAAAAGTTTGTTTTTTCCGTCAGTACTTGTCATACAGATGTCAGCATTTTACTTCTACATGCTCGAGTAAATTGACTGGTATGTTGTCGTGCTATGTTCTTTTTCCATTTTGTGCATTTCATTATTACTGTTAAGGTTTAGATGTAGCGAATCAGAGCTGGTTTGGTTTACAGAGTTGGCTCTTTGCTCTTTAGACTAGTATAAAGTTAGACAATTCCACAAAACAGAGCTAATTTATGTCTTAAATAGATTAATTTCAAGCCTTGAAATTAAGCCACGGTACCCTCAGGCTGTCTCATATCTATGAAGGTGACAACTAAAGCCTCAATAGGCCTTTTTCATGGAACACATTCTCACATGTCACTGTAGGACAATTGTATTTACCCTAAATACAGAACATTAATCCCATTCAAAGGGGAACGCCACTGATTTTCAGGTGTGAACTATAACACACACATATATATATATATATATATATATATATATAATGTACATGTACTAATGTACTACTAAGTAAATTTTTCAAATACTGTATTTAAGTACAATTTTGAGGTACTTGTACTTTACTTGAGTATTTCCACTACATTTCAGAGGCAAATATTGTACTTTTTACTCCACAATTTATTTTTCACTTATAGTTACTAATTACTTTTTTACATAAAAAAACATATGCTACTATGATATGATGCAGTACTATATTACTAATCTACCCAGGAGTAGTTGCTGTCTAGAGAGTAATGAACGCAGAAAACACAATATTTGTGTTTTCTCTTACAGATCTTCAATGCCAACCTTCAATACTCTCCTAGTAAATGAGCACCCTACAGCGGGTTATACTGAGCTTCATACAGTCGTAGATACAGAGCCATAAAACACATTCTTGGTCCAGGAGCCCCTCATAAAAGCAGGATCTTCATCTACGTGCCATAAAACAATTAGGTGACCTGATGAATCAGGGTCACTGTTAATTGAAGTATCACAAAGCGACACATGATTCCACCCCAGATATCCAAACTAGAATCATGGTCTGCAGTGTTATCAATGCATTTTCATGCTAAAGCTTACAACATATGATTATAAGATTACAAGACTATATACTGTAATTACATTTCAAAAAGAGTATCCACATTGACAAACTTAAACATTAAAATGCTCTTAAATGTTTTTGTGATGAAAAAAGAATAATGTTATATTATATATCACTTTGAAAGGAGCTATTCTGCATTATGAGTATGTTTACTTTTTAATCTTTAAGTACATGTTGCGGGTAACACTTTTGTACTTTTACTTAAGTAACCTTTTGGATTCAGGGCTTTTACTTGTAATGGATTCTTTTTAGACTAGTTCTACTTTCACTTTAGTAAAGGATCTG
The DNA here is from genome assembly GCA_943593645.1 of Bovichtus variegatus. Lineage (NCBI taxonomy): Eukaryota > Metazoa > Chordata > Actinopteri > Perciformes > Bovichtidae > Bovichtus > Bovichtus variegatus. Next base: position 11,170,156 of record CALSCE010009344.1, on the reverse strand, counting down.
AGTGCTTCTTATACCACTGAAGAAAGATGCAGCTATAGTTGCATTATGGGAAATGTATGATTCTGCATTTTTTGAGCATCACTCATACTAGGAACAAAACATCAGGATATTTGAGTCTCTGATTCTTCAATTTTGACCATTTAAATAAAAGAAAATTGTTCCTTGTGAGTCCCCCAGCTTTATCAAAGTGCAATACTGAAACACTAGAGGTAATCAAGAACTATGGACAACTTTGATGAACTTAGATGTCACATGTCAGATTGAAGCCACAGAAAAGGTTTATCTTTGATCCCTTTAACTTTCTACATGTCAACGTTCAGTCATCAGCGGGAGCCACATCTATTGATTTCCCTGAACCACATACATGAAATATTCATGTTGTCTTGTGTGATTATGTTAACCAGCATTATTTTTCAGCAGCTCCAAAGCCAACATCTAGTGTTACATTAGATTCACGACACATTTGATATCGAAATTGGAGAAATAAAACACTGTTTTTTGTGTTTCGAGTTCATCGGGCACTGTTTCATACAGTCATGTGTAACTTAAAACATCAGGCCTTGTGGCTTGTTGTACGTGTTCAAACCCTTATTCTTACACACAATATTTAGACACCCAGCTGTCTGCCAACAGAGTACTTCTTGTTGCACAAATCAAACTCTCCCCAGAGACGCCGTTCAAACAGGAGAGCGGAGAGTCAGCCAATAGCAAATTGTCGTTGGCAGCCAAGAGGTACATATACAGTATATTCATTGCTACTTTAATTGATAAATAATTAAAAGTATAAACATAAGTGAGTAAGTTAGGTGTTTGCAGTGTGAAAAAGTGGTCTGAAATACAAAATGTGAGGCTGAATCTTTCTTGCATTGGATAAGCAATAAATTCCCCATCCAATGAAAATAAATATAAAGATAGATTAAATCTCAAATAGCTGCTTTCAACGCATATTTTTTCAATTTACTTTTGTATTCAATATTTGTTCAATATCCTTTCCTGGGACATTTTGGGTGGGGAGTTTTTTCTATGGCAGATTGCATTTGTTGGGTTTGGGAGAGAAGAGGAAGCTCTAAGTTTGCAAATGTTATGTATGTTGTACTCATGTTAATATAAAGTTTAGTAAAGTTAGGTTTCTTTTTTTGTGGCTGCTTTAAGTGCATGTTGGCTAAGCACTTTTACGTGCATGACACAAATAAACAACAACGACATAATCACAGTTATAAGCATACGCAGTGCACTATGTTCTGGTAAAGAGGCAAAATCATAAGAGCAGGCTTGAAACTTCTGAGATATGTCACATTTCTAACTTTAATAAGAGATTTGAGTACTTGACAGATCTATTAAAAACACCCTAAATGAGACTCATGCTGTGGCTCAAACGTAAGAGGCGTGACGACAGTTGCGTCATGACGTAGCTGGCGGGAGTCGTGACGCGAAGGTTCCTTGTTTTTAACTCAGCGCGGGAAATTCAGGAGAAGAGGACCCAGTCAGCCGGGGAAGTTGTAAGTTGTCATATTAGCTCTCTTCTCGAGTCACAACTAGTTAGATAACCTCTCAGTTTAACCTCCCGAGGTAAACGTCTCATCCCGTAAACACCGTTTATCGACCCGCACGTAGAGTTTGTAATATTGTGAGTTAGTATTGTATTGTTCGCGTTAACCTAGCGCAACTCCTCAGCTAGCTAAAGTTCGTTATCTGAAGCAGCACTGTGATATAATAACAGGGCTCGGGATAACAGTGTTGAACACATGTGTCACACATGTATAACGTTCACGTGTTAGTCTTACTTTCACGTAGTTATCACTGGTTGTGTTTTTCCACTGTCAGTCTGGTGGTTTGGTGAAAATGCCTTGTGAGAGGAAGCCGATGCGCTACGGCCACTCGGAGGGACACACCGAGGTGTGCTTCGATGAGTCTGGGAAGTAAGTCACGTTATAAAGTCTTCATGTGTGTCGCCTGTAACTACTAACTAAGTAACGGTACTGTAATCAAGTACAATTTTGAGGTACTTGTTCTTTATTTGAGTATTTCCATTTTCTGCTACTTCCTACTTCACCTGCACTACATTCCCTTGATAACTTTACTTACTTTGAGAATTCTGACAAATTATGCGAAATATAATAAACAGATTATGATGTGATATTACAGGTTAATTACGATACTACTTTGATCCTTGGGGTAAATTCACGAGCAGTTAAAATAATAAAAATTAGCTCCACATTCACCAGCTGCAACATTAAAACGATGAACACATGAATGCATCAATAATTATAATCATTATAATGTATACATAATTTAAAAATGGGCCATTCTGCATAATGAGTGTTTAAACTTCTGGTACTTACCTATATTTTGAGGCTAAAACTTTTGGACTTTTACTTAAGTTAGATTTTGAAGAGTGGACTTTTACTTGTAACAGAGTATTTCTACACTGGTATTGCTGCTTTTTCTTAAGTGACAGATCTGAGTACTGCTTCCACCACTGCTGGTACCACTTCACTGTCTGTGACTGCTAATGTAGAGATATGTTAGCTTTTAGTTGGACTGTGCACAGTGAGTGAAGGATTAACACGAATAACACACAATTTGTAGTTAAACTCAAAGTTCCAAGAAATCTTGCAGCAAAATCAGTGTTTCTTTTGTGTGTGCCAAAATCACTAGCACACTGAATTGAAAATAGCTCTCAAACCTCACGTTGCACAAAAGTAAATTGATTAAAAGCAACCTTACTTTTTGAAAAGCAAAAATAATCGCTTTGACATTTTATTTAATTTTTTTCTTCTGCTTCACAATATTGCCCAAATCTGAAATAACTATAATAACATCGTCCTCAGGTTCATTGTAACCTGCGGAAATGATGGAGATGTTCGCATATGGGAGGGTCTGGATGATGATGATCCAAAGTTCATCACCGTCGGTGAAAAGGCTTACTCTCTCGCACTCAAGGTTGGTCATCTGTCTTCTGATTGGTTGGTGACATATGATTGATTTCTTCTGAGATATTTTGTAATGAGTCAGCTGTCAGTGGAGGATTGAGATGTGTTCTTGCCTCCACAGAAAAACAAGCTGGTGACGGCAAGCTCCAACAACACGGTGCAGATCCACACGTTTCCTGACGGTGATCCAGATGGCATCCTGACCCGGTTCACTACTAACGCCACACATGTCACCTTCAACAGCAGCGGCTCCAGGGTCGCTGCCGGATCCAGGTACTTATGATCACTTCTGGAAAAACATAACTGAAAGCAGGAGAAAAGCGATCGCCTTGCTCTATGCAAAGGTGATGAAATGTGTCTTTTAGTGTCTCTAAAGCGCACAGTATGTCTATTCCATACAAAAAGGAAACTTTGCGTTTTTTTTTATTTGGAGTTACGTTCTATAACTATTTCCTAGTCACGTGTGATGAGTCTCCGCTGCCTCAGCACATTCTACTTTTATTTCTGTTTGTGTACGGTGCTGGTAGGTTGCTGAAAATGATTAAAATAACAGTAAACAGAAAAGTCTAAATAGGTGGCTTTTTTTTAAATTTTATTTTCTAACGGTTCCCGCAGATCTTAAGTCCAAAGTGAGTTACAATGTTTAGAAGCGACAACCTTAAAGTCACAGTCTCCTTTTTAGATTTAAGCCTGGATCAAGGAACATGGTGATACAGGGCTTCAGGAGCCTGACCATGCAGAGTGCTATAAGAGATCACAGGAACCTTGAGTTGGGTTCTGATGGGGAAGCAAATAAGCATATTTCCCAAAATGTCTAACAAACTGAATAATAATAGATGTTCTATTCTGAACATCTGTAGCAGCTGAGTCTCTGGACACCTCCTTTACACCTGATTTCTATTTTGAAATCACATGTATATCTGCCCAATAGATAAATAAAAAAAACAGAGTGCAGTTTAAACTATTAGAATTTTTTGTTAAAGTCATTACTGGCTACTTGATGATCAACGAACTGCTTCAAATGTTTAAAGACACACCTACAATCACACGGCCAAAAAAATCTCAGTTATGAGGACGTCCAGCTGACTCATCTGCTCAACCTGAGATTTTTCTCACCACTGATCCCAGAGCTGAAAGATGAGTGAATGTCACTTTTACTTTGTCTAGCGATGCATGTTCACTCGGCTCCGGCTTCTCCTGTGGCGGCTGGTGAAGCCGTCGTGCGTAACATGTCTGTTGTGTTCAGTATACTTTGACAAATCCAAACTATGATCTCATTAGTATTGTTGTTCCAGTACACGATGAGCTACACACACACACACACACACACACACACACACACACACACACACACAGCAGTGCACCTGAATGATATTTCCACCTCACAGACACAGCAGCACTTTGGATTGCCTTATGATTAGTCTTGATTGGAGATAAACGTCTGTTTGCTACCAGAATTGATTTGCCCTAAACAGGTTTATCACAGCAATAAAAGTACAGAGCATGGCGCCTTATTGATGTTGCTATTTCCACACCGGTAATTTCTGTTGTTATTGATTGTAAAAATTTAGGCATCTGAGGATGTTAGTGAGAATTTGGCATCTCCATTGTAACCATCGTTGGAGGAAATCAGGATTATTTTGCTTCTCTCGATCATTGATTTGACAATTTGCACTTGTGTTGGTTCACAGCTGATGTGCCCTTTCCCTCCAATCTGTCGCTCTCAGTCACGTGTCAACACAGATTCACTCTTATTTATTTCTCTGTTTTCCTCCAGTGACTTCATGGTTAAGGTGGTTGAGGTGTCGGACAGCAGCCAGCAGAAAACACTCCGGGGCCACGAAGCGCCCGTCCTCAGTGTCACCTTTGACCCCAAAGATGACTTCCTGGTGGGTAAACATTTTCTCTAAATGCTAGAAATGCAACGCTGAGGTTGTTGGCTGTCTGTGGTGATGATTCTTAAAACCTTGTTCTGAAATTATCGTCCACAAAAAGCCCAAATTAAATTAAAATGTTGTTGTAACACCGCAACCTAATTCCACTGAAAGACGTAATAATAACGATGACTTATTGTCCCGTTTTACTTAAAAGGTACCTCTACAAACGGCTAATGTTTGGGTGGATAACGTTTGACTTGATTAACGTGGATGTCAAGCTTTTTGACTTTAAAACAAATACAAAAATTGTAATCTGTCTCTGTCAGGCATCTGCCAGCTGTGACGGCTCCGTCATGGTGTGGAACATCGAGGAGCAGGTACGTCAGTGTTTCAGCACCTCGTACTGAAAGAACACAACCTTTTTATTTTACGTGTGCTCCATCTGTCCAGCCTGTCAGATGCTGATCTGCTTTGTGTCTCTTCAGTCTCAGCTGATCAGTTGGCCTCTGCTGCAGAAGACCAATGACGTCAGTAATGCAAAGTCTCTGTGCCGGCTGGCCTGGCAGCCCGGGACAGCAAAGGTCAGTGAAACTTTGAGCCCAGTCGGTGATTAATCAGTGATTAGGATCTAATCAACGTAAGAGGCAGGTCTAACCCTAAAATACCCAAAAATAAATGTTTGTGTGTACGATCAGTTTTTAGCGGTTCCCGTGGAGACGAAGGTGCACCTGTACGAGCGAGGGTCCTGGGATCATGTGAGCTCTCTGTCCGATGATCTGCTGACTCAGGTGAGGTCCAGGTGAACCTGCACTGTGCACATGTTCAGAGTAAAGTCATCTTCGTTAAAGGTCAATCTACACCGTTGACGCACACACAAAGCGGAGAATCCTGAAACATGATGAAATATTTTGTCGTCAAATAAACGGTTGTTCTGAGAGACATGTTCACCGAAATGCTGCATCAGAACTGTTGCTACGACCCACGTACAACATGGAATGATGCAGATTACACTGGCCAGCTGGCATAATGCTAATGCTAAAATGCATATTTACCTCAAACTCATTTAGCGGAATCTGACATTTTAAAATTTTCCATCTTTTCCCCGGCTGCTGCCAGGTCCTAAATCCTCTTCTTCTTGAGGCAGAAGTGCCATCGCTGTGACCAAAGGGCGTTTATTGTTGTGCTACATTTTCAAAACACAGGAGTGGTGCAGATAAATGGCTTGAGTTGATGACATGCGTGTGCTTTTTTTTCTATTTACATGGTAGAGCTATGATTTAGTAGTCTTTCAGTGACCCTCTGTCTCGCCTCAAACACTGCAGGTTCATTAGACTCCTCTCACACAGGGTGTAGGAGCTGGGACCGCACACTTAGCTCAGACCTTTTTAAAGACGGTTTACAAATGTGTTGTATTGTTCGGAAGTGCCATTTTTTTTATCTTCATCCTGGAGTAATACCAGCTCTTGAGATGATTGTTAGTATCATTTCTTGTCACTGCAATACCACCATCAGCTAGTTTGTACCTGCAGACTCTGAGTGAAGCTGTTACGTGTGATGCAGGAGATGAGCACAAATGACTTAAAGTCAAATATAGAAATCATGTTGGCAGAACATTTTTAAACGGAACGAACTCGTGGAACCTCAAAGCGAAGTTTCCGTAAAAGTCAAAAGGGGAATTTCTTCTCACTTCATCGGAGGGATGAACATCTCCATAAGTCCATCAGTAGACGCACGCTTCCTTGTGAACAGTGATGCGGGTGTAGCTCGGTAGAAAGAAAACAGTTGCTACTTGAAACTGCTCACAACAAGGTTTGTGGACTATGTGGAGTAACCGGGTCATAATTCCTGGAAAGACACATTACTGTAGTATTACTGAGTTTTTCAAATGTACTTTTTTTTAGCAACACAAGCCATCTAGTTGCATTATATTCGAGAGAAGGCCGATATCTCCAACACTGCAACTCACACTAAAACGATATAGATTAATGTATAGCACTACAAGTAAGAGTAACCATATGAATTATTGATATTGGGGTGAACTGTCCCTTTTTAACAGAAAGTTAAAATATGTTTTACAACCCCTGAACGGTTCTTATCTTGTTTTTGCTGGAAGTGATGAGCTGTTGGCTGTAACGATATTATGAGCTGGTACATGATAAATTCGCTGAACCACAACCTAATGAGGCTGCTGTATTAAAACACTTTCCATCTAATTAATTAAGTTTTCATTAGCTTCTGCGTTTCTTCTGGCTCTATCCCCTCGTTTTATCAGATTTTTAACCATTAGTTGCATGAATTTTCTCAGCCGCCTTTTGTCGGCTGACGTGTACCTTTTCAGACCAAATATCTGGATTTTGTTATCCTCTAAAGGCACTGAAATGATGATCCTCTCCAAAGACTGCTGTTTAAATCATCACCAGCAGTCTGTTTGTCTGTGCTCTCTTTTGAAATCTGATTTGTGTTTTGACTTCGTTTTGAAATTCTGTTCCACCCTGTTGTCTCTGCAGCTCATCAACGTGGTGGCCTGGTCTCCATGTGGGCAGTTCCTGGCAGTTGGCAGCGTGGGGGGTTCACTGACAGTGTGGGACGTGAACAGCAAGCTGTGTGTGGAAAGGTAAGCGACAAGGACGCGTGCCCAAGTTCCAAAACTGGCATGTGTCGTTGAATATATTATGCCGTTTGTTGCAATGGGAGGTAACGCATCCTCGTCACATTTTGCTGAAACATGAAAGAACGAGGCTCGATGATTTTTTAACACGGTGCCCAGTCATTAAGAGGAGCAGGAGACGTTCAGGACCACGACAGTTGAAGTTGTCTCGTCTCTGCTGCAGGCAGAAGCACGAGAAGGGCTTCACGGTGTGCGGTTTGGCCTGGCATCCGTCAGGCAGCCAGATCGCCTACACGGACACAGAGGGCTGCCTGGGCCTGCTGGACGGACTCAGCACCTCCACATCCAACACCACCACCAAGGTACTGCTCGCATAGCACACGGCGGTTTACTCCAGCTCAATACAACAAACTGCAGTGGTGGAAAGTATCGAAGTTCATTTACTCAAGCACTGTATTTACTTACAAACGTGAGATACTTGTACTGTATTTGAGTATTCTCTTCTCATGCAACTTAATACTTCTGCGTCGCTACATTTCAGATAGAAAAATTGTACGTTTTACTCCCCTACGTTCATCTGACTGCTTTAGTTATTTCACAAATGAAGAGTTTTGCTCAAAAAACATATGGAAACGTACAACTAGAGCTGAAGTGATTAGTTGATTGATAGATTAACAGAAAATTAGTGGCCAACAATTTTTTTTTTTTTTTTTTATCATTCTGAAGTCATTCAATGGTTCCAGCTTCTCAAATGTGAGGATTTTATTAATGTTAACTATTATAATGTATATTTTTAAATAACGTTGACGTTTGTTGGACAAAGCAAACATTTTGAGGTGTCACCTCTTTTAAAAACCAAACAATCGATTATTGGAGAAAATAATTAACAGTTTAATCCATAAATTAATAATCATTAGTTAAGTAAAAGTTAAATCCTGTTTTTACATTAATGCAGGAGTCATAATATATAATAGTATAACAGTCACAGGGGACATTTTTCTACTTTTAATACTTTACGAACGTCCTGATTATACTAACGTACTTTTACCTGCAGGACTTTTACTTTTACAGAGTATTTGACAGTGTGGTATTACTAATTTTACTTAAGTAAAGAACCACTGCTGGTTAGAAATATAAAACGTACCTGACGACTTTTTTCAGCCTCTTTTCGGTCAGACCCATGTGGATATTTAGTACTATGGACTTTCTCTAAAATGGTCTTATCCCTCTTTTAAAATGTATTGCATCAACCTGTTGATATTTTCATGGCGAAACACACAACTTCTACTGATATTTTCAGTATTTATGTTCCATGTCATGTTGATGCCTAATAACTGTCACTGGACTTTCAGCAAGCAGCAGTAAAAAAAACAGCAAAAGACTACGATGACCTGTTTGACGACGACGACGACAGACTCATGGATGAAGGACTGAGTGACACCAACTCACCGGTTAAGAAACCGGTCGCCGGAGACGACGACGATGACGATGATTTCCTCATGCCTGCAACCGGGCGGGTGAGGAACAGGGGGGCGATCCTGGATGATGAGAACTCACTGGGTGAGTGGAAGAAGGGTTCAGAGAGATGTATGACAGATTAAAGTAAAAGAAACAACAACAACAACAAACAAGAATGTTTTTAGGGCGTCAGGCTGCCACAAACCTCCAGGACGGCTTCAGCGTGGTTGCTTGTTACTTCTGTCCTGTTGGACTTTGCTGACTCGTTGAGTGTGTTACAGTCTGAATGTGTAGTTTAGGTGAATGGAGAATAAGTGGATTTAACATTTTTTCTTTTTCCATTAAGAACTTCTTTGATTCCATCTCTGCATGTGTGTCTTTTATTCAGACACCGGCTCGCTGAAGCTCGGTCAGGACAAATTCGGGGACGATGACGACACGGGCAGCGTCGTCGTGCCAGTAGCTGCCCCGCTGCCGCCCCTGCGTCCCGTCTATGAGGGACCCATGCCAACGCCTCCCCAGAAGGCCTTTCAGCCCGGCTCCACCCCTGCACACCTCACACACCGCTTCATGGTACACTCAAATAAATGCAGCTGGAGTCTTTTTTTATCTTTTTTTTAATTTTTATTGTGTTGTATGAGCTCTAAGACTCAACTAAAGATAAAACTTCCTCTTGAGGTAAACATGAAAGAAAATTATTTCCAGTCTCGCTTGTATTAACAAACAAAATTGTGCCTCAGATGTGGAACTCGGTTGGAATAGTTCGTGACTACAACGACGAGCAGGACAACGCCATCGACGTGGAGTTTCACGACACGGCCGTGCATCACGCCATGCACCTCACCAACTCCCTGGGTCACACCATGGCTGATCTTTCCCAGGAGGCCGTGCTGCTGGCCTGCCCTGGCACAGACGAACTTGCCAGGTAAACCTACGCTTATCCCACTCTGTGTTTATTTTTTGTGTGTGTGTGAATTCTTTACATTAAGTATTTAAACCTGCTCCTCTTCTCAGTAAGCTTCAGTGCCTCCACTTCTCGTCATGGGACACCAATAAGGAGTGGATGGTGGACATGCCGCAGGGCGAGGACGTGCGGGCGCTGTGTCTGGGTCAGGGCTGGGCGGCGGTCGCCACCAGCGCGCTGATGCTCAGACTCTTCTCCATCGGGGGAGTGCAGAGAGAAATCTTCAGCCTGCCGGGGAACGTGGTCTGCATGGTCGCACACGGAGAGCAGCTGCTCATCGTCTACCATCGGGGTCAGACACAGACCTACTTTCTAGATAAGATGCAAATGCTTTCTTAAGAGCTAGAACAATTACGTTAGCAAATATAAATTAACTAATTTTATGTCATCAGCTCCAGGTTTTGATGGGGAACAAGCTCTGGGTGTCCAGCTGCTGCAGTTTGGTCGAAAGAAGAGACAGCTGATCAACGGGGAACCCCTCCCACTGTCTCACAAATCCTACCTGTCCTGGCTCGGATTCACTGCTGAGGGTCAGTCTGTACACAGATTTCTTTTTTTTTTTTATTCTGTGGAAAAATGGCCCTGACCTTATTTATACATATTAAATAATAATAATATTTTTTATCCAACTACACCCTCATCTTTGGATTTTGTAAGATGACAGCCTGGGTATGTTGTGGTTTTTCAGGCACCCCGTGCTATGTGGATTCGAATGGGGTGGTCCGGATGCTGAACCGCTCCCTGGGCAACACATGGACACCAGTGTGTAACACCAGAGAAACCTGCAAGAGCAAATCGGATCACTACTGGGTGGTTGGAATACACGAGAACCCTCAGCAGCTCAGGTGAACTTTCTCTTCTCCATCATACTGTGTCGACTAACTGTCGATTGAGAGCTCGACACGAGAGGTCGGTTATATGTCGTCTTCTTTGAAATGTTTGGGTTGGGATGGAGGCACGAAGGAGACGCAGACAAATGTTTAGGGCAGGGAAGAGTTTGTCATCACTTACACAGCTTTTGTCTTGTTGAAAAATAATGTTCCTTATTGTAATAACGACACTTCTGAAAGGATATTAAATTAAATGTATGTTTTTAAAAAAAAAAAAAAAAAAAAAGTGGTTTTATAAGTGCTTGAGTTTTTTTATTTATTCTGAAGTGGGCCATGTTTTTAATTACAATACAACCTTGTAGGTAGCCGGTGGTTTTCTTTATGCCATAAGCATACATTTGCAGTTGAAACTTGCTTGAAACAGATGATAGGAGTGAATATTAACTTCATTTACTCGACTGGAAAAGTTCTGTCATTTGAGATTTGGCTGCCGAAAAAGCCCTCAAGAGGGAAAGTTATCTAAAAACTAAATTCGGATGACACAAAAAAAAAAAAATCCTGTGAATTTTGGTTGTTTTCTTGCATTAGTAAAGTTGCTGTTCTGCACCTGAATGCATCAGCAAAGAAGTGCTCGGGTCAAAACAGTCTCTATTCTCAGATGGATTGTCAAATGATGGTAGCATAACTTTAATAAACAAAAATAGCAGCTTAACTTTCACTGTTATGGACCTCACCCGAGCAACGTTTCAATGTAAATCTAAAAACTGACATTATGCTTAAAAAAGAATCATCGGTCTGGAGTTAGCAGGATCTGCAACATTAACAGTGTGATGTTGAATCTGGTTCCTGCTGTAATCCTGTTGTTCTTGCTGGTTTATCATTATGTTTCAGAGGTTGTTTATGTCTCCTGAATCCAGCCTGTTCTTGTGTTGTCAGGTGTATTCCATGTAAAGGCTCCAGGTATCCTCCCACCCTGCCCAGACCCGCTGTGGCCATCCTGCCCTTCAAGCTGCCTCTGTGTCAGACCTCCACAGAGAAAGGACAGATGGAGGTAAACGCAACAGACACACCTGAGACATCTTGCTTTGATCAGATACCAACACACTGCGACTGATCCCACTTTGAGGGATAGTGGCAGTGAAACGCTTTGTTTCACTAAATTACAAACTAGTTCCTAAGTCGAGATGAGTTGTTACTGTAGTGGAAATTCAACGCGAATCTCCTCGTGAGAGATGAGTAAATAATGAAGTTACAACCAAGTTGTCTTTGATGGTTTATTAATCAATTGTCAAAAGAGGGATTTCAAAGAGTCAAACTAGGAACTGACCAGGAACAATAGAAAAATCATTACTTATACACACACAAGGAGTGTGGGGGTGCTCGGCACACTTAGTTCTGTGAATATTCTTCCCATGTCAACAGGTGGAAATATCAAAATAGGAGGCATGCTCACGGACATTTCTCACTCATTCTTAACTTGATGAACTAATTTCTATAAAACACGTGTTCCTCCCTGTGTGCAGACGTGAATAAAACAAACGTTTGCTAAAGATTTATCTTCTGCACCTCTCAGGCTGCAATCTTTGGAAGTTATGCTGGCTTGTTTCCTATCAACAGATTTACATTCTGCTATGGTCTTTACTCGCTAAGTAACTTTCTAACTGTTCAAACTTAGTGATGGTTTTGATGAATAGCTGCTGCAAACCGATCCACATGTGCCGCAACATTTTCACGCTTTCTACTATAGTTATCGTTAATATTGAGCTGCCTCTTGGAGGATTGGGTTACGTCATCTGTCAGACCAGCATTATGCAGTGTGAACTGGAAGTAGACTGTCTGTGTCCTCCTCTGTCGTCCTCCAGGAGCAGTTCTGCCGTTCGGTCCTCTTCCACAACCACTTCAGCTTCCTGTCGTCCAGCGGCTACGAGGTCGACGAGGATGCACAGAGTCATTCCCAGAAGGAGCAGCAGGAGCTGCTCATGAAGATGTTTGCAGTGAGTCTGAAAACTGGGATCCCTGGTTTGGAAGTGTGCCTTGCTCTCTCTAGCTGCTTTTGTATTCAGAGTCGATGTTTTCTTCCAGCTGTCCTGTAAGCTGGAGAGAGAGTTTCGCTGCGTGGAGCTGGCAGAGCTCATGACTCAGAATGTGGTGACTCTCGCCATTCGATACGCGTCCCGATCCAGACGCATGGCCCTCGCCCAGCGGCTCAGTGAGATCGCCCTGGAGAAAGCCAACCAGATCCAGGAAGAAGAGGAAGAGGAAAAAGAGCCAGAATACTCCAGCGTCAGACGGCCCTCTGGGTAATGCCCAAATGCTTTTATCCCTTTTTGACAGTGCAACAGTCACGTTTTATAGCAGACTCACCTGTGTGACTGGACTCTGTATCAGTGCGATGATCTTTTTATGAGGTTCTAAAGATTATTTGTGAAGAGCCTCTGCTGTACAACTGCCAGTTGTTTCTATAGTTGCATTCTTCCAGTTAATCTATATCGCATCAATAATTCAACACAACCAATGTAATCGTTTTGAGCCAGGACCTCCAGCATTTGGATCAAGTAGCTCATGGAAAATAAGGTGTGTTAGATTTAGTAGCTGCACTTGGTTTTCAAAGTGTCAACATGCATCTTTTATCAGCATTTTAAGTGAATATAAGTATCATATCGACAATTATTATGTTTTTAAAGGATTAAAAGGGACGTCCCTAAGTGTAGAGCATGTGAATCTGTTGAAGCTACAGCGCTCCAATAGAGGGGAAGAGAGCGTGATTCACAGGGTAATTCTTTGGATAGGTACGGCCAGGGCGAGGTGACGGGAGGACGTCACAGCAGCAGACGTAATCAGGAGGAGGAAGAGGAGCAAGGAGAAGAGCTCAGGGAGGAGGAGGTGGATGGACAGGAGATGGAGACGGAGGAGGCTGCAGAAACCAGAAAACGTCAGTTCCGCCTGTTTAACTCTTTGTGCACATGTATGTTAGCACAAGATGTCGAGGACCCCAGTGTCTCACGCACGTGTCTTGTACTGCAGGTGTGAATCCGTTTGCTAAAGAAGCAGTTTCACCCGTGAAGCCGACTCTGACACCAAGTGAGTAAACGCTTCCAACTACGCAGTTATTGTGATCCATCATTGCAAGATACTGTTAAAAATAATATGGCCGTGATTTAAAATATTTTTTAATTAGAAGTAACTTTTGAGATCTTTTTTTCTTGCAGTTGGAAAAGCAGGACGTGCAAATCCTTTCAAGGTAAGAACTAAAAAATATTTTGACGTCAGCACTGTTTGACTTCGCATTATTTAGAAGAGAGTACGCAGTGAGTGTTGGAGTGTGAGGTGAAGAGAGGCGGACATGTTTAGTGGAGGAAGGATTTTGATGGGATGCGTGTGCAGGTCCTCGGCTCAGGGAAGCCCTCGTCTTCGTCGGGTCAGCCTCGGGCGACAAACATCCTGGACAACATGACGTCCAGCAAGAAGTCGTCAACACTCAGTGGATCTGCAGGGAAACCAAACAAAGGCCCCGTCCTCAAACCGCTGGCCCCCAGACCCAAAACAAAGGTAGCGTTATCTTACTGTCCAACATGTCCAACTGTTTAAAGCTATTGCCTTTTTATATAACTCTTGGGTATTTTAATTCTATTTACATTTGTATTGTTGTTATGGTTCTCTGCTTATAATTTCCCTCTCTTCTCTCCAGACTCAGTCCACTCTGCTGCAGCTGACCGGCACAAAGGTGTCCAGTAAGAAGACTCAGGAGAACACGCAGCCGGCTGCAGACCAGCAGAAACAACCAGAGGTCCCGCCTCCAGCCTCACCTGCAGATAACACAGAAAATAAGAGGTAAACAATGGATAATCTAACCCTTTTTGAAGTTATTTATTGGAAGCTACAAGGCAGATTGACTTGGTTGTGTTGTTGACTGACTGTTCAGACCGAAGACGGGATTCCAGTTCTGGCTGGAGGAGAACAGGAAGAGTATCACGGCTGACCATCCAGACCTGGAGGAGACTGACATCATTAAAGAGGCCATGGGGCGCTTCAGGACGCTGTCGGCAGAGGAGCGACTGGTAAGAGACCTTGATGGGTTCAGAGAGGAGGGTTTGGGTCACATTAAGAGATTGCATCCTGAAAGAAGTTGTAATTGAACAATTAAAAAAAAATAAATAGAAAATTGCAAAATGATTTTTGGTCAGTAATCAAAGGGAATCCAATTTTCAGCATCCAACTGATGAGCTTTAAAAATCCTGCACAACTCAACCTCAAAACTTAATAAATATAATAAAAAAAAAAAAATTATGAATTTGAAATTAGCTGTTTTTTGAACTGAGAAAATTTTTTGATTTTCTGTATCTAGATATTTAAAAATTAGTCCTTTTTTTTTTTTAAAATGTGTTTTTAAAAAAACAAAAAAATAAACAACTTTTTTTTACACAAACACTTAGAATAAGGCTTTGTTTAACATTAACATTAGTGCTCCATCTTTGTTTACTCATATCTGCTATAGGGAATCTGAAAGTACAAAAAAATAACCCCCCAAATTTACCAGAAAACTATATATATATATTGAAATGGCACACGATATCACAGTGTCCCCCCTCACAAGAGATACAGGTGTGCATTGGGAGGTGCCGTGATCTAGTTTGCCCTGAAGAGAAAATTGAGCAGTGAAACCATCAATTAGACTCCGGGAGACAGTAGTGATTATCAGCTGTCAACCCCAAGACACTCGTCTCTGCACTCAGATGTTTGGGTGAAATGAACTCTTTCACAATTTACAGTTTTGTATATTTGTTTACATTATTTCTCTTCAGTTATCACACATGAACATGCCATGATAAATAGCACTGTTTCAGTAGCAGATTAATGATTTTAAAACCATCCGGTTGATAAAACAAACTATTTAATTTATTTAATCTATTGTCATATTGTCATATTTGCTTCCCACATAATCATAGTGTGTTTTATAAACAGTTTAGTGTTTACTATTAAGTTTTTATATCCAGCTTAAAATGGCTAATTCATATTTTACATGTCTGCTTGTGCGGAACAAAGACTTCAAAATGACTACAGTGTGTTTTTTAAATGCATTATCCGATTCCCTGTGTAATCCGGTTTATTTCTTGCATGTAAACGTGCCGAGTGACTACTCACAATTTTAGTCATGAAAAAGAACTAATGGACTACACTTTTGTTAGTCGACCAAAACCCTGACAACCAATTCGTCGACTATCAGCCCGAGTGTTCGCACGCTGTACCTCCTAATAAACCTCAGGCCACAAACTGACAGTGTAACTGCACTGAGCATGAGCCCTAAAATGTAAAAACTTCCAAACAACCTGGTTTGAACATTGTTATTAGCTGTCGATTTAACTTATTTCTGACAATATAACATTTTTATTAGTATTATTTAGAGAGAAAAAAAGGGGGGAAAAATCTGTAATAAAAGTGTAAACATTTGTGCATTAAACTAAATTGATTCTGCATGATAGTAGGAGCTGCTGCAACCCCCGAGTAGTGGCACATCATTTTTTTTTTTTTTTTTTGTCACTGAATGATTTTAAAAACTGATTTTCACTGTCGGCTGCGGCCAGTCGATCTGTGGATGAATGAGGGCGGTGACACACCTCATCTTTTTCATAGTGCTAATAGACGTCAATCTGTGCGTTTGTATAGTAGCCTGGTCCTGACCCTGCATACATCAAGACTCTCAGCAGAGCGCTGGATGACACGCACAGAACGAAAAGAGGATGTGAGGGTGCGGGGGAGGGAAGGGACGCCTGTTGCCTGGGAACCCTGTCGAGTGCGTTTTGGCAGCGAGGGCACAAAGCATTGATCTTATGATAATACTGTGCGAGAGACAGTGAGCCGGTTAATCTGCAGGAGAAATACGTGATGATACAGTTTTCAGTTATTTAAAAGACAAATCCAGCGTGATTTTATATTTGTTTTTTTTTTTAAGAAAAACACTTTCATTTAAATTTACAGTTTTTGCATCAGAAAACCAGAAACGTCTTCAACAAAATGAACACAACAAAAGTGTAGTTTTAGAAAAAAAATCTTTAACCTATAAGACTCGTTTTAGGTATTTCAATGAGCGTTTTGGTCTTTTTCGGGGGCTAATATTCATCATATTTGTAATGTGAATTTCCAATCAACAGTTTGTATCGCCAAGATTAGTTTGAACTTCTAAAGCCCAATTTATACTTTCCACAATTTGTCATCTGCACGTGTCCAGCGACTGTACGTGCCTTCAAACGTGTGAACATGAATGCAGACGCAAATGTGGTATGAATATTCACACACATTTTCCTGCTTCAGCTTTCTTTGGGTTATTTCTTGTCGAAGGAAACAAAAACAGTCGCAATTTGACATTTAAAGCGAACATAATTGATGGACATTTTCTGAACATGGTTCTCCAAGACACCTTTTTGAAACCTGGAAATCTATAATGTTTAACAAAATTACTATCGGGTTAAGTTTATTTTTTTGTTCCAACGTCTGTCAGCTAAAATGAGTGACGAGGTGAAGATAACATCTTAAAGTTTTCGTGTAAACAAACAAAATATGTTTATTTTAAGGGTTTCTCACCATTGTATCCTTACAAAGGTGTTTTAATACATTTTCTTCATCATACAACGTTTGCAAAGTCAATGTTTTTAATATTTAAAACCTTGCATTGTAACCATTAGCAGGATTTAAATCCCGTTGCATAGTACAAGTGAAACCTTCTTGTGGTCAAAACCTCTACTGCGAATCCTCACATTTGAGGAGCCAGAACCCGAGGATTTTACTTTGATAAAGGACTCAAACTATTAATCAACTATCAAAATTGTTTACTGATTTTCTGTCCTCATCACTAATCTTGACTGACGTCTGATCCTCCAAACTGTTTTTCCTGATTTGATTTCCATCTTCTAACGGTCACCTGTAGCAACTCGCCGACACCAGCGCAGCCTGTTGCAAATGATCTTTTTTATTTAAATGAAATTCAGTAACGGCAGAGGCTTTGAC
>CALSCE010009344.1:11138793-11152084 GCA_943593645.1 Bovichtus variegatus | reverse complement strand
TGTGTGTGTGTGTGTGTGTGTGTGTGTGTGTGTGTGTGTCCTAATCACATTATTCTGTCCAAATACAATAAAATGACAATTGAATAGCAAGACGTCACAGCTTGCAGCATCTACCAGCTCTGTATTGGTGTGTGTGTGTGCGCGTGTTTGAATATGCATGGTGTTAATGGGCAGTGCTTCATCGGGCGCTGGAGGTTAAGAGTGTGTGTCTGTATGTGTGTGTGTGTGTGTGTGTGTGGCCAGTCCACTCCCCAGGCCTGATGATTCATCCCGGCTCCATTACGTCCTTTTGTCTCGGCTCGGAGAGAAAGAGGGCGAAAAAAATAAAAGCATGTGGAGGGAAAAAAGGCAGCAGCCTGTCAGTAGTGATTATACATGACAGGATGCAATTTAAGTGTGTGCGCGTGTGTGCATGTGTGTGTGTGTGGTCATCTTCATGTAGGTGTTCGAAGCCTGGATTGAAACAGAAGGACAATACGATTTAGTTTGGTCCTGCTCGGTAATTAACGTGCATTTCAAGTCCTCTCTCTTTTTTTCTCATTTCATTCAGTCGTGGACGGAAAGCGCAAAAGGCCAAACTGGAGACGCAGCAGATCTGAAGAAGAGGAAGAGAGCCGAAGGAGCAGGTGCGGAGAATGAAAATGGACAGGCGGAAGCAGATGAAAATAGTGCTAAGAAGAAGAAATCGTTGGATCCCTCTGCCAAGCTTTCGGCATTTGCTTTTAACAAAAACTAAACATTTTATTATTATTTTTGTTCAGATTTATGTGTGAAAACTGTCTGTTCGCTGCGTTGATGAATACTTTGTCTGTTCTTTGAGGCACTTCATCAGAGCATTCAAATGCATTCATTTAGTGATTCCTCAATATCGATAATGTATCCTATTGTTTTGTTTTTACATTTATAACATTTCTAAAACCCCTTTACTTAACAATTGAATAAATGTAAAAATGTTTGTTGGTTCACATTTTTAGCCCCTGGTTTCCTTTTTTTGTGGCATCGACTTAATTCACAAAGCATTGAAAAGGGAGAAATCACAGTTCAAGGATAAGTCTGGTGTTTTTGTCAAACACTGAAAATGTAAACTTTTAAAAAATAGTTCAAATATATATAGTTTAATTTATGAAAAAATAAATAAAAAAAGGCTTAGTAATTTCCTAACAGCTGGTCACTGTGGGACTATTTTCAGCGACGGATTAATCCACATTTGGTGCTCTAGTGAGTATTTGTGACGGCACATGTGGGATTGAGTCAAAAATAAACGTGCGTGCGTGTGATGAAGGACCTCACTGCAACAGTGTGGCTCATTGATGTGTTTTAATAGTTTTCAACAACAATGGTCTGTTGTGACACAGGAAGGAGATATATCAGGCTTTGATACACACCATACTTGTTAGAAGATACATTTAATGTTGGTTTTGGTCTTTTCATGGGGATTTGTTGACAATAATCCTTTTAATGTTTTTGGCCGTTAAAATATCTCTTAAAACGTTTTTTGGAACACATTAGACGTTGTTAAAGTAACGGAGAGATTTAGAAAATACATTTTAAAATCAAAG
This sequence comes from Bovichtus variegatus, assembly GCA_943593645.1. Lineage (NCBI taxonomy): Eukaryota > Metazoa > Chordata > Actinopteri > Perciformes > Bovichtidae > Bovichtus > Bovichtus variegatus. Next base: position 11,150,525 of record CALSCE010009344.1, on the reverse strand, counting down.
CAGGAGACGCTGAGATATGTTAACTTTTTTCTCTAGTAGGAGTCCAGCTCCAAAAAGACTCAATCCTACACTTCCCATAAGGCCACTAGTTGGTTTCTTTTTATTAACCCTTTAAACGCCACACCTCCCACTATGTAACGCAGGCTTTGTCCTTCTTACTCATGTTAACCTGGGTTTCGTTTTCCTTCATTTTCTATCGGCAACCTGCCGTCTTCCTGCTTTGTTTGAGACACAGAAACACTACTATACATGACTTGATAAGAAGATTTTTAACAGTGGTGATCAAAAGCATATGAAAGAAAAACTAAAAATATTGGAATTCTTTTCAACTTGGCTTTTTTTCTTGACAGATACTGCATATTTTAATCTCCTGAGGTCTCTAAAAAAAATCATCAAATTTAACAAGCTGGGAATATTTGGGAAAACTACTCATAACTCGAGTCCCAAAAAGGTTAGAAACGGCCGCTGTTAGCCGAAGTGATGTCTGAGTATTTTCCATTTTGAGACTTTCTACTTGTCCTTCACTGCAAAGTAGTTTGCTAACAGGTTGCATTAAAAACAGGACTGGGAGTGAAAACTATGACTTCATCCTCAGCTCCTCGTCTTCTGGGTCCATGTGTGAGTGAAAGACAGTGTTGGATAGTAACTAAGTACGTTTACTCAAGTACTGTACTTGGTTATTTTCATTTTATGCTACTTTATACTTCTACTACATTTTGGAAGCCAATATTTTACTTTTTACTCTACTAAATATATTTAAAATTGTACTTATCACTTTTAAATCCCGGAGTGGTTTGGCCCCGAGCCATATTTCTGACCTTTAAGTCCTTGTGTGCCGTCACGGGACCTGAGGTTCTCAAATGCTGCTCTCCTGGTGGTTCCTAAATCCAGACCATAAAACGAAGGTGACCGAGCGCTTGCCGTCGGGGCCCCCATACTTTAGAACAACCTTCCGGAGGAGATTAGGATCTATCTCATCATTTAAGACTCTTCTTGGAACACACTTTCATAGTCTAGCTGTCCTGCAATCCTTCTATCATCATTGGTTTTATTGTTTCAATTTTAATTATGTCATAAACACTTTTTGTTTATTGCAGGACTGTTGTATCAGACTGCTTTCGATAGGGTTACGTAATATACCGATGTATGATTCTGACTACTTTTAAAGACAATACTCATGTACTTTTACTTAGTAAGATTTTGAATGCAGTATTTCTACACTGGTATTGATCTGAGCACCTTTTCCACCACTAATGAAAGAGATGTTGGCCACGCCCCCTGGAGCCGCCCAGCCAATGGGAGCTCTCTGGATTATCCTGCTCTTATAAAGCTGGGACACGCCGAGGCTGCGGGAGCAGCGCGCACTTTAACTAAAACGGAAAGTGAGCCTTCACAGATGAGCAGAAACTGGTCCAACAAGTGCCCAGCAGACAGGAAACGGCAGGAGAAGACAGAAGAAGACGCGATGGAGCACTCCAAACAGACACAGTACAGCTCAAACGAGAAGAAAGACCCGGGCCACAGCGGCTCCGTGCTGAACGGACACTTTGACGGGATGGTGAAGCGGTCAGCCGGCGGCTCCTCGCAGCCTCCGGGCGCCGAGTCCGGCTCGCACCGGCCCGTGATGGAGAGCTGGAGGGAGGAGCGCACCAGGAGCGTGGAGGACAACGAGATGAGCCTGCCCTCCCTGGCCGCGGCTTACACCACCATCCTGCGGGGGCTCGGGGAGGACCCGCAGCGGCAGGGGCTCCTCAAAACCCCCTGGAGGGCCGCCACCGCCATGCAGTTCTTCACCAAGGGCTACCAGGAGAAAATTATCGGTGAGTTTTTAAATCCACAAAGCCGCTCAGAGGCCGCGGGGATTTGTCCTGCGTCAACAGGTGGCAGGTAAAGGAGAGTCAACACTTCCCAAAACTCACTTTACACCCCTTCATAGTCTGATGTGAGTGTATATAATAAGAGAATAATACTTTATAACTCAGCTCAGGGAAGTGGTGGGATATAACAAAGTACAAGGACGATACTTATACTTGATTATTTCCCTTCAACTCTCAACTTCGATTTTAGTGGGAAATATTGAACTTTTTACTCCAGTACAAGTACAGTATTAAGATTTTACACATCAATTGATCGGTTTACAATACGTGAAGACATATACATATGTATTATTATAGATTAAGCTACCCAACAACATATAAAGTAGACACAATTAGCTCCATCTCCAGCAGCTACAGCATGAAAATGCTGCTTATCAGTAATAATAAGAAAGAAATATTCATTTAAAGTTGAAAGGGGCCACTCTGCTGCGTAATGAGTATCTATTTAAGAACATTTTGTTAGTATTATATTTTGTAAAACGGGTTTATTACTACTGTCTTATACATGTTTGGGTCCTTTACTTTATCTGTTATAGGTTTTGCAAAGTAAGTTTATCTGTAAATGTAGTGGAGTAAAAAGTACAATAATTCCCTTTGAAAGTGGTGGAGTAGAAGTATAAAGTAGTATGCAATGGAGGTTATAAAGTACAAGTGCCTAACAACTGTACTTATGTACGGTACTTGAGTAAAAGTACTTAGTTACTTCTCATCACTGCATTTCAGAGGTAAATATTGTACTTATTAGCCAGAAGCTGAGCTACAGTTTCACACAGGAGAGCCGTTCAAATTAAAATCTCGCTCACTAAAACCAGTCAGTATCCTTTAAACGCTTGAGTTTAAGAATATCCAAGTGAATTTCATCTCTTGGAACTTTGCTATTGATCATTAAATCGTGTATAGAAAACATTTTCTCCACAGTCTGACGGCTGTGAGGCCACATAGTGTGTCTAAGCTGGAGGATGCTTATAATGAAATGAAACGTTCAAACCCAAAGTATCCCGTCTTCTATGGCTCCTCCGTGAAATGTGAATATTGTCTTTGTCTTGCCTGGAGCTGAAACTATTTGGACAATCTATTTTTCATTTAAGTCATGAAGACAAACGTGCTTCTTCAGGAGGATTTGCTGCTTTTTTTATGATATTAAACTGAACATTTCGGGGTTTTGTTGGTCGGACAAAACAAGCAATTTGAAGACTTCACTTTAGAAATAGAAATAGAATAGAACAATATCACGAAGAAATAGAAATCATCTTTAGTTGCAGCCCTGGCCTTGTGCATCATTTCATACAAATCTCTCCAAGATTTTGCTTGTGTTTTTATTTTGTGACATATGATCAGGCATATGGAACCGGGCTGGTTGTTGCTTTCAAAGGAGAACATTTTTTTAAGCTCATACTATAATGAAAAATGATGAACATGTACAGTCACACAACCTGCCAACTCTTCAAAGCTCCTAAACTAAAAAGATTGATCTGCGTCGTTCCTCTGACTCACGTTTGATCCAGCCAAACAGGCCGGCCGGCTGCTCCAGAGAGCATTTTGCTGAGTCACATGCAGGTGTGGAGCTGTTTATATGCAGCGTCGGGATCCACATGGGCCGGGTTCTCCACGCTACGGCTCGTTGGACTGGCTGGAGTCGGGGATCTGCCCCTTCAGCCTCCTCCAGAACTCCATCTGGAGGTAGTTTGTTCTGTTGTGGGGGTTGTTTTATGTGTTGTGACGCTGTTTACAGGAAGGAATGCAGAGGAGGGAGAGACAAATGTGAAGAGCACCCAGTAAAAAGAGAGATTCATGTTTTCACACCGCTACGACCTGACGACTCCCGTCATCTTCTTACCTCTGAGCAGCAAAGGATGAGTGGAAGATAATGATGACATAAATGTGTGTTGCTCTGCAGGCGGGGCTCTGTCTGTCTGCTGATTGGCCGTTGCAGGAGACTCCCCTTTGACTTGTTGCAAAGCAGAGAACACAACAAAGACCTGTAGTTTTCAGAGCTGGAAGTTTGTGGGGAGTTATAGCATTTCTTCGTGAGCGTCACCCTGTGTGTTGACGCGTGTGCAGGTCATGGGTTCAGCTTTCATCCCAACATGAGCCTAAAATCCTCTTGTTGTCGTGCACATGACCGACACAATTGTAATGAGAAAAAGTTGTGCAGAGATTTAACAGGAATTCTGATCTCGTGACGTTACAGATCGTTTGGTTTTAATGAAAACAAATACAAATACAAAGAAATAGTGCTTCAACTAATGATTATTTTAATTCTCAATAGGTTTGTTAATTGTTTTTTCTGTTAATCGTTTGGTCTGGAAAATATCTGAAAATAGTGAAAAATGCTTTATACAAGTCTCCCAAAATGCAAGTTGATGTATTCAAGTAGCTTCATTTTTTTTCTTGACCAACAGTCCAAATATAGAAAACAAACAAAATCAGCAAATCTCTTCATTTGAGAATCTGGATCCACAATATTTTTGTCATTTTTAGCTTGAACTCATTTGAATCTGGCGACTTATTGATTAAGTGAGTAATTGTGGGCGCCCCCGTTAGCTCACCTGGTGGAGCAGGCGATCCATGTAGTAGAGTTGAGAGTTCTTACCGCCGCGGCACAGGCTTGATTCTGGCAGGCAGCACTTTGCTGCATGTCGTCCCCTCCCTCTCCACCTTCCCTGTCTACCTTCAACTTTACTATAATTAAAGGCAATGTCTCACATTTCTTGGACAGGCGGCTCCTCAACCTCTATACGTCACCCCACTTTTAGAGTTTTAAGGCATCTGATTGGATGTTTATTACTGCAGTGCTCTCTGGGACTTGTAGTTCACTTCTTTCCTAAAGCAGAGTGGAATCGTATGCTCTTTTTTTCCCCAGCGAGCCACGTAAGGTTTAGTGCATTTATTTTATTGTTTATTGACTGAGCCAAGAGTGCGAAAGTAATACGCTGAAAAGAACAGGTACTGTCTGTTGTACAAATGTTTGATTTTGGGCTCATGAATATAATTGACTTGACTGCATGGACTCTGGCAGCCTGACATTACCAACAACTTCTGTGCTCAACCGGTTTCAAAACAATAGCCCAGTGTGTTTAATTGCCATCAAAGTTTATGCAGACATTCACGTGTCCCTCAGGATGAATGTTATGAGTTGGTGACTGGTTTATGTTATGATAACATTTTATTCACCACGTTATATTCTGAGATCCGCTAACACGACTCAAGATTAAATAAACCACTTTATTCTGAGGTCAAACTGCAAGTTGTAATAACCCCCTCATTGGACAAGAACACGTTTTGTGCACAACTACAGTACGAAAGGTCAAAGTTAAAGCAAGAAGTCGGTCTGAACTGTGATGGCTGTTTACATCGAGTGATCATTTTACTTTTCACCTCCAGATGAGTTTGTCTGACTTCGTCTTTTTGTCTGACTGCTCGTGTTTCTTGACCCGTCTGTCGTCTCATTAACAATGTCGCTCTGCATCGTTAAATAAACTGTAGTTAAACCAGTTTCCACATTTCAAACACACACCCTACATTCAAAATGCCTTTATAATAACTACATAAAGCACCTACTGTCCCCAACACCTGTTCTGAGAGACTGACAGCTGATCATCAGCTGATTGTGTGGTTGCCTAGCAACAAACACACACACAAAAATCCTTTTGTGGCCTCCAACCAAAAGGCAGCGCAGAGCACCAGGGAGTCTTCAGATTCTGTCAATAAATGTCTTTTTAAATAAGCAGGACAAAAAAGACAATTTCCTGAAACTTAGCATACTGAATATTATGGGATGTGAAACTGGGAAATAAACAATGTTGCTTAAACACAAATTGTGTATGTTTCTATTTCAAAGCAGGGATGTACAGCGGTGACTCATGAATACAGCCCAGGGTTAAGAGTGTGTGTGTGTGTGTGTGTGTGTGTGTGTGTGTGTGTGTGTGTGTGTGTGTGTGTGTGTGTGAGATATGCAGCAAGTGTACTGTCACACACACACTCCAGGCTGCCTGAACAATAAATGAATAACCTTGTTTATTTAGTCATTCACTCCATCATTTCCTGCTTCATTCAGAACGTGTCAACATGTGTCCAATGTGTGTGTGTGTGTGGTATACACACACACACACACACACACATACAGAGGAGGCAGCACTATTGAATGTAGAGCTGATGATGAGTAACGCTGTCATTACCTGATAGTTGCCTCGTCTTTCTGTCACCCAGGGCGTCAGAACCGGCAGTCCTCACCAGCTGCCCTTTACTTAGTTAAGGTTGACTTAATGTTTTTTACCTTCGGGTGTGTGCATGTGTGTCTGTGTGTGCGTGTGAGAGAGAGAGAGAGAGAGAGAGATGCAACTTTCACTGTAACTGACTGTAAGAAGCTGTAATGAGAAGGAGTATAATTCCTCTTTATTGCAATTATGAAGTTCAGGCCATCATTTCTACCAGTAATGAAGGAATTGTACTCACCAAGTTAAGGTTTTTAAGTTGTTTTTCAATCAATGGGCTATAATCAATATTCAAACAAGGCAAAAATGTGAAGGTGTTCGCTTGTAGTGATGAAGCTCCAGAGAAATATCAGCTGAATCTGCAGCTCCCCTCGGCTTTACGGCGCTTTATAGTTTCAGTTAATTGTTTATATGCCCACATTGTTACTGTTCTTGTTCACTCTCACTGCTCTCATAGCGTCGTTTTCAGAGAAAAAGCAACTTAAAATATGATGATATGCCAGTGTTCAGTTACCAACAGTCCAAAACTTAAAGATATTCAGTTTACTATCCTATAAGGTGAAAAAAAAGCATTAAATATTTGAAATTGAGAAGCTCGACCTCAAAAACATTTGGCATTTTTGTTTGAAAACGATTGTTAGAAAAGCTAATATTCTAATCGTTTCCGCTTGAGTTGATATCTGGGAACATGACGACATCTTTATATCAAAGTCCGGTGAGTCGACAAACAAGCTGTCACAAGGTCAGGTTTTAAACAAACCTCCATGTTATTCAGACTTATTAGTGAGAAACTGAGGTAAAAAGGACAGATTATTGTCAACATTTCAGGGGCATTTTAGTTATTTTATAACAGTTTCACCCTGAAGGCAAACTGCATCCAAAATCAGTGCTTCTTGTTGGTGGGTCAATAAGGTTCAAAGTTTGTCCAGGAGCTAAACAGTGGTATCGATCTAACAGATAGACTTCAGAGAAATGAAATTCTTTATGTGCAGAATTTGAAAATGTCAGATTTTGAGGCCCCCCAAAAGCAGTATCTAAAAAAGTAGCGATGGCAGTGTCAGCGGGTCGCCCCACCACTTTGTCCCAGACTCGACTATGTGACGGATGTCGTGAACTTTTGTTCAAACATTCATGATCTCCAGAGGATGAATCTTACTGACTTTGCTGATTTATCCTGTAACACCACCAGCAGGTCAAAGGGTTCACAAGTACCGTAATTTCCGGACTATAAGCCGCTACTTTTTTCCCACACTTTGAACCTCGCGGTTTATACAATGACGCGGCTAATTTATGGATTTTTCCCGCTTTCACAAGCTTCATGTCGCCAAAAAACTGAGCACCGTCACATAATGTGACGTAAATCGAGCGCGCTCAAACTTCCCATTCATTACGGTAATTAACTTTTTTACGAAATTTCTCGGTGTTTCATTCAGTGTACCAAATGAACCTCTAAAAACATTATGCCAACCTTCAATTGCATTATTAGTTCTTGGAATGTCTTCAGCAGCGGACATTATGAACAGCGGACATTTTAAACAGCGGACATTATGAATGGTCACGATTCTGATTACGGTCATGTTGTCACCCTCATCATGGCAAAGACACGGAGAAAGGCATATGATGCAGCTTTCAAGTTGAAGGCGTTTAAAAGCCTATTTATTTTTGTTCCAAGCCGTGTTTCGTTAAAGCCTGTGTAAAGTTCATTTGTTTCAATGTACCGGTAGGCACCTGCGGCTTATAGACATGTGCGGCTTATTTATGTACAAAATACATATTTTTTAAAAATTCAGTGGGTGCGGCTTATATTCAGATGCGCTGAATAGTCCGGAAATTACGGTATATAATATAAATAAATATATATATATATATATTATATTATTAATATATAAATATATATATTATTTATATATGCATATATATTATTTATTTATATATATATATATAATTTTTATATATTTCTATATAATATATCTCAACATTATATATCTCAACATTTACTAATTAGACACCATTAGTTCCCAGAAGATAAATCCGAATGACCTGATTTTCCTCTCGCGCCACCACAAGGTTGACGTGTTGTTTTCAGTGAAATATGTTGACACATTTGATTGATTACCATGAAATGTGGTTCAGACGTTCATATCCCGCCTCATTATGAACTATAATAACTTCTCCTCTAGTGCTATCATCAAGTCAAACATTTTAATTTGTCCAATACTTTGGTTTATGACCAAATTCCTGCAAAATGAATGACACTCCCATTGGCCTCAGTCGTGCTTTGTGTTTAGTGCTAATTAATAAATTGACGTTAGCATTTTCTGCTACAGTTAGCATGGCTGCAGACTCTATTTAACAACATAGAATTACATTTAAAGAACCAGGCTAAATGTGCATTAATTACAGATTGAGTTCCCAGATCTCAACTCAAGCTGAAACCTTTAGTGGATTAATCGATTAGTCAACGCATGTCAAACGTTAAAATGTGAAATGTGTTCCAGCTGGGTTGTGCAATACAACAGCTAACGTCATAACAGTGTGTGTTCAGCTGCACGCTGGCCAGAGACTACAACTATCAGTACAACCAATAGAAAGAGTTCTCACAGTAAATGGACCTAAAATGAATGCTCCTGATAAACTGATAAATCTGAGCCCTAATCAACGTCTGGGGTTGAACCTGAGCCGACAAAAGAAAAGGCACAAGACCACGGGTTTCTTGTGCCAGAGGAGAAGCTAGTTGTCCCAAAGCAGAACGCCTCATCTGCAGAGAATAAGCTGTCAAAAGTCCCAAAGAAGATCAAGAGACATCATGAGACAAAACAACAACGTGTGTGGTGGTGGGAAAAATCTTCATGATGAAGAGTGCCATGGCATCGTGTCTCAAACTGCGTCACAATCAGACAGAAAAACAGAGACTTAAAGAACGTTAAACGACCTGCTGCCCTGATTACACACAGAGTCGTTCAATAAGCAGCAGAGACTGAAGCAACAAGTCTACCCCCCCCCCCCCCCCCACCCCCACCTCTTGTTCCCTCCAACAGATAGCCAGTCAGGAAATTAAAAAACGCAGCGGTGAGAGCGAGAAGCGTCTGCAGCGTCTGCATCGTCACAAACAGATAAAGCGGTTTATTGAACCCCCGGCAACTGAAAAATGCAATAAAGCAACAACAGGAAGGAGCGTATGGAAGCAGAGCTATAATTAGACAGCGGTGTTTGCCAGAGAGAAACACCAAAGTCTGCGATAAAAAGTGCCGGATTAATGGCTGACGTGAACCTGGCGTCCGTGTGGTTTCCATCCTGTCCGTCCTGCAGGGGACAGAAAGTGATGCAGGGTGATGTTCATACACACTCAAAAATCCAAACATAAACTCTTGCGAAGGACATCAAAAAAGTCCCAAATACAGTACATAAACAAATAGTATAATAGATTTATAGGAACTGAACAACCTCCTAATTGTTTTGGATGGATTCAAAAGTGGATAATCACTAAATCAATTGCAGTCATTTTTCAATATATTTATAAAAAATTAATGCAAAATTCATTTAAAAAAAATTCTTTAAAGAAATAAGTAGATCAAATGAATGAGTAAGTAAAGCAAATAAACAAACTGTGGAGTGAGACACAGTGGAGTACAGAAGGACAGGGCAGCAGCCAAGTGTGTGTCTGTGATGTATTTGAAACACATGTGAGTTACTGGAGATTCTTCTTTTTGTTTCACGACTCCATTTCTTTCTGTCCGCAGACGTGCTGAACGACGCCATCTTCGACGAAGACCACGACGAAATGGTGATCGTCAAAGACATCGACATGTTCTCCATGTGTGAACATCACCTGGTGCCCATCTTCGGCAGGGTGAGCACAGTCTTCCTCCTTCTGGTAGAAGAAGCTGCTAGTTTCTCATCTAAATGTGCAGATCATAGTGTATGAATGTTAATACCACACCGGTCTGCAGACGCTCATTCTGGATCAGTCCATCTGTCCTGCAGATGTGTTCGACAACTACTTGTGAGTTTGCTCTGACGGTTGATCCCGAGGCTGAATCCTGATCATTTTGGTGACATTTCCTCAAACATCACTACAAACATGTGACTTTTCTGTAAAAACAGGGCTGATTATTTTTACACTACGTTTTTTTCTTTGTACAGAATAAACAAACGAAGATATAGTGAAATTTAAATGTGTTGCTATTTCGTTCACGTCGGACCGAGCCAGGCTAGCTGTTTCCCCCTGTTTTCACTCTTTATGCTAAGCTAAGCTAACCTCAGGCTGAGCTGTAGCTTCATATGTAGCGTGTCAATCTTCTCATCTAACTCTACATCACAAAGTCAAAATGCCAAACTATTAATTTAAGGACCTGTGGAAACCACTTATTTTATGTATATACTCTCTCTCTCTCTATATATATATATATATATTTTTTTTTTTTCTTTTTTTTTTCTTTACAACTACATACAGGACTCCAACCCAATACACCCACTGACAAACAATCAAAATGGAAACAAAACAATAAAGGTTTCAAGAGAAATAAATAATTGTCCACGCATGTCCTGATATGCTGTGTCTCCAGTGTCCACCGTGAAAGAGATTTTTTAAAAGTTCAAATTAACTGTACATCAAGCCAAACTCAATTTAGCTGCAGCCGAGCCGCTTTGCTTTGTGATTTAATCAATAAAGGGAACTTTTTTCTCTCTCAGAGGAAGCTGCAAATATTTATAATTTAATACAAAAAGATTGTCGCAAACATGGTAAGAGATGTGTATCTTGAAAAACCATTTATCTGGATGCAACAGAGAACATGAGAAACAATCAGATTATCTGAGATCTGTTTATCCTGCGTTTGTTTTCTTTCTTTTAGCCTCCCCCTCCTCCCTGCTGCTGCAGCTTTCACATCATTACTCTCCACTAAGAAACCTGGTCGGCCTCTTCCCTCCTTCTTCTTCCTCTGCTTCCCTCATCCCTCCACCTTCGCCCGCAGGTCTATGTCGTTTAAGACAATAGGGGCTGGCAGCTGATCCTTTTCCACCAGTGTAAATGGGCTCTGATGACAGCAGTGAATCACACAAACACTTACCACACCTCCTGTGTGTGTGTGTGTGTGTGTGTGTGTGTGTGTGTGTGTGTGTGTGTGTGTGTGTGTGGCCATCAGGTGGCTGTTTATGTCCCTAAACCTCCTCCCTCCCCTCATCATCGTCAGCAGTGTTGCCTCTTACCCAGACTCTCATCTGTCTGTCCGTCTGTCTGTGTGGTGTGTCTCGGTGACTCACCACACAGAGAGTGAGACCTCTTCCTCCTCCTCTTCTTCCTCCTCGTCCTCTTCTTCCTTCTTTTCCTCCTCGTCCTCTTCTTCCTTCCCTTCCTCCTCCTTCTCTTCCTCCTCCTCCTCGTCCTCCTCGTCCTCTTCCTCCTCTTCCTCCTCCTCGTCCTCTTCTTCCTCCTCCTATTCCGCCTCCTCCTCGTCCTCTTCTTCCTTCTCTTCCTCCTCCTCCTCCTCCTCCTACTTCTCTTCCTACTCTTCCTCCTCCTCCTCTTCCGCCTCCTCATCCTCTTCTTCCTTCTCTTCCTCCTCCTCCTCCTAGTACTCCTTCTCTTCCTCCTCCTCCTCCTACTACTCCTTCTCTTCCTACTCCTACTCCTCCTCTTCCT
>CALSCE010009344.1:11115050-11138693 GCA_943593645.1 Bovichtus variegatus | reverse complement strand
CTCTTCTTCCTTCTCTTCCTCCTCCTACTCCTCCTCCTCTTCCTCCTACTCCTACTCTTCCTCCTCCTCCTCTTCCTACTCCTCCTCCTACTCTTCCTCCTCCTCCTCTTCTTCCTTCTCTTCCTCCTCCTCCTCCTCCTTCTCTTCCTACTCCTTCTCTTCTTCCTCCTACTCCTCCTCCTCCTCTTCCTACTCCTCCTCCCACTCCTTCTCTTCCTCCTCTTCCTACTCCTCCTCCTTCTCTTCCTACTCTTCCTCCTCCTCCTCTTCCTCCTTCTCTTCCTCCTCTTCCTACTCTTCCTTCTCTTCCTCCTCTTCCTCCTCCTGTTGTTCTGACAGCGTGCAGGTAGTCGCTGGCTGCTTGATGAACAGTTTTAATGTCTGCAGCACAAGAGCAGTTTATTTAGTCATTTACTGTGAGATCAGCTGTTGTCTGGATCAACCTGAGAACACACAACAGCGTCGTTTGGTCTCATATTCAGCCTTTAAAAGCCCCATAAAATGGTGTCAGTACTTCTTTAATGTGATTTATTTTGATGTTATTGAGGGGTCTATTCTAAGTGTAATCAGAAGGGCGAAAAGCAGTTTGAGAGGTTTGGGACTCTTAACATTGGCCCTAGTTTGAGTCCATTCGGAGACATCTCTTTTGGTAGTTTCTTACCCTAAACAATGTACAAAAAAGGCAAAAAATGTACTTTTCTAGGAAGTTAAAGTGCCCATTTAGTGTCTTTAAGATATATTTTTTCAGTGAGACTTAAACTCACACAACTTTGTTTAGGTTGAAACATTATGAATGGCAATCCCAATAATGCACACAAGTATTTTATATTTGATGGAATAAAGCGGACATGAAAAACACAAGTTAAAATATTTCATATACACTCAAGCACATATTTAATACCATAAAGAGTTTTTTTTCAAACAAGAAACTATATAATTAATATTTTCAGCCCAGACTTACCTTATAAAGTTGTTATCTTAAACATGTTGCAAACAGCTGCTTATTTACTGTACACATCTATAAGACCCAGAGCAACAGTAGCATTCATTTGGGGCCATATTCTCTCTACAATATCCGTCTCTTTAGCTTCTAAATGTGTCACTTTCTTCACCAGCTTGCTGACGTTGTCTGTCTGATGCTGGATGTGTGTTCAGAGGGTTTTTCACAGCCTTTCTTTTACGCTATGAACTAAAAGTTTTTTTCTTTATTTTTAACCTCGCCACACCCAGTATGTGCCAGTAAATAGGAATAACGTGAGCAGATAAGTGGAAAAAAAGAAGCCGTCACAGTCGGTCTGTTTGATGTCGATATGTCAGGCCGCTCCAGCAGAGACGGAGGAAACTGGAAGAAAAAGAGATCTTTGCACGCTTGTTGCCGCTGCCCTTTCTCTCATCTCGTCAACAAATTGCGTCTGACATTTGAGTGGAGCGCACGTGCGTGTGTGTGTGTGTAAGAGAATTAGAGCCTCCAGACATCCACAGCAGTGATTCTCCTGCTGATGACTCCGTCTCTTCCTCCTCTCGTCTGTTGTTCATCCACCTGCTCTGCTTTCAGGATCGCCTTTTGTTGCGTCTGTTTCTGTCATAGTCCTCATATTAAAACTAATGTGTGTCTCGTTTATTTACTTCTGCGGTTATTTTACAACACAAGAGCTACTCGTATGCTTAAAGGCAAAACATCTGCTTTTTCAGGAAAACCACTTGTTGTATTTGAGTGGAATTGCCCTTAAAGTAACTGCAGGTTCAAGTGAAACAAGTACTGTGTAGTTAAAACAACTGAACTCGCCGAGCCAACACAACATTTGGGTTTGAAGAGGAAAACATGATGGAGCCATCGCGGTCTCAACGCTCTCATGGTGGTGCTTTCAGCTGTTTTCAGAGAAAAAGCTGTAAAAACCAGCAAACAGCAGGAAGACACTGGTGAACATAGTGGAGCACTGAGCAGCTACAGACACAGATATTTACTGTAGGAGTGGAGACTAAAAACTGAGCTCAAAGATATATATATATATATATATATACAGTATATATATATATATATATATATTGGACTTACACTCATCAGGTGGACACAGACACAACTCTCTAAAAAAACGATGATGTTGCTCTGTAACCGCTAAATGTGGAAATAAGCAACAGTTTGTAAACAGGTTCAATATATAAGGTGATTAATATGTCAATGTTGTGTTTACAACTTGTCTCTGCTGCTCCCAAAGTGCCTCCCGATGTCACAAGTTATTTTTCCAGTACAGGGAAGAATGGACATTATGAGCTCCATCTTAAAGTTAGGAGGTTGCCAAATTAGCAGGACCGTGAACGTCCGCAGAGTTCTCAAGTGTTGCTCAAGGGGGAACGTTCACCTGTATAAATGTAGCCTAAAACATTAAGAATCATCCTCTGAGGACCATGACTGTGAGGATATTTTACTGCAGATTGATAGGCACTTAAAATGATGTTACTTTAGCCACAAAAAAATCACTTTTATTTACAAAATCAGCAGCCCTGCGGCGGTGCGCACGTTCATCCGCTCCCATGAACTACTGCACAACCTGTCTCGCCTCCAGCAGTGAGACTGGCTAACATTTTATCTGAGCTTGGATCAGATGCAATTTAAAGCGACTGGGAATAACACAGCGAGTCCTTTTCATTTAGTGAAAACAGGATTAACTGATATCAAATATTTGATCTTGAACTTTCTCACTGTGTGCAGGTTCACATCGGTTACCTCCCTAACAAGAGAGTTCTGGGCCTCAGTAAACTGGCCAGGTGAGTAAATTCACTAATTGTGTGTGTGTGTGTGAGGGACAGTGAGAGCTAGTGTGTATTTAAGCTGATTATTAAAAGGTGTGTGTGTGTGTGTGTGTGTTTGTGTGTGTTCTAGCGTAGAATCTGATCCCACTGACCCCAATACCTTCAGGCTTATCGCACTAACACCCCTTACTAACCCAGTACTGGACATGCACGCTCGCATTGTGATGACCAGCTGATCCAGTCACATTTTTAAGGCGCTAATTAAAACTTATAGCATTTTGTTTCGGGCCTTCTCCATCTGAGCGAAAGCAAATCAATTCTATAAGAATGTTTCAACGGGGATTCTGGTTTCACAAAACGTAGGTCTTATATTCGTAGTTTTCCGTCGAGAGGCGTTTCCAGTCAATCACGTTCAGTTTCACGTCCAAATAAAGTGGCTCAGATAATCTGGATAGATTGTTGGCTTGTTTACGACCCGTTTGATCGACAATAGAGACTTTATTTAGTGTTTGATGTTAAAGAGCCTCATAATCTCTTTCACTTCACCGCAATTTTGTAAACAAAAATACCTGAAATGATATAAACAAAATGACGTGATAAATGAAACACCAGGTAAAGATTTGCATTTGTGCATGAAAAAAATAAATGTAAAAGAAAAAGGAAAAATGCAAATATGTGTACAGATACACACAAACCTACTCGTAGAAAAAAAGGTAAACATGATCAACTTAAATATATGTTCCAAGTGAAATAGTAATAATGACACAACCTATAATAAAGGAAAAACAAATGAAGTTAAATAAAGTAAACAAATGCATACACACACATATAAATACATATAAGGAAAAATAATCATTGAAAATGTTTTAATAAATAGAATACAAATGGAATAAACATTTTAGGTACATACTAATGTCCCTTCTTTATGTCGCTTTTTCCATTTCTGTTCTTGCTGCAGCACGTTGCCTTTCATATGTACGTACAGTACGTCTTAGCTGTCTTCGTGCTGAACCTTTGGTCTTGTTGACATTTTCTTGGAGGTGGATGAGGTCAAATTTGTCTAAAGTGGTTTTGCTCACAGAGAACAGCAGCAGGTCAGAGTTGAAGACCGGGTCGTTTCTGCAGATCCGTTTCATTTTCCTTCTGCATCCTCGTCAGAACAGGAAATAGCCTCAAAATGGCTTTTTGACCTCGTGCAACAGTGTCGCTCATTGATAGTTTTTAATAGTTTTTCAACAACAACGGAGGCACAGAGGTGGAAGATATGGATGTTTTACTGACTGATGCGTGTTTTCTCTATTTTCTCCGCCTCAGGATTGTTGAAATCTACAGCCGTCGACTACAAGGTACCAAGTTAAAGTCAAACACAATGCACAGTGTTTTCATTTGACTCTACGTGTAGCTGTTGTTTGCTCTGTCTAACCCGGTTCATGTTTGTCTGTACTTCCATAGTTCAGGAGAGGTTGACCAAACAAATTGCTGTAGCGATCACAGAGGCTCTGCAGCCCACCGGGGTCGGTGTGGTCATCGAGGCAACGTACGTAGTAGACCTCTGCCCGCTGAAAACAAAAACAACAAAACTCAGTCAATGCCTTTTTCATTCCTTTCATTTTTCCTCCTTTCCTTTGGTTTGATTTCCTTTCCTTCATCTTACTCCTTCTGTCTCTTTTCTCCTACCCTCTCCTCGCTTCGTTTCCTTTCACTTAATCCATCCCCTCGTTTCCTTGGATTTCTTCATTTCTGTCGCATCTTCTCCTTTTCTTCACCTCCTCTTTGTTTCTCTCGACTTTTTATACTTTTATTTATTTTACCTCTGTTTCATTACTTTTATCTCCATCACTTAATTTCCTTTCAGTCACCTCCTTTTTATTTGTTCTTCTACTTTGTTCTTTTTATTCTCATTTATTTATTTACCTCTGTTCCATCACTGCATTTCCTTTCATTTACATTTTCTCCTTTCACTCAGGACATTTTTTCTTGTTTATACTTAAACTGCTTTGACCCCGGTTTCATTACTTTCATCTCATTACTTACGTTTTTCCATTTACTTCCTCTTTTCTGTTACATCTCTTCCTTTACTTCATCTCTTCTATTTTCTTTGATCTCATTTCCATTCTCTTCATTTCCTTTCACGTCTTCTTCTTTTCTTTCACATCTGCACACCTTCAACTCTTCCACTTGTTTTTATACTTTCATTTATTTTCTGTTACCCCTTTTCCATTACTTTCATTTCTATCACAGCTCTAATTTGTTCCCTTTTGTTACAGCTCTTCCTATCCTTTACCACTTCTCACTTTTTTCACTTTAATTTGATTTCTGTGACCTTGTTTCCATTACTTTTCATTTAAAACAATTAATTTACTTTCCTTTTTTGTTGCATCTCAATCTTTGTGTTCCTCTCTTCTTCTTTCATTTCATTTCTTTGACCTCTTTTCCATTACTTTGATTTTCAACACATTTCATTTCCTTTCTCTTTTCTGTTACACATCCTCCTTTCCTCCACCTCCTTGTACTTTCTTCTTCTCCCTCCCATTTATTTCTTAATCTACATCTCTTCTACATTTCGTCTTTTATATTTCACTTGTTTTCCTTCACTTCACTTCCTTTCGTTCTAACTCCCCTCTGTTCCTCTTTGCAGTCACATGTGTATGGTGATGCGAGGCGTTCAGAAGATGAACAGTAAAACCGTCACCAGCACCATGTTGGGAGTTTTCAGGGAAGATCCAAAAACCCGCGACGAGTTTCTGACGCTGATCAGGAGTTGAGAAAGACGAAGCTCTTCCTCATCCTCCTGTTGCCTGGGGTTACCGCCACCTGCACGGACCAGCCACCATGCTACCTGTGTGTGTGTGTGTGTGTGTGTGTTTCCATTTCTCCAACGGCAGTGACAGAGTGTTTTCCATCCAACTCTTTTTTATTCATCAGAGAAGTTAAAGCGTTCTGCCATGTTTAATTTTTAGACGACAGAACATACTTTACCCCCTTTTGTCCACGTGAGTTGTTTGTGGTCATCTATTAAATATCAGTCACTAGACAGTTTAACAAAGAGTCCACCTGGCAAAAGTAAACAAAAAACAATTCTATTATCGTTCAATTCTATTATTATATGCATGATGTTTAAAGGCCCTTTACATAAAGTATGTCACAAATAAATAGCATTAATGAAGAATTTGTAGACGAAATGAGTAACGGCATCAGATTTACAGTATTATTTAGCTCAGTGATGCAAAATATCTGCACAGAACAGTAAACATGTTTTAAACAATACTCTAAATCTGGGACTTTAAAAAAAATATATATATTATTATAAATAACTGGAGACACATTCACAAAACATCACGAGGCTCAAAGTAGCTCATAACTGTCCGAGTTAGAAGAAACGCAAAATAAACTAAAAAATAACATTTGGGCTGAGAGTAATTAAAAAAGCATTTTCCGCTCCCAAGTCTGAGAGAAGTAAGAGATGATGTGTCTCATCAAATCAGTGTTTTGAAAGAAATACAACAATAATGAATTTTTTAAAGCATATGCTAGTGGTTGGAGAGTTAATTAATCCAATAACACTGGACAACTCTACAGTCCTGGAAAAATGTAGTTTGCAACATTGATGAAAAAAAGTTATTCAGCAAACTGAGCATCAAATAAATATAAAACTGATTTCACGGCCGTCGTTTGATTATCTGATGATACAGTAAAACGGCTGCATCTGAAAATAAACAGTATTCAAATTTTAACAAGAAGTTTTTTCCATTTATTATTATTAATACGGTCCTGTGCGTGGATCTGCCTGTATGTGCCAACTCGCCTCTCAATGAAAACGTAAAAAGGACTTCACAGTGACATGACGAGGCAGCCGGCGGGACGCTGAACTGCAGACTCGCCGTCTGAAAACACTAAAACTTAAATTTCCACGAGAGGCAAATGAAGTGTGTGTATGTGTGTGTTGTTTTGTGACTTTGCGTTGATTTGTGTAGCATATTTCTGCATTTTATTGCGTCATGATGTCCCCAGACAGATTTTGGGAGGTTTTATCTCGTGTAATGTGGTGACTGGAGTTATGTGTGTGTGTGTGTGTCTTTGTACGTGTGTGTGTGTGTGTGTTGAAGGGAAGATGAGCACTAACAAACGGCTCTGATGTTGTTTCTGTGGCCTTGTTGAGAAGGACGGCCTGTTCTGTGGCCTCTTCACCATCATTGTCACGTTATGTACTTCATTCCAGATACTTTTTAAATCAAAGAAAATAAATCTATGTGACAGCGACGACTGTGTGTTTCTTCACAACACACATGGCAGACTTGTACGTTCACATCAAGGTGAACCTGTTCTTGTGACTTTCTCCAAGATGGCAGCCCCACTCTGCAGGCCTCATAGCTACACCATATAAACAGCCTTCGTTAGCCATTTTTATTGTAATAAAAGTTCATTAACAAGAGAAACCTGACAAGAAATTTCAGTACAAATTGGGAGTTTTCAGGGAAGATCCAAAAACCCGCGACAAGTTTCTGAAGCTGATCAGGAGTTGGGAAAGACGAAGCTCTTCCTCATCCTCCTGTTGCCTGTTTTTTTTTTTTAAGAAAAGTAGCACGAGCACCAGTGGTGAAAAGTAACTAAGTGCATTTACTCAAATACTGTTGCATACTAAAAGTCAGATTTTGAAGAGCTTTACTTGAGAATGTTCCTTTTATGCTACTTTATACTTTTACTCCACTGTGTTTATTTGCCAACATTAGTTACTCTGCAGATTCTGATTAATAATCCATAATATAATGAACAAATAAATCATAATGTAATATTACAGGTCAAGATAAGGGTGAAAATTAATGAGCTACCCAGCAATACATAAAATAATTAAAATGAGCTCCACCTTTACCAGCTGCAACGTTAAAGTAATGAACACATTAATACATCAATTAGTTAGAATCCAGCAATATAATATAATATTATTCTGAAAAGGGTAATTCTCCATATTGAGTACTTTTACTTTTGGTACTTTAGGTTTATTTTTGATGCTGATACCTTTGTACTTTTACTTGTAACAGTTGAGTATTTTTACAATGAAGTATTGAAGTTTTTAGTTGAGTAAAAGCGCCTCTCCCACCATGGGCGAGCTCTGAGTTGAGCTACACACACACACACACACGTCTCTAGTTAGTGAGCTTAGTTCTTCAGTGACTGAAGCGTGAACATAGTGAACCTTTCCTTTAACTGACAAGGGGAGGATGTTACATTTGTACCTGCTGGATGAAAGTTAATGCTCAAACCTCCAACAGCTGGATGCAGTAAGCTCACGTCTAATGAAAATGTAGAAAATCATAAACATAAGAAAATAAAACTGGTTCCAAAAAAAACACAAAGGGGCCCAACAGCAACCAGGTCCGAATAAAGAGTTAATCTGACATTTAGCCCAGAGTGAGCAGCCGAGAGGTGGAGCTGATCAGGATCTGGATGACTGACGGAGGCGTGACTCAGCAGCTCGAGCTTTACTGTTCTGTAACATCACATTCATGCATTTAAATGTGCCATCGTCTCACAGCAGCAAGGCTCTGGCTTTGAATATGCTTCCTCTAAAGAGCGTGTTCAACTGAAACACCTGAGACCTTTGTATATATTCACATCCAGCGAGGTGGAATAACCGTGCTCTTAACTGCAGTTTTGATCATGTAAAAAGTTACAAATTGCAGCTTTTAAAAAAAGGCAAAAATATGTCACTGCAATGAAGAGAAACACTCAAAACACAGCATCGGTGCTTAGTATCACACCCAAAGTGATTAATAGTGATTATTAACTGACAACATTGTAGTCAGTTATATACAGTATTTTCAGACACTGCCTGTAAAATTCAAACCTTTACAACTCGGGCACCCTCCAGTGGTAAATAACAACAAAGACACTGTGGCAGAAAATATTGCTGCCAATCCTCAACACTTCCTTCCATAATCTAAAGTTTAGGGTATTCAGCATCTTGATCATTTTTCATGTTTCTGCTCAAACTATGGGCTTAAAGAAGGGTCAAAAACATTTTCAGCATGTAAAATGATGTTCATTCATTCATTAACAGCCTGAGGTTGTATATACTGTAATCCTGTGAGAAAAAAAAGAAAGAAATCAAGTTTATAAAAAGATTTTAAATAAAGAAATAAATTCTGAAATAGTGCTAGTAAATTTAAGTAAGTAAGTAAAACACAAAGACTAAAAGAGAAAAAAATAAGTGTCTTTGTGAACATCAACATACAGATGAATCAGAAAATGGTGTAAAACTCCCGACACTGTCAAACTTCATAAGTTAAGTATGACTTATGGCCCTGCTTTTACAGCCGAGAGCTTTTCCAGAATTCATATTTATAACTTTAACGTGCTTGCATGTGTGACTTCTCTCTACAACTATAAAACTTATCATTAACAGGCTTGAATTTCTTCACATCCGTTCAAATGACCTCTGAACATCAACTCTTGCTTGAGAACGTACATGTTCTGCTTCTTGACTCCATCAAGTGAACGTGCCGTCGGTCGTGTCGACAAAAACTTACCTTTGAACTTTTTAAACAAAAGATTCAGAATATAGAATTATTCTCATCTGTGACATTACTGGAGGGTAATTCTCAACATTTTTGTATTAAGTTCGATTTACTTTTGGTGTTGTTATAAGTGCCGATGCCTCTGCATTTGGCCCAATGTTTTACAAATGTTTGCACATTTTCTTTATTCATAAGCAAAATGTATAAAGGCATCTTCACGTGCTTGATAATGAAAACTATCCTGATATAATGAGACTAAGCTGAAACTAATGAAAACCAAATATGCCAAAGATCTCTGGCTATATATTACAAGAAAATGATCTGACCAATGGAATGTCTTTATAACTAACAATCTTAGGCGTTTTTTCATTTATTTATGATTGATTTATGTTACCTCTGAACTCTTTGCATGGGCTGGTGTGCCATTACTGTTCCGGGTTGATCAATCTGTAAGAGAAAAGTTAAATACTTGCTGTTTCTGAACTTTAACTTGAAATATTGTCAGATATTAATTCCAATACCCAAATGCTAGAGGGTATGAGCAAGATTTGTCTAGTGGAAAGATGTGCCACTCTAATGTACCTAGAAGAACGATGCAAATGCCTTCTAGCACCAGCAAGTAAATTATTTCCACAAGTAGATGAATGGCAGTGAGTTGAGCCGCAGAGTAGGGTTGGGCTGATGGAAGAATGTGCTGGATTAAATCCCTCGCTGGAGGGGATTATTAAAGTTCTTCATTTTGTTGAAGTGCAATGAAATAAGTGCAAGAAGTGTGCTACCAAACCTTGCAGCTGGAGTCCCATTCAGTAAATGGATGGTGCTTGATATTGTTGCTTTGATTGTAATCTTGGTAATATGGCCGAAGCCATTTTATCTGTTACTGATAAAACGATTAACATCCCCTCACTGTTCCTGGCTAACTAACCAAATGTGGGTTAGTCTATTAAACACGACTACAGCCCCGCACACAGATGGAGCCACGGCCATCTACACACAGCTGTTAAAAAATACTTCTTTTTTTTTTTTTTTACAGTCTATGAACTAAACTGGGTAAATGATCCATACAGTTTTGTAAGTAATATTGTTTCTTTGTACATTTATGTACAGGTGGACTTGCTGATCCCATTACCCTCAAGCCAGGGCTCATATTTTGCCAATGAAATAAGTGAAATAAGCAAATCTGGGGTTTAGGATCCAGCCAATGATGGAATTTTGACATCCAGATAATGGGCTGGCAAAGTTCCCAAAGGCCAAAGCATGTTATTGGGTGCTCCGCCTCCCCTTGGGGTCAGAATTACACAGAATCAAAGACATGATATACAATGTAATCACATGTGTATATTTACAATGCAAATAAAAGTAAAGCAAAAAGCAAAGTTTTGTGTTCTGCAGGCCAGCCAATACCGATTAAATGCAGTTCCCAGTCATTGCTCAGGGAATGGTGTGTTTCAAGGATTTTGTTTGATTACTTTAATAATGGTAAAGTCAATAGTTACACGAGACCATAGAGCACCCAGTTGTTAGAAGGAAAGGCGGCTCCGATTCCACAATAAATTAGTGTTTAGTACCCGTGTCACGCAACTACTTAATCGGAACGCTCTTCTCACTGCCAACCAAAGACACATCATCGGCAAAGAACGGCTTCAAATCAGAACCAGTTTTGAGTCAGACCGGAACCAGTGCTAGCATCCACACATGACGGTCTCTGCTCCAAAGCTGTAGAGCGCAGCGGAGCATATGATGGTAAATGATGCAGATGCGACTATTTGTGCCGGTACGCTTTAGGGTCCAAACATCTTATTTCACGGTATCATAATACAAATTGTCCTTAGCACATCTAACTCAATATGCCTCCTGGGCTCTCCAGTGAGGATGCACTGAAGCATAAGCACCCCGTCTGAATCTGGTACATTTTGTTTTGCATCTGCAACATGCTCAGAGTGAAAGAAAAATCAAGTTCAAGCTTGTTAAACTTCGACCGCAATGGAGATAAGTAATAACAGCAACAAAAAAAATAAATTAGACCAAATTAGATGGTTGACTTAAGTTATTAAAGTATGGGGTGTGGATATCAGTACAGTCAGAAGTGTGTGGTGTGCATGGCTGGACGATGGGTGCAAGTGTTGAAAAGATGCAGCAAAGCAAAGAACTAAAGCAACATAACCAAAACAAATGGGAGAAGCAAAACTGCGGCAGCGCAGCAACCAGACTTAAAGGTTCTACAGGGCATTCAGAGCATTAATATAGCAGCAAACTGTAAAGATACAGCGGAGTAATGTCTACCCGAGTCTCTTTCCCTCCACCCACCGGCTAACACCGTTAGCGCCGTCAGCACTTTGTTTGCACTGCCCGTGCTGTTAGCACCGTTAGCTGCTGGGCTCAGCCGTCACCATGTGGAGGCAATCGCTGCACCGACAGCTGAACTACACAGCAACAACTGTTGTGTTGCTGAAGTACGACAACGTATTGTTTGGCATATTTTTCGAATGTAAAATGATGTAAATGTCCTACAATGAGAAGTTTATTGAGAAACCTAGATTTTTGAGTTCAAGACCCCTGCTTGTGATGGCAGTCCCAATAAAAGATACCCAGGATCCAAAAAGATATTTCATTTAAGAATTGTTCTCTGCTCAGAGAAGGAGCGAGCTACATTTTTCTTCTAGTCTTTCCTATTCACAAACAGTTTGAACTTACAATTAAACCTTTATTTATTGTCTAATGGACAATAGATTCTTCAATTTCCCATTGAAGGGTCTTGTCCTGAGGTAACTTAGTACCTGTATTAATAAAGTGGCGAGCCTAAAGATAAGCAAATAAATCTTTCTGTGGAACCCCAAATGTAATTTTGACCTTTTGAAAGGACATAAAGATCAATATTATCAAACAGATCTCCTATGACTGATACCTGTATCATGCCATGCATTAAAGTACTTTTAACTAATGATTATTTTTCATAATGGATTCATTATGAAAAATGAATGCTGTTCATTGCAGTTTATTTTTATCTACTAAACCGATCGTTTAGTTAGTAAAAAATATATAAACTCTTCAATGTTTTCCTTGCAAAAATATGAATTCGTAATGTATTTAAAGCTGACGGATAAATGTCGTTGAGTAAAAAGTACAATATTTCCCTCTGAGATGTATGTAGTGGAGTACAAATAAAAAGTGGCTTGAAAATAAGACTCGGACAAGTACCTCGAATGTGTACTTGAGTAAATTGACATAGTTACCACTGATTACTCGAGACATGTAAACTGCAGTTTGTGTACATTTTGCCTCTTTAACATAGAGCATCAGTGTTTAAGAACGCAAAGCAAAGTTTTTGTGAAAGGGTTTGAATTTTATATATATAATATACTGAGTATATATATATATATACTTGTATATATATAATTATATATATACAATTATATATATATACACTTTATATATATACCGTATATATATATATAATTATATATATACTGTATATATATACCGTATATATATATACACATACAGTATATATATAATTATATATATATATATATATGTACGGTATATATATAATTATATATATATATATATATATATACTGTATATATATATATATAATTATATATATACTGTATGTATATATATATATATATATATGTAATTATATATATTATGCCTATAACTTTCAAGGCTTTTTTTTCAAAGCCCATTTGAATCCTGTCTCTCTCACACACTCTCTCTCTCACACACTCTCTGTCACACACACTCTCTCACTCACACACACACACACACACACACACACACACACACACACACAGGAGGAGTTACAACTTTTCTTTATGTATAACGGGGGCATGCCAATTCACAGCATTCTGGTACGTCGCCACAAAATTACAGCAAGACACATTGAATAACACTTGAATGTATTCACACACACACACACACACACAGTCACACACTCATTCACACATTTGTTTTGTACAGACCAGAATAATTCATAACTTCCTATCAGCATTAAGAAGTACCTAAAAGAGTACAGAAAACAACAGACCGAGTTCACCGGCGCAAGCCTCGTTCACACTGCACGCCTCGACGTTCAATTCAGATTCGACTTTGTGTTTGAATGTTCACATTTAGCTTTTGAGAGCAGCAACAATCAGACATGAAGCTGCATTAATTACTGACTGGGAAGGTTTAAGGGCTGAAAAACATTCAAGTTTAAATTTGACTTTAAATTAGCTGTGAAGTTGTAAAAGTCATGTGATGCGCTGTCGACCACGTGCAGTAAACTGGACATGACTGGTTGACGTTAGCTTTCACGCTGACTTACTTTCTGGATTTTGGACGAAACTTGTGGAGATGATTTTCTCTCCTGATTAAGATCCTAAACTTAGGATATCCTCCGATACAGAGGATTGATCGGGATCATTGTTCTAAGGAACACAAGAATTAAAAAATAATCTTTAATTATGAGTTAGTATTAATGGCATTAGCAAAACAGAAAAAAATAGGGCAGTTTGAGTGACAAACATTGGTAAATAAGGCAACTTTATGCACAAGGGTTTCCTGCTGAAGGTGGTATCACTGAATTTTATAACAGTGAATAAAGAACAGTTTCCAACGTCTGGCTGACACCTGACCCACTCTGTAAGGTCAGTACTGCTGCCAGTATCGACCTGCACATCGGTTTGAAATGCATTACACTGATCAGGCATACTGTGTGCACAACATACATCGAGGAAGTGCTTTGTGAAAATGTTTTTTTGATAAATCAATTAATTAGTCACTTTTCATTTGATCTCAAATGTGATGATTTGCTGCTTTTTCTTGTCTTACATTGTTACAAACGGAATATCTTTGGGCTTTGGACTGTTGGTCAGACAAAAAAAAAAAGTGTTTCACTATTTTCTGACCTTTAATAGGCTAAATGATTAATGAATTCATCAAGAAAATAATCAGCATATTATTATTAGTTGCACCCCCAGTACAAGAAAAACAACGTAATTATCACCGTGGGGATTATATTGGGGCTGCAGACAAGTTTGAGGAGTCTACTCAAATACAAAACTAAATTCATGATCTTTAAATGTTTGCTCTGTCTCATACAAACATCAAATCTATCCAACATGAGTGAATTTTACTACCCGCCGACCTGATCACTGTGTCCAACAATCACGTCGGCGGGTAGTAAAATAAAACATCTACAGCAATTTGGACATGTGGATCAGATTTGGGTCTTGGAAAGTTAGGAAAACAGAGTAATATATTGTTTTTTCTCTACATTAAAAAAAGGTGGATCATACAGGAATGAGGGGGGGGAATCTGAATTAGGACATTTGTCGCTGCAGTGTGAACGTGACCCGACACAGCTGTTTCATCCTGTAACATTACAGTTTTTAAAGTATATATAAAACCATTTACATTTTGGGTGAATGTCTCGAGTACAAAAAAGGCACTGCCATTTGTTATTCTAAATATGACGTTCCCAGCCTTGTGCATGCAGTTTTTAAATATAAATTACACCTTTTTTTTCTTCTTTCAATTTCTCCATTTCTTTTTTCTGCAATTTTTTTTCTTTTTTGTGTTTTTTTTATTATTAAACATACAATATTCTTTTGTCAAATATATACGTAAGCCTGCAGTCAATACAGGACATCGGCTCTTTGATAAAATAAAACTAAATGAAATAAAGGAGCACAGTCAAGCGGTAACACTTTGTTACAGAATGGATGCTGCTGAATTTACAAAAAAAAAAAAAAAAAAAAAAAAAAAGTTGGCATCCCATAAACTACCTAAACTGCAGAATCTATGACAAAAAAATAAAAGATACAAAACAGCATATATGTCTCGACTTAAAGTACATTAAATGTTTTTTGGAATATCAAGGCGTTATCTAACTGTTAATACTGCAGTGTGCACAGCGTTAGAAGCACTCCTAGACACCCACAGAGCTGATATGCATTTAGAAAAAATAAAAATAAAGCATTTGGTTTGAAGAGATGTGTAATGATCCAGACCTCAGGGCTGTAACCCTCCACTGTCCCGTCACAGGTACGTTCTGTGTTTTCATGGACGTCTCTGCAGGAGATGCTGCAGGAAAGTGGAGGCCTGTGGTGTTGTTTTGAACTCTAAATACAAAACATGCAAATTTACCGTTATGTCACCTAGAAAAATCACATAAACTCAGGTTATAAACACCGTCAGTCACAGACAAAAACTAGTGTTTTTATGCAAAACTGAAATAAATCTCCTGAACTTTGTATCAACACCTTTATAACTCAGACATGGCAAAATGATCTGAAAGTAAATAAAAAAAAATACTGCAAAAGTACTACAGTTTCAATAATCCCTTTGATTACATTACTGACTGCAGGTTTGATTATTTTAACAAATGATGTAAAACATGTTTAAAGGACAAGTCTGGTGATACTTCCAACTTTTCTTAATATAAACAAACACCATGAAAAGACCAAAACAAACAGTGAGTGTATCTACTAACAAGTATTGAGTGTTTGTCAAAGCCTGATATATCTTCTTCTTCTTCTGTGCCATGGAGCTCCATTGTTGTTAAAAACACATCAATGAGCCACACTCCTGCACTGGGTGGCATATTCCTTCATCACCATGAAAACACACACACACACACCCCCTAGTTTATTTTGACTCCCACACCGTCAAAATACAGGATACTCCGTCCTGCTGCCACAAATACTCAGTAGAGCACCAAATGTGGATTCATCTGCCGCAGAAAATAGTCCCCAACAAATGCACTTCCTCCTGTTTGATAAAAACTACAGTGACCAGCTGTTTTATGAAGTTACTGAGCGATTTCAAAAATGAAACTATGCATTTATGGCCTGTTTTTGAAGATTACCATCTTCAGTAGGAACCAGTGGTCTTGGTGTTGAATGCTACGGACAGGGCAGGGAAGTCAGAAAGCATTGACAGACGGACTAACACAGTGTTGAATTTGGTCTTTTCGAGGGATTTGCTGACAATAAGACAAATATAGATTAATGCCAGCCGTATCCTTTAAAGTAACATACATTGAAACCTACAGTTTTTTTTTTACCTCTCCCACTCCATACAGTTAGGTGGTAACACGCCCACAGCACCAAGCTCAGACTCCAGATCAGAATGGGCCAGTCTACTTCCTGGCCTGCCAAAAACGACAACAACACACCGCTGTTTTGTTTGCTGACAGCTCGTCTGACGTGAATTTTGTAACCGAACATGCATCGATGTATCTGTGACGGACCGGCTGCAGCTCTTGGCTGTGCTTCGACAGCGAAGCTTCACATGAAAAAAAATCTCAACATGACACTGATAGATACAAACAAGATTATAGTTCAACAACAGCAACGACAAAAAATTGAAGAAAAATAGTCAAAGTCAACAATAACTATGTTAATATTTGAGATGTACGTATGGTCACCAGCCATAACATGTTAATACATATGGTACTTTAAATAATAATACACCTAAATGAGTAAAAGTATCACCTCTGCAAAAATTATGAAAAAAAGAATAAATAATTGTATCTACTTTAAGTAATGATTCATATGGCAGTGACACTGAAACAGTCTACAATGAGACACAATGATGCTTCTCAGCGAGGAGCCTCAGAAAAAAACAAAAAAGGTGTAACATCAGTTCATGTCACATTCATTTTTTTGGTGGAATCTTCATCTTCGCTCACAAACGACGTCGATTGGCTCTTACAGACTCAAAGTATAAGAGCAGAAAACACACACGATTGAAACACTGAGGCAAAAAATGTGAAGTGTTTGTGTGTTGTCACTAACGACACACAAACACTTCCTCTGTGCTGTGTGTGCACTGATCCAGACGGCTGTTTCAAGCCACCATCACTGGATCTGAAGCCGCATTCAACCAATCAAGACGGCAGTTTGGGCTCCAGACGTCACAATGAGGCACCATCACAGATTTTCTGCATGTTTTAGCTCTTTATCAAGTCACACACTGAATTAATCTATTTTTTAAAGCGTACTGTAAGGTTTTAGATTCCTCTATTGTTTCTCCAAACTTGTAGGTAGCCAGTGGTTTATATTATTTTGTGAAACGGTGGTTGCCTTGAGCCAAAGCCTGCTTGAGGTACCCGTGTTTATTTTTGTCCAAATTATTGGTATTAACTTTCTCAGGGAAGTTTAAAAAACAATACAACTACGTTTTAAAACAAATGAACAAGTGTCGGTGCAACCGGGAAGGTTGGAAAAACATAAAAAGATAAAAACGAGAATAGTTGGTAGTTATGTAACGTGTATTAAAATCGTATTAAATGAGCCAAAACATGCACAAACACTGGAGTGGTCCTTTAAACTGTGCGCGACATGAAAAGAGAAAGTATATTCATCTCCAACATCCACGGTCAGACAAACAGAAATCAAGACGTCAGAAGCTCTTTCCTCTCGGCTTTCCTTCCACCTGAGGTGGTTCTACTGCTCGACCTTTGTCCTTTCACTGACACTGAAGCTCTGCAGTCGAGCATCTCTCTCGTCTCTTCATTCTGCTCCATTTGATCCGACTCCAAAAGACAAAACTGTTGCTTGAGCCTTGAACGTTTGGATTTTAGTGTATCACATTATCATATCAAGTGCAGGATACAAAGGAAGTACTATAGAATTGCAACAAACTAACAAAAGAAACTAAACAATAATAATCAATAACCCTTGATGATGACCGTTCAGGGGTCAGGACTCTCGGCACACATGCTCAGTTGAAAGTGGCACAGAGGAGAGTTGTCCAACCAGCTTATTTCAATATAAACCTGTTCTTATATAGTCTGTATTCCAGACACAATAAACTGAGGATAAATATTAAGACACAAAATAGCCATGATTCAGAATAAAAAAAAGAAAAGAAAATCCACATAGGCCTGCGCTGACAGAGCAGACAGAAGACCATGTACAATCTTTGAGGGGATTCCTGCAGCACTGATATCCCCCCAAATAATGCTCATAAATGTTTCATCAATGATCTGCCTGCTTGTCCATGGACTTCAGCATCTGCCCCGCTATGACTGTGTTTGGCCAGCAGGTGGAGGTAAACACTAATGAGACAATCTCTGGGAAAACGACCCTTCATGGATTGACAGAGTGTGATTTCTCCAACATTGTCTGAGTGGAAACCAAATAGAACTCCTGTTTTTTTTTTTTTTTTCATCTGCCATCTTCTCCACATTTCATTATCTTCCTTTCGCTCAAGAAATATATTTAGTTGTAACATGCAGCTTAAGCATATCACCCTGCTTTATAAAAAAAAAAAAAAAAAAACTAAACCCAGTATCTGAACATGCAGACAAATCCCACTGATATTAATCTCCCATTTACGTGTATAAAAACCCATACATTTTCAATGTATCGTGCCTACAAAGGCTCTGAATTCAAAATAGTTCATACAGTACACGCTGTGGATAAACAATATGTAACTGACCGGTGCCAAACTCACTTCCTCCTACACTCGCTCACATGAACAAACTCGCAACATGATCAGACATGACGTCATCTTCCTCTGTCATCTTCAGCCCATCAAAGGTCCTGCCTCTGGTGTCTTTCTCCTTTAAACATCCGCTTCCCTTTCCAGTATCACCTCAGCTTGACTCTTTCTTCTACTACTTTCTGTGTCCTTCTTCTTCCTCTTCACACATCTGCTCTCTCCCCTTCCCTCTCTCATTCTCTCTCTTGGTAAATGTTCAAGCCAACATGTCTTTGCTGTTGGCCGCTAAAATAAAGAATAAGCACGTTGGTTGTAAACTAGCGTGATGGCTACTCGTGGGACGTAAAGCTGGTAGACAGCCAAGGCTTTACAGAATATTACACGATTCATACCTGAAATTCATACATGTTTCTGTACCCTTTGAAAGTAGCATCATTATGTAAACAATAAATACATACAATACAAATAAATGATTTGTTTTTGTTTTTGCCACCCAATACTGAGCAAGAGGACCTTTCCAGCTCTACAAGCATCCTCTCTGGACGCTCAGTCCTCACTGAAAACAGTCAAAGAAATCCCAAACTTCCTTTTAGCTCTGCTCGTCCTGTCTTTGGGTCTGAGGTACTGTTATGGATTTGAAGAATGCCACGAGCTGTGGTCGATGTGCAGGGGGTCAGAGGGTGTACGGAAAGGGAAAGGGCCTCAGTCTCACTGGGCCCTGATCCAAAGGCCAGCGTCTCCCTTCTGCTGGACTGCAGTACTGCTTCTGGCCTCCCAGGGGGAGGGGCACTGTTCACACACTGTCCAGGCCATGTTCAATGCTTTTTCTCTCTCTCCTCACCCAGATGCAGCTGACTGTGAGCATGCTGGCGGAGCAGGAAGTGTGTTTTTTTCCGACCCGATGGACGGTGCCAATGTGATAGCTTGTGTTAGCCGTTTGATGATCGGCTCTCTTGTGTTTCTTGGATCCCGCCCGATCCTTTGGTTGAGCTCTACCATTGGCTACAGGGAGAGGGGACAGGAGGGCTGGTGACCTCGAGGTGACTTATGGTGAGAGAGCCTCGTGAACCTGCGCCGTCCTACTGCTCTCACTCAGGTCTTCGTTTCATATTGTTGATGTGCGGTCAGCACCGTCTAAAGAGGAGTGGCAGAGAGAAGGAAAAGCGTTAAGAATTAAACTTCATCAGCACCCTCAGATAGGCTTAGTGTCATTACAGTGAGGATGTAGATTCAAGGGTCCTGATAAAAACAGAACTGTAACAGTCAACGGCGAGAAGGCAAAAGTTTGTCAGCAAATTTGCTATAAAAAGGTTTAAGAAAAAATGGAAGAAACTCATTTCTACCACAGTTCGCATATAATTTAATTGTAACACGTATTAAATGTATTTCTCCTGTTGACTATACTTTATGATGCTGCTCGTCTTCTTCATAATGACTCAACATTCTCCCTGACCACTTTTGTTAACGTCCTGGGACTATAAACTATTATATATTATACGCACTATATGAATACAAACACTTGATCACTACTGCTCTTCAAATCAGATGAGGTTTTATAAGAAGGCCTGACGCATTTTTTGACTTGGTGAACAGTGAGGGGCCAGAGCCCACACTGTCATGGTGGGAGAACAACACATCTGTAAAAATACTGATAGAGCCTTTCAGAGGAAAAACAACAGTCTGACAGCTGTTGCCTCTGGTGTGGCGGAAGAGGAAAATGTTATCAAGCTACGCACTGGTGGACAATTTTATTCCATCATGATACTGAAAGGGCAGGTTAACGTCACTGCAAGCTCTTGTTGAATAGCGCAACAAATAATACAGAAACTACTGCATAAAAAATGTCAACACCATTTTCCTTGTACCCATGAAACATTGTGTTTCGGGTCAATTCCTGTAACTGGTCTGGATTCAGTTACCAAGTTATGTTTTGTGAAGCTCACCACAGCTGGCTGGGTGTTTGGGTGTGAGAGACAAGAAAAAAGACGAAACTCTGATTAAGAAGGAGTTTTTCTTCAGTTAAACGCACTCTTTCGTTCTGCTCTCCACCAAACACACAACCTACTCCAACACACACAAACACACAAAGCAGCACTTGTCCACCGTTCTGCGCCGAGCACTGAGGCCCACTGTCTTCATCTCAGTCGAGTTTTGAGATGGGGGGAGTTGGCACTGATTTTTAACTTGACTGAAATTCACTGTATGGGAATATTCTGCACAAGCTAGGTCACACACTGAATGTCTCAACTCAGGCCATGTCCACTACAGTATCATTTTTGATGGATTAAAAAGTGCTTTTAATGCGTTTTAGGTCATTTTCAATTTTCAATAACGTTTGCCATTCATACCAAATGCTAAAACGGAAAAATGCTTGTATATCGTCTCTGTTATATATATCTGAGAAAGAGATCATACAAAACAGATGTCTGACATCAACAAGTGTAAATAATTTCCCAAAAGCTAGACCACACTAAGTATGAGATCAGAGAATTCAAATAGTTTTAAAAAGTGCAGTTCTTAGTGGTGAGAGATAGTGCTATAAACCATAGACTGTATAAAGTATGGACGTAGTCTCTGTGACATCACCCATAGGTTTCTGAAGAGCCACTGTGAAGCTTAAAGTGGGCGGCTCCAGCCGTCGCCATCTTGGAAGTGACGACACTGCCTAACTCCCGGCTAACCCAAAAAAATGGGCAGAGATGTCGGTGGAAATTTGATATAACTCACTTGTTTAAATTATATAAGCTATAGAGACTTAAAAAGTGTTTTTGTTCCAGGATGTAAACATGTTTATTCTGCTGTAAAGTTGTGCATTTTCAATGGGAATTGACTCGCTTTTGGAGCCAGCCTAGCCATGGCACTTCTGCGTTGGCTTCCCGTTTCAGCCCCGGAGGTTGCCGCTTGGCTACAACCAGCTTTTGTCCTCTGGCTCTTTACCTTGTATTTCTCTCTTGAGCTAAACACACCTCAGGTGTTGAAAAAATAAAATAAAAATCACTGTAAGATTTCAAACTTCGACTTTTGGACCTGCCTGGCCACACAGGACCAACAAATATGATTCACTAACTGACTGACTGAAATGACTTTGACGTGTTTGCTTTTGGCTTTAAACGTAACACAGAAGTTCTGGTCGAGTCAGATCCAACTGCTGGCCTTTGCAGAAGCTTTTATGACCAAAGCTAAAGGAATGGAAGCAAGAGCATAAGCGTCTTGCTTACATGTTTATGTTCGGGTATGTCAATGTTATACGCAGATAAGCCTGTAAGACCAGAGAATGCAAGCTAGGCTATTTAAAAAACACAACACAATACTGTAGTATATAAACACTACGAGTTTCTGGTGGCTGCCTGCAACCTTTGCAGTACTGTCCTACCTAAACATTGTGATACAACAATAGAATGACAACTCTGGCGCCTTGAGGACAAGCCCAGGGTGCTACAAGATTTATTTAAACCCTCTCCAATGAGAATCAAGTTTTTAACCTTGTTAACCTGTCCATGTGTTTTTTTTTTTCATATACTATACCAGGGGTCCCCAACCACCGGGCCGCATCATTTGGTACCGGGCCACACAGAAAGAATAAAAAGTTAGTTTTTTGTGTTGGTAATATTTATTGTTAATGTTTTTATGTATTATATTAAAGATATTTTTACAATGTAATAATAATATAAATAAAGTGCATAATATAAAAGGGAATAATTACATTTACATTATATGTGTAAAAATTTTATTATGTTTTACTATTTATTGTGTGTTTTGTTATTCCTGCCCCCCCCCCCGGTCCGTAGAAACATTTTCTTGCATTAAACCGGTCCGTGGTGCACAAAGGTCGGGGACCGCTGTGCTATACAACATATTATGATCAAAATAAGCAGTGAACTCAATGGATGAGCATTTCCACAAAACTTATATTAAAGCCTGATACTACTCCATCCATTTATCGTCGTCACACAGCGAGTCAACCGGTATTTTTTATTCATGGTTTAGTTTGTTTCTGATGTATTTTTCCGAGTGATAAATAAGCAAATTATTTTACTTAATATTGATGTTATTTCACATATGTCACATGATTTTACATCAAGCTAGATGTAAGGAAAAAAAATCCCTATAACAGTTTGGGAACTACTGATCCACAAAGTGTGTTTATTATTCTTGTCTGGTAAAAATTTATTTCACTAAACAAATTTTTCAAATCAAACTGCTCCACTGCAGCCAGGAACCAAAGTGGATTCATTATCAACAGCTAAGATAATCCAGTTGGTACAGAAAGGACAGACATTGCGCTCTGCAGTGGACATCACTGCCAGACAGTCACCAGACACCTGGACGATATGATAATCATGTACAGAGGGATGTGAAGAACGACAGTACTCTGTGATCCACTTAAACATCAGTGTTCATGTAATGTAAGAGAGAAACAGACTGACAGGAAGGAAGCTTTCCATGTTCTCAACCACATTCAATCTCTGGAACAACTGTATCTTAAGTATTAGGGTTCCATAATTAGGATCAAATAAAAACTGTGTTACCTCCCAAGGCGTGCTCTGTCATACTCAGACACAGAGACTCAAGGCGATTGTTGATGTCCGGCTCTGTCACCGGTAGCTGAAGATCTGTACAGCAACAAACACAAATATGAAGCAACATCAGTATTAATAATTAAATTATAATCATATTAAACAGATGATGTGAACGAAATGTCCCGATTATGATGGCCACAACAGGTTCAGCAGGTGAAGGAAATTGGATATGATCAAATGATTCATCATTTTCTACAGCCCATCCTCTCCATGGCAGAATTCATGTTATCAGTGTTCACTAGTTTCTCATGTGTTGAAAAGCTGTAAAAAATGAGTTTAATGACTTTACACTCTTAATCCGGAGCCTTTGATCATAATCTAACTGAATAATAATAATGCTTATTATGCCCCCCCCCCCCCCC
>CALSCE010009344.1:11091406-11109154 GCA_943593645.1 Bovichtus variegatus | reverse complement strand
CACACACACACACACACACACACACACACACACACACACACACACACTTATTCCTTCATCCCCTCATTTTCTCTGCTGTGTCTCACTTAATAAGTCTCTTTATCCATCTGTTGGCAGAGAGAAAGACAGATCGCACATATATGCACAGAGTCAGGGGGGGGTGGGGGTGTCTAGCCTTTCAAATCAGTTACTCTGGCCGAGACCCAGCTTTAGCCACCCTTGAGGGTGACTGCTATGAGTGCATGACTCTGCAGAGTTGTCAAAGGAGGAGAGATGGAAGAGAAAGAGGGAGGGGAAGTTAAGAAAGAGAGTGACTCAGGGAGAGAAGGAAAGGGAAGGAAAGTGGGCCAGGGAGCCATGTCCTCGCTGCACAAAGAGCCGCATTGTGAGACTCCTCTGACTCTTTCCTCCCTCCCTGCCTGCCTCTATCTTCCTCTCTCACATACAGTCTCCTCGCTCTCTCTAACTCCCCCCCCTGCTTTTTTAAAATATGTTTTTTCTCTTCATTCTAAAAAGAGAACATTTCTGGTCTGTTTGTGTGTGTGGCAAGAGTGGAGGAAGTCCCAGCTTGTCCTATTACTGTCCATTGTTCCTGTGGGACAAAGTCCAGTCAGCAGAGGCTACTACAGGTCACTCCGACTGGCGCCGATGGTTACCATGACCCAAGCCTGTGTGGACACTGTGAGTGGGGGGCTTTCAGGGCGAGACCAGGCTGGGTGGGGTTTCAGGGGTGACGACACGGCAGCTCAAATTAGAATTGATCTTTCACAATTATCTTTCCTTTTTTTTTTTTTTTTACATTTTCCGACGACGTGGACAAGCCAGTGTGATCTATTTTGTTGAGTTGCCTATTAGCTCTGAGTGAATTAAAGTTCCCTCTGGTAAGCAGTTATGTTGTGTCTAGGGCTTTTACTGTGAAAGGCAAGAATGGAAGAAGTAAGGCTGTAATGCACTTCCGCTGCCGCTGATAATGTGAGAGCCATAAAGAGTTTGCCGTCTTGGTTCAGATTACGGAGCCTCCGCGTTGTTATTTTATTACCTTCATAAGCGATTTGAGAACCAAAAAAATGAAGCCAAAGCGTCATCACCTCGGCTTTGATGAAGTTTTCCTGTTACGTCCTTCTCGGTAAGGCCTCAAGACTCACACTACAAATGATATATAGTCAAATGTGTCACAGATCACCTCGGCAAGTGGTTTCAATGGATATTCGTGGTCGTTTACGCTTGTATTTAGAGCCAAGATGCAGGTGGTGGTGGTCTAGTGGTCAGGCTTTCAAATAGAACCCCCAGAAGTTTGTGAGTTCAATACCAGGCTGCCACCATTGAGCCCATGAGCAAGGCACTTAACCCCAAGTTGCTCCAGGGGACTGTCTCTGTAGTTAATTCACTGTAAGTCGCTCTGGATAAGAGCGTCTTCAATGTAATAATGTTAATGTCAGGTGTAAAAATAAATCAGGTGCTTATCAGGTGCTGATAAAGCAAGACAAAAAATATTTTTGGGACTGTCATTTTAGCAATGAAAGTAATATTACATCATAAACTTATCATAAAATATTTATATTTTAGGCCCAAATTCGAATAATGAATACCAAAATGTGTCAGCACCCAGCCCAAATATGAATATTTAAATAAACAACCAGACACCAACAATCAATGTGTGTTATGAAGTCCACTGACTGTTTAAAGCTAAAATCTAATTTGTGGAAAGACAAAGAAATTGCATAAACAGCATAATCAAAAACACATTTAACTGACATGACAGTTAAACACTACAAGATATATTATTGCCTTTGAATGAAGAATAAAGTGTTAAAGGAAAAGAAAATGTCAGATTTTGGTTTAATTTCAGATGTGGAAGTTATACCTTGCCAATACTTAATACAGAATAAAAGACACTTTATATAAGTATATAACCAACAGATAATAATGACAATAAATCATTTAAAACCTGTTTTCCTTGGTTTCTTACCGGATTGTTGGAACATGACCATGGTTTGTGGCGTGGTGTGAACCGGCAGGGAGCGGGTCCTCTGCACGGAGCTGTGGGTCCGGCTGGGCATGCTGTTGCTTCCTCCGGGGTTGGCGAACCAGAGACCCTGCGGAGAATATTTTAACAACAACATTGAATTAACTTCCTGAACATGCAAACACCTCTGTATGACTAGTGTCATAGTTATAGTTGAACAATTATTGTCTAATGGCAGAATTTAAAATCTGTCCTTTAACTTTCATGGAAGTCTAGTTTTTGGAATGTCTTGTTCAGAGACAGACAAGTAAGACAGACAATTTCTGGTTCTGCTCTCAAAATGCAAATTTAACATGTTAGGATACATATTATCAGGTTATCTGAAGTTGTTACTAAATTCTATTATTGAAACTTTTCAAAACTTAAAAAAAATATATATTTTTTTTAATATAAACAAAAGCTTTGTCTGAATTAAAGACCAATTTTCTTTCCGTAAATATAATTTATATAATATTTATTATAATATAATATAAATAAGACTTTTTAATGATCTGTGCATACCCTGGTTAATTAACATTTAAAAATCACTGATTTCACACATTGCTGAATCTTTCATGGATCAAAGAGGTTTATGAAATAGACAAGCTTGAAAGAATTCTGGTAGTAAGATGAAGGCCACAGCTTCTTCAACATTTTCACCCCCCACGCTCCTGTCTGGATGTCTGGCCTATACCTAATGACAGTCTCAGACGCTCACCACATGAATTCCTCACTGTAACCTGCCTATTATACCCCAAACACCACTACCACATGCCCCTCCCCTCAAGTCTCTCCCTCTAACCCCCCCTCGCGGCCCTGCAGTGCCACGGGCCAGGGAAAAACAGGAAATTCCTGTGCACTGTTCTCACTGCCTGTGACTAACTCTCTCTCTCTCTCTCTCTCTCTCAGACACACTCATATAAACTCTCCCTCTCTCATTGCCCCTCCTCCTCTAACACCACAGCTACCTCTCCCAAACTATGACTCACATACTGTATTTCCCTCCCACCATCTTTCTCCTTCTCTCTCTCTCTCTACACATCCATACTACAGTCCCACACAAGAAGGTCCAGCGTGAGGAGGAGGAACTGAGGTATTTCCTCCCATTGTACGGGATGAGAGAGAGAAGAGAGAGGTTCCCAATGAACTGGGTCAGCCCAGAATAAAGTGTGCCAGGATGGGCCTGAAACAGCTCCACAGCTCCTCCCGTTTCAGTGTTCGGCACTGACGCAGTGCCTCTGGTATGTGGGGTGACCTGACTATGAGTTCCATGCACCTCACTTCATTCGCCAAACACCACCGCTGCTCCTCTTCCTCACCCCTCATTTTTTCGTCATGGAATAAAAAGTCTATTTCAGGCAGAATACGTGCTGAAGAAGGAATTCTGCTGCCCAGGTTATTGTAAACATCCTGGAATGTATTATTACGCATTTTAAAATGTTCCTCTGTGCAGTCCATTCAGCATTCCAGTCACTACATACACACATGATAATACCATTAGTTTAGCGAAGGCTTTCTGTACAAGAGAACTTTAACTATGTGGAAGTGAACCAAACCATATATTTTTAAACAGTTTATGGCTGAAACAATTAATTGTTTATTTGTAAAAAAAGAAAAGAATTTTTTTTTAAATGCAAACATTTTCTGGTTGGAAGATTTCAGTTTTTCCTTTGAGTCTTGGACCTACGAAAATAGAATTTGAATACTTCACCTAAACCTCTGAGAAATTGTGATGTTTTGTTTTTTTTACTACCTTATATCATATATATATATCATATCATATCTATATATATATATATATATATATATATATATTATAATCTAAATAAATAACTCATAATGTAATCTACATATAAAATCGATAATGAAAATAATCATTAGTTGTAGCCCTAAAACGGTTTCAGAAAAAAAACAATAAAATGACTTATCTCATACTACTGTATTTTAGCGTCACATATACTAAAATATGTATAGTAAAGAAATACTAATAAATAGTAACACTCTCCAGGAATAATGGGGAAACTTTAGCAGACAACCTCGCTAGTTTAACTCTCGAATACGATCTCTGTTGCTTTCTAATAGCAGTACTCCCAGCTGGTTTCACTCACCTGTCTTCCCTGCTTGGGACCGGTGGGTGTGCTGCTGGAGCTGCGAGGTGTGGGTCCCAGCAGCCCCCCGCTGCCCAGCAGGCCCAGCCTGGCACCCGGCAAGCTCCTGGAGGGCATCTGGAACTGGCGAAGGCTCCTCCTGGCCGACACGCTGCCCCCAACACAGCCAGCAGTGGGGAGAGAGTTAGACTGGCCAAAACGGCTGCAGCAGGAAGAAAAAGAGATACAAGTAAACACCGGTTGAGTTCCTGATCATAAGAACATGCGTAACCAAAAGGAGAAGTTATGCATTTACTAATGTTCACAAATAATGAGCTGAACAGTCAGACCAAGAGGATCCGGATAAGTTAAGTAGACACTCCAATCTGAATGTAAAAACGTATATTTTTAATAACAAGCAGCAAACTCTTTTGCCCAATCATAATTTGATGAAGCTGAGATGCTGGGGAAGAGAAGGACACATGAAGATGAACTTATAGTAATAATAAAAAACTTTTCAGTTTTAGATTAATTTAAAATGAAATGACCATGCTAACCTTCCATCTTTACTCAAGCAGTGGTAATAATTTAATAAATCCTTCTCTAACTCACTTTAATTCTCTTGTTAGTCTACATTTATGCTTTTGTAATTCTATATATAAGTCAACAAAGGAAATAAAACGAGGAATCAGTGAACTTCATGAAAAGTGTCATATTTACTACATTTAGCACAATATCTTTTTCTATGCGTATGTAAACCTGGATTTTTCTGATTGTTTTAAAAAGTTGAAGTGACTTTCGATTTAAAGTGTTTTCATCACAGCCAGTAAAACCTAGAAAATGAAAGCTACCGTATGTCTGTGTTTACCTCCTCTGCGGTCGGTACCCTGCTATGTCGAGCAGGGTTTTCCTTGGAATGGACCGGAAGAGCCTCTGGACCTGTTGTTTCCATGACAACAGCCTCTTTTTCTGCGTCTCAGTGAAGGACTGACAGGGAGGGGGAGGGGAGAACAGGGAGTACGATTCATGACTGGTGAAGAGCATGGCTGAGGATTTTCAGGTGCATTGTGTTGCAACAAATGACCCAAAGCTCTCCTTCACATAAGAGTAGATCTAAAGCATAATAATGCAAAATGCATGTTTATACTATAAACACAATGAAACTGATAATTAACTCAAACTCAAATTATTAAATTGATGAATTCTCTCAACATTAAAATGTTGTGAAAGTTTCTGGGGGGGCTAAAATGTTAATAATTAGGCTGAAAAAATTATTGTACTTGTATACAGTTAACAGGGAGGCACTTCTATGTATGTATGTACATAGTAAAAGTATTAAGGGTAGACCTATTATGTGTTCACCAAATATTATGTTCTGATATTAAATCTCAGACGCATTAACAATAACCATCAGTTAAAAATAATGATGAAATCAGACGTAAAGTGTGGGACATTATAAATAAATCACTGAATTTTCCCTCAAAGCTATTTCATGATTTTTCTTTTTAACTCATAAAATTAAACATCCTGTATTGTCTGTTCCTAATATATTATGTGCTGTATGTATGTATGTATACGTGGTGTTTTTTTTTCTGGGATTTGATGTTTCACTTTGACATTAAAAGACATAGAATTGTCTGAAATATATAGTGTATTCCAAAGGGAGTGGGTACCTCATGTATAAGGCACTTGTCGATGAGTTGTAGGTAGGAGCTGATGTTGTCCTCGTCCGACCTCGATACCAGTAGCTGAGTACAAACTGAGGAGGATGGACAATAAGACATTAAAATGAAACACAAAACCTCTCTCATTCAATGAAAACAATCTTAACTGAGTGCTGGTACATGCAGCTCACCTTTGCCCATGACACGAGTGAACTGGCCAGGTAGATCCCCCTCGGCGATGACGCTTGTGCCCGACTCAGCTTCCCCTCCGCCTCCGCCCACCCCCGTCAGGTGGGAGCCGGGCGCTGCGCTCTTGCCCTCAGGGCTCAGCAGGGGGCGCTGCAAGGAGGCCTCCTCGCCACCAATAAAAGCCTTGATAGGCGTCATAATCATCTGGTGGAGCTCCTGCAACGGGGGGCGCAGGTTACTGCCCTCCAACACATCCTGGTGGTGTAAAATGATAAGAGGGAGGAAAGGTATGGAGAGTAAGGGAGGAGCAGATCAGAAAATTGCTATCACACAAAAATGTAACACAATCATACAAGACTAATCTGTTACTTTTGACCAACATGTTGAATATTAACGGACTAACAGAGGGGGAAGGATCCCTTACCACACTACCATGTGATAGAGCAGAGAATAAGGTAATACCAAAAATACATACATGCGGTTTTCCTTTGCTACTTGTGTCCACATGCATCATATCAGCCTCCCCCCCACCCTTCACGCAGCAGCACTCTACATGAGTCTGTGTAAACCCAAAATACCAAGCAACAGGTGTCTTGTTTCCCCAGCCCTACCAATGCAGTGGTAACAAATTTTAAAATGAAGCGTTGGTGAAAAGGTTAAGCCTGAATTTAGCTGGCCCAAGAAGTCCCTCTTATGATGTGCCCTTGAACTCTATTGTCTTGCTTTGAAGGCTGAATGGAGGGCTGAGGGGTGGGGGAGGCGGATGGGTTTAAATTCGGAGCCCAAAACTCTCCTTCCTGGATTAGGTGTTCCCTTAGCTGCCATCTCAGATACATAACACCGACTCAGAACGGCCACCCTTCTCACTCTCGCTCGCAAACACAAGGGAAAAGAGAGGTGGTGTCGACTAAGGTTGTAAGCTCAATCGGCAATAAAAAAAATTCAACAGGACTCCCAAATTCAAGTAATTTCAGGTAGAACCAGAATTTGAGATCTTATTGAAGAAGAGAAGAAGAAGAGGATGTGATATTCAGTCACTGACCTTTTCCAAACTGCGAAGTAGGTTCTGCCTGTCTTTGAGCTTCAGAATGCTGATAACAATCTTGTGTCTTGCTCCTTTAGTGACCTTCTGTTGGAAGAAAGAGTTTTGCGTCAAACATCTCTTTGCTCATTGTCAAAATACTGATCTAAAAGACCGACAGCTTTTCTATGAGATAAAGAGATGTGCACTGTGCAAACATAGGGTGTGAAGGTTCTTTGAACATTGCCCAATAGTTATCTTTCAACAACAGGGAGGGAAATGTAACCGCA
This sequence comes from Bovichtus variegatus, assembly GCA_943593645.1. NCBI lineage: Eukaryota > Metazoa > Chordata > Actinopteri > Perciformes > Bovichtidae > Bovichtus > Bovichtus variegatus. The sequence continues at coordinate 11,101,898 of CALSCE010009344.1, read as the reverse complement.
AGAGATGCAGCCAGTGAAGGTTTGAAATAAATAACTAATCTGCTCATCTTTGGTTGAGGGGGCAGAAATGGTTCTCACCGATTCCTTACATGTCCCATGAAGAACTGATACTGAAAATCCAAATATTTACAGAATAAGCCAATAGCAGTATATTGAATCCATTGTCCGTTGCATTATGCTAGGGTCAGATAGAGAAAGAGTAAGCAGCACCTGGAGGAAGTATACAGCTTCCTGATGAGCTGTGTTAATTTTAGCTGCATCCTCTGTTTCAAAATGAAGTCAATGTCTTAAAGTACAAGCACAACTTGACCTGGCTAAAGCTAGTTACATCATTACTTCCCTTTTCCAAACAAAGATTGATTAAAACTGGCCAATATCATTTAAATATATTTCCTTTTTATTTAATACTAGTAGAGAGTGCTAACATGTTTCGGCTCTTATCGTCTGCCTATGTACCAGAACTGCACGCTGAAATGTTTTCATTTGAAGTATTGCATTGCATAGAAATGTCAATTTCCAAATTGGTATATTAGTATAATCTTTATATTTGTTTGATAATGTTACATCCTAACCTAAACTTACATCCGTATATAGAATAGAAAGTATATTGCAACTACTTATTCCATGTAAAGTTGTTATTCTTTTTAGAATTTTAATCGACACTAACTGTCTATGTGTGCGTGTGTGTATATATATAAAAACCTGTGCCTCAAGTTGTTCTTCAGTCAGTGACATCATCTCATCGTAGGTCATTGTGGAGAAGAGAGCGGCATACTTATGGAGACGGAGACTCTTCAGCCAAGCAGGAACATCTGTGGGGCAGAAGACAACTTATAATTATAATAATAATTTCCTTGGGCAGCTGATTTCTTACATCACTGCAGCAGACAACATACAACCTACATTTTTTAGATTTAAATTTTTTATGTATGGCGTATTTGTAAAATACGGCATACAATAAATAAAAATAATAAATAAATATTTAAAATTTAAATAAATACATAAATACATACATATACAGTATACAAATCATCTGCAAAAGAGAATAGTATTCATATACATCTTTGGATATCAACCTTAACATCATTTAAGATTAGTATTACATCCAGATGGACTATAGGTTGGAAAAACAAATATGCACATTCATTCGTTTAATGTTTCTCATAGTAATATATCTTGAGCACATATAAAATAAACACTATAATATAAATACACTTTTTAGGCAAATGTGTATGTATTTAATATATAAATGCGAGATTAAATCAATGTAAAATGTAAGCATTTAGAAAGACATGCTGTTGGCAGAAGGATCAACAAATCAAATTATTACTAATCTCATGTTTAGTCAGACACTCACTAATGCTGAGCTAGTCAAAACTCCACATTCAAACTGCTGAGTGTGTTAGCTAGCTGTTAGTTGTTGAGACATCTTTGTTCTCATTGGCAGTTCAAAGTGAAACCTGGTGCTGGTGTACTACACTGTTTCTTTGCTTACAAGTTTATAACTGCAGTACAAACAAAGAGTCCCTTTCTGCTACTCAGAAGACAACACATAGACACTGTGAATGTATGTTTTCCCTTTGTTTTCTGTATCTACACATGTTTATGGTATGTTTTTCTTTGTTAATCTGCTGCTCTGTATTCATCTGGGGACTTTGACCTGCAGAACAGGGACTTTTATGACTGTGCAACCGGGAACTGTATGGACACTGGTCGTCCCATCCCGCACGATTTGGTGTCATTGAAAGAAGGAGAACGCGACCTTCCAGTAAAGTAATAAGTGTGAATGATAATTTTTGCGTCATTATTGTCATTTCATTGAAAAATATATTAACCTAATTGTTTTTGCAAGAATCTGTACCAAACAACGATTTTTTTTCTTAAGTCTGTAGAATAAGATTTGCAGGCCGGGACAACCCCGCAGCACCACAATACTTTATTCAGATGGTATTTTGACACATATTTTCCTTTAACAAATATAGCGCCTCCTGCTATTTGGATATTGCATTAGTCCATAGAGTGATTTCAATAAAATGTTGATATATTGTTCAGCTCTACAAGAAAGAGCACATACACCGACATTAAAAGTTGAGAAGTCAATGCTCTGTAAACCTTATTCCACCTCCTGATACTTGACACCCTGGGCAGTCTTCTCTGACTAAACAACTAAAATATTGTGTCCACGTTTTCCTCTGAAGGGAAATTGACGATTGGTAACTTGTTCTCTTGTGGCTGTCAATGACAAATGTAAGCATTGCTTTCCTGTTTAGATACATGACAACATGAAACATTTATGTGAAAGAAAAAACAAAGACAGAGGCTACATGAAAAGTTTAACTCCAGCGAAGACAGCTATAGCCTCAGTGCCTCTGCTTCCCCTGGCAAACTGCTCTGACTGGATCAACAACTTGCCAGATCTGTTGTAAGGCACTGTAAGGTGCACAGTCACATGCATTTCTCCACTGAACTGGTCATGTCTGTCTCCCTGTTAGACACTTGGGTCTGAAAGAGAAGCCTACATCCATACAGTACATTAAGTTTTTCATTGCTCCTGAATCATCTCAGAACGTCATGAAGCATTAAACCCTTCAGTTTTACTTCCCAGCCCATTCAAATGTATAAACAATGTTTGATACCAAAGTTTTAAATATTCACACCAAAGCCTGCCTCTATCCTAGTCCAGAACATGGAAACTGCGGAAAGCCAAATCATTTAAATAGTACATCGAACAATTAAAAATAAGACCTCTAAAACACTGCATTTAATTGTTTTAATTGTAATAACTTGGTAGAATTATCATAAAAAAAGGCCTCTCCTCCGCGATTGTAGTTTTGTTGTAAAAGGCAGTGCTTTTCCACGCAGTGGTGAGTCTTTCCAAGGAAAGTGGCCACAGTATGTCTGAACAAAACTGTTTAAAAGGTCTAAAAATATATATATTTTTATCTTTTGCATTTCAACCGTGTGTGTGAGTTAGCCATTGGCATTCACTTTAATGGGCTGCACCACTCTCTCTCTATTTTGAACCACAATATCTGAATGTAATTATCTTTTCACAGTAGGATCTTAGGAAGATGTGATAATCAGTAATACTGAATTGTACTACCAACTGTTCACTGGTCATTCATACACACCCCTCATGCCGCTGCCCTCATCGTGGAAGGAACTGCGATGCAGACCTGAACCTCCTCCTAATACAGCCTCCTCTAGATGCTCACTGCCTCCGCTGCCCGAGGAGGCAATGCTGCTCTGGGGTGAGAGAGGTGCGTGGTCTGGGGCTGGGCCTCTAGCGGTCCGTAGGTCCTCTTGGGACAGCCAGACGTGGCCCAGAGGCTGGTTGCTGGGGCCACTCATGGGAGGCGTGAGGGACACGGAGCGCTTCAGGGGACTGTGCTGCTGGCTGCCACCTCCACTCGTCAGGACTACAAGACAACAATAAGACTAGTCAGGTAGGTGCAGGCTGTTAGACAGAGCTTGGCTAAGACTGAAGAAATCGTACTAGAAAAAAACACTGTTCACTCAATCCTGTATTTAAAAACACTTAACACATGAAGTGATTTTGCTGTTTCTCAACACAATATTCATGTGATTACAGCAACACTAATGTAAAGATTGAGCTTTAAACATTATCCCAAATGGGACACCGATGAGCCCCCTTCACGGTTTTTGCTGCCGATACCGATTGCCATTCGTCAATGAGTCATATAGGCCGTTACCAATGTTTTTTTTGTTCTTTTGTTATCGCAGCTGGTATAGACTAACCTTTTTCTCCAACGTCCCAAACAATAATTTCAACTGCGAAACCAGTGTAAACTTTCAAGAATTCTAAAGGTTATCCTTTTACTTTGTTATTGTCATCTATAGTGGTTATTTACATAAAAACACACAATTCAAATGATTAGGATATAAATGATTGTATTTTCACTTAAATATTTGTTTTATTACAAATAATCTTGGAATTAGTAGTTTTAATAGTAGTAAGTATTATAAGCTGGTTAGAGCTAGTGTTTGGAAGTTCATGAGATCCTTCTCTAATATCTATTTTATATAGCTGTGAAAACATCTTCAAACAACTGTATTTATTCAAGTTTCGCACCAGAAACTACATTTTACAAGATACCATTTTAACTCATCTCAATAAGGTTCAAATGTACCTTCGCCCACTACTCATTTTTACTGAATAGAGGTTGAACGCATCATAATACAACTCAATGCAACCTCCAATCCACCGGCTGCTAACAGCCAACAGCTACCGTTAACTAGCTCTCCTCCTGCAGATTTCAACACTGATTTGTTGTTCACAATGTAGCATTATCAGGGATCGGCAACTAGAAAGCATTATTGGCGATCTCATATTTTCACTGAATATCGAGATCAATCAGGGCATCCCTACATCCTTCTTAAACGTAATAGAGTATATCTGTGTTAATAAAAATGTTATATTGAATTAACAACTGTTCTTTGCCTGATCTTCACATCACATAAAGTACATTTGGTGACAACAAACAAACATCAAGTCAAATATTTTAGATCCGATATATCACATTTTGTATATAATGTAAATTAAGTACAGTATATCAAATCACATATTAAATAAATACTGTATGTTCGATCCAGAGTCTGAGCCTAGGAAGGAGGATTAATTCAATGTTCTTGTTGTCATCTTTCTATTACACCTTATATCCAAGTATCTCTGTGCATTCACAGACTAATCACATAAAAATGTTCAGCATGACCCTGGATGTTTTTGATGGATTTGTAATTTTATATTGATATGATAAAAAAAAAGGGAAATTTGTTCTTTTTAACAATGACATTTACACTCTTCAGTCGAAGTTCAAATACTTTGTAGAATTGCTCCTCCTCCCAACTATGCCTGTTTTTGTAGAGCAGTGCAAAAACACATTTTCAGCCTTGCATATGGTAACTGCACAATTTCTTATCCATGACTGACATTAGATCCCCACAGCTTTACTTTTAAAACTAGCTCAGATGTGAAATTAAAAACCAGTATTTGTTTGTGAGTTAAATAAAGACAGCTGGAGGGAGGAGGCTGCATCTGCCAGGCAGCGGACACACAAAACTCTCCTGATATCTTGTTTGTCTGCAACGGCTGACATCCTGATCTCCTTCTTCTTTCACTTAATTTCTCTATTAATAATTTAAATCTGTGCACCTCAGGATTCACGATGGAAGCTGACTGGGGTCAAACCAAGGTAACTGTTACTATGGAAATCCCAATATTTTAAACCCAACAAACGGAGCTAACATCACTGATTTTTTTCTGCTGAAGGAGGTAAACAGAATGATAAGGTGGAGAGCCAGAGAGCTTTTTGTGTCGCGGCTCTGACGGGGTAAACTGCCACCAATACTCCAGGCTCTCTCCTCCTCCTCCTCCTATATGCGGTCCTCTTACTGTTGGCGCTATCTATAGGACTTCATGGGCCCCGTTTAAAATAGGTGCCCAGCTAACATTACAAGTTCCAGTCCCTAAATATTAGCCATTTTCCCTAAATACAGTCTCCCACAAAGGCTGCCTTACAAGGGAAAGGATGGGTGGTATGTGCTGCTGTGGCTAGGACTACGACTGAGAGTATGGGGACGGGTGGGGGGTGTCAACATGATGTGGTGTCAGTGGCACACAGGTTGATGTGGCTGGACAATTATACTCCTGTAATCACCATCATGACCAGATGAAGACAAAGTGTCGGAGGAGGGGGGGCTGATTGCTTGGTGGCTGACTCATAGTAATAGGAATTTGTTGCAATGTTGGATATTTATTAATCAAAATGATTACTGTATTCATTGCTTTGCGATACACATTTTGATACTCGTCTTTATCTGACTAAACATCCACATATCAATTCTAGTCTCACTTTCATTAGCTGAGAAAAGCAACTGCTCACTGTGTCCACCAATCCTGTGCGGGTGGCTATGGTAACTCTAGTTTATCAGTTGTGAAATCCTGAGGTCCTTTGTGTGGGACCGGAGCTGCTAGCAGTCAAAAAAACAAGAGGATCTTTCTTGGAGCAGTGAGCAGGGCTTTAAATGTGCCTTTATTTATAAACCCTCAGCTGTTTCTTTCATCTCCCAGAAGAAGAAAAAAAAACACAGAGCCCTTGCATTCTTGTCTGGAAATATCTTGCTCTGACCATAGTTATGTTCAATTTCAACAGCCCTGCCCTCTGTGTGTGTTGTCTTCCACCTCACACAGCCTCCGTAGTTGCTGTTTGGTTGGGTTGTTCAGAGTGTAGGCTATTTACAGTGCAGAGTCTATTTAATGTGTTCAGATTGTATTTAGTGTGTTTGGTAAGTTTTGTTTGCATTTTGTGTGTTGAGAGCATCTTTCACGGAATTTTGATGAAATCAGCATTTGAACTGAATTTAAATGTGCTCTATATTTGTTGTTCTGCCAAATACTATACAGATGTTGTTTTGTGTTTATTGTCAATTATTATTATTATTATTATTATTATCATCATCGAGTCAAGCACACCAAAATAAATTCCTATGATTTTAACTACAGAAGAGAAGCTTAGAGAACCTAGTGTCAAACTTTATCTTATTGCGGGCAATCAGGTGGTCACCCCAGAGAGAGAAGCTATCATCAGGCCAGCCCAGAGTAGGTGGCTGTAATCACTGAGGTGTTCACATACAGAGTAGTGGTTTTGACCACCTTGACTTTAGAAGTACACAAGTCAGTCTGCGGTTGAAAAGTAGCCTATTTCATGTCTGAAAAAATAAAGCAATCAAAGAAAGTAAAGAGTAAAGTAAAAGAATTGTGAAAGGGTTTGTGCTTTTAAATCCAGGATTTTCAAAAAGATAGCGTCAGGTGTGTGTAGTCAAAATGAAATAATGTGACATTTTGGCAATTTCTGCGACTTGTTGACGTCATACCATTACGCAAAGCAACGGATGAATGTGGAATAGGACCCTATTACTGACTTGAGTAAACTCAGTCAGCGATCCTTTGGTAGCGTCTCTCCCTTTTCTCTCTCTCCGTTCGCACGCCATGTCATTTTATCGTAATGTAAGCCAATGTGAAGCTCAAAACACATAATATGCGTGAGTGTGCGACAATCTTTGTAACATTACAGCCTGTGAGAATAAATGCAGGGATGTGTGCGTGTGTGTTTACGTGTGCGCTGTGCTGATGGTCAGCGTTGAGGGACACAAGTTTCAGCAGGAAGAGTAGAGGATAAATGGCAGAGCATACAAAATAATACAATATATTATGGAAGTTAAAAGAAGGGTTCCTTTTTTTGTATTTGATAACCGTTTACATGTGCACTTCTTTATTTCGTTACAAAACTTACTTTGCTGCAATTATATGTTCTTGAAATTAATAATAAAATATTTTGCAGTAGGCCCATTTTGTCATATGGTCAAGAATTTTGTGAACGCACAAAATACCTAGTAATATCCGGATATTATTTTAGGGCCATATTGCCCAACCCTAGTCTACCATCATCCCGAATGTCGGTCAACCCCTTTAGATCTCCATGACACCTGATGAAAACATGACGTGTTTGGATAAGGGCGACAAATGTATTGCTTAAAAGAAGAAGAAAAAAAGGTGGGAAGAAGCAAGAAAAATGCCACAATGGACCAGAGTTAAAGATGCTGGTGCTCATTTCATTCATTCATATTACTAAATTATATATATATGTCTATTCTTATAATTTTATCAAATTTTGAAAAGTTCTTGCAGAAATGGGCTGAATATAGTGCAAGGCACACAGGACAGAGGAGACTTCACTTACTAGTGGTACCGCCTCCACCAGTTCCAACCGTGTTGATAGTTGTCGGCACAGAGGATGATGGGTAGAGAAGGAGGTGCCCGTTCTCACAGCCCTGCTGCTGCTGATGCCAGCCCCCGCTCAGCCCTGAATCCCTGGAGCTCTGCCACCCATTGAGGCGGTCGTCTGAGCCGTAGCGCTGTTGGTGATGCAAGGAGTAGAGGTTGCCTGATGAAGAGGTGTTTGTGGAGGAGGAGGATCCTGATGAGGAGAGGGTGGATGGAGGCGTGGACTGATGGTGGTGGTGGTGCGGCCCAGAAGGAGGAGGCCTTTCCAGTGAGTCTCCCCGGGCAGCAGCCCTCTCCTCCAGGTGGTTGAGCCAGAGTGCCAGGGCGGAGCGGTCTTCCAGGGAGGTGGCGGGGTGGATGAGGGCGTAAGAAAGGAGCTGGCGAGACTCCTCCAAGTGGCGCCCATGCTCGATGGTGTGGGCCAGGATGCGTGGTAGCAGGCGCATGTACTCGCCCTTGGCTTCAACATTGCCAGGTTTGAGCAGCGGGAGGTGGGTAAGAACGAGTGAGATGACACGCTCCTTAGACTCGCTTTGCCACTGGCTGATCACCCCTGTAGGAGGAGACAAAACAAAATCAGCATCACAAACCAATAAATACCATTTATTTCAACAGTGCTTAAAAGAAAAGGTCAATCTTGTGCAGTGTATAATCGTATGAATTCAAACGTCAGCGTCTCTGAACGACCTGACTGGACCACAGCGATGAACAGAACATCGCTGGATACATAATTTAGGATTTCAGCTTCATGATATCCAAGGTGGTAGCACAGGAGAATGTAATTGATAGATGAACAGATGTATTAGTGAACAAATGTACGGTAAAAAATAGGAGACACAAAGATGATGTCAGGCCCACTGCAACGTCATCCCTCTACTTTGCTCTGTCTTAAAACAGCCAGCTCTGTAGGTGGCTGAAGGTGGCTATACAGCTCTAAACATAACTTGGAGGTCATGGAGCTCTATTGTTGTCCGAGTCAGTGGGCCGTTAGGAGCCCATTCCTATCATCTTGGACCAGGGCTATAGATACCAACTGGTCAGGGCGACAGCTTTGGACAGCCACACAAATAGAGGCAGGACGCAGGTCGGCTTCACTTCCTGCTTGGGAGATGTTTCTGTGCGAATTTGACCACCACGTTCACTCTTAACCCACAAGGATCTTGTCTCTAAATCCGACATATGAGGTGAACCTAGAATATACATCTGCTAGCCCTTCTGTCCAAAGATATCCCAATGTCACAGTCTACTTTGTGATGATGTACAGTACAGCTCACTCTGCCCTGTGGAGATGACAGCTGCAGCTCTGAGCGGGCAAATGGACGACCACAGACCCAGAAGCCTTCTAAACAAGGTTCACATTCATGTCATCCCATGAAAGATGACCAGGAATAAGGGATTAAATAATTTAGGCTTCACCTTACTCACAGTATGGAACTGACAGTTTTACACACGTTTATGCATACAATCCTATGACTTTCTCATAGGAAGATCAGCAGCATGCGCGTGTCCTGGTAAAGACAAATCCTTAGTTTAGCCATTGAAGTTTTATATTATTTGATCTATCTATTTATATATTTTGTTATAGATTGTATAATGGCATGGGCTATTTATACTATTTAAGAATGTATTTATAATAATATACCACGAAAACCCACAGCTTGAGGCTTCATGGTTGGAAATCTACTCATTTTTTCTCTCTCAGAACACAATGGAAAGGAGAACCACCAGATTGTTGGATGTCACAAATCCAGAAAATGTGAACCTGACAACTCAAAAATCTTCAACGGAATGAAAATCAAACAAGGATACTCCTACTCAATTTGCCCACTCATTTAAATTTTTGTACAGGCTTGCCTCCAACAAAACAGGCACTTTTCTGAAGAAAAGCCCTTCAGATCCATGTCATCTGAAGTGAATGGATGACATTATGGGGCAAACCAGAGGCCAGGGTGTCCCACAGCTCAGCAGACAGCCTACAGTAAGAGTGACATAAAGCACAAGGAGGGAAGAGGTGGGGGAAGACTGAGGTAAAAACTAGTTTGAGAGGGAGGATGAAAAAAGAAACGGAGGGAGCGATGTGTGTGAGGGAAGCCAGGGAGTTACTCCCCTCTGATCCAGAGATGATGTAATCCTTCATTTCTCTGAATGAGGCAAGCCTCAGTCCATCCGAGAACAGGAATTGTTCCATGATTAAAACTTACTTATTTCCAAATGACTGGAAAATATTAAGATGCAAGACAGAAACGCTGATGAATACTCTAAGAAAACTAACAGAAGCAGTGGTGCACTGCCAACTTTTAAACATCACCATTTCAATTGTTTCTCATTTGTTTGAGAGACTAAGGAAAAGGTTTGTCTACTACAACAAGTTACACAGAGACCATAAAAGGTCTGACTAATTTCATATATACACACATATACATACATACATATACATACATATATATACATACATATACATACATATATATACATACATATACATACATATATATATATATACACATATATATACATATACATATATATACATATACATACATATACATACATATACATACATGTATACACATACATATACATACATGTATACACATATATACATACATGTATACACATATATACATACATGTATACACATATATACATACATGTATACACATATATACATATACATACATGTATACA
>CALSCE010009344.1:11029260-11080237 GCA_943593645.1 Bovichtus variegatus | reverse complement strand
AGAGAGAGAGAGAGAGAGAGAGAGAGAGAGAGAGAGAGAGAGAGAGCATGTCCTGAAAAGGAGTGCAGGCAGGCTCCCACAGGCCCTAACACAAGCTTTGGGGCCCGGTACGTACAAACACACACACAAATGGGGATAAGGGAGGTAAGAAGGAAGGGGGAGGATACGAGAGACAGACTGGAAAGTTCACTGGTATCAACAGGTTTCAAGTGGAGGGGGAGAAAAAGAAAAGAAAAGAAGAGAGACAGAGAGAGAGTTGGGGGATCAGTCTGACCTTGGCCTTAGTCTGACCTACAGACACATAACTGAATGGAGATGGAGTGTGGGGGCGGGGGGGTTGTTTACTCCTATCTAGTTTAGTTTTAAAATGATCTTTATAGGTTATTAAAACATTAAACATTCTAACAACATTAAAACAATGAACTGACATTACCAACAGAATGTGAAGACGTAACAGTGTTGACGTTGTGTCAAAGACGTCTGTGCGTTGTGTTGCAGAGATACCTACTGAAATTAGCATGCTAACAGCTAGCTGCGCTCCGTCTAGTATGTAATACCACTTGTTCCTTTAGAGGTGATAGTGAGTCACTGTAGCTCCAGTCTGCCTCAGTACAGCGGGAGAAGAAGTACAGCTGCCTGACTCGCTTGTAAATCTGACGGAGGCGGGTGCTCTCAAGACAAGACGAATATGCGGGTCGTTTTCTAGTTCCGTTCAGGTGGCAGGCACGGAATTACACATTAAACCTTTAAGTAAAGTTCAGTCATTTCCCAGAGAACCAGCAAGTGACATGGGTAATTTCTAATGGCTACGATACCACTGAAATGCTGGTGTATAAGGATACAGCTGCATAGAATTGCATTCTGTCATGTCTTTGACTCGTGCTGTAACGGTCTCTGGGTTTTTTTTATCTGCTGTGCAATTAGACACAGGGTGGTATCGTGATCAAACGGAAAAACTTATTACATTATCTATTATTTGTAAAACTACTAATTTGGTGTTGCCCGTAATCTCCATCACAGCTGTGTAACAGATTTCAACCTGGAATCGCTTAAAATCAACACAATGTACCCTGAAAAACAATGTACATATAATATAGTGTACATCACCAATACCAGACCAAGTTAGCTAAGAGAGTGGTGAACTGAAGAAGAGGAGAGCACAGAGAAAAAATATATCCCTGTCCATCTAAATAATCTGTGTCTCATCATGTCAGACAGGCAAAGCTGAGTGAGAGGAAACAGGCAGTCAAGCTGTCAGGAAACCAGTCAGCAGGTGATTTACTCACCGCTGACTGACTCTCTGTTGAACACATGCTGCTCTGATCTGGATATTTGGACAATAGGCCGTTTTAAACAAACATCTCTGACGTACATCCGTTTACAGTTGTCTGCAGCAAGCCGTTATAAAAAATTCTCAGATAAATGAAAAACCTGGTTTCTGTCAATCAAAAGAAACAAAGGTATATTGACTCTTAACATTGCCACCAATGGTGAGAACCCCGCTAAATTCTAAGTGTCTGTCACTTTTTGATTAAGGTCTATATAAGGCTGATATATTCTAACATTTCAGTGCCTTCATCATCATGTGGGATGTGAAAACAAATATATTAGCACACAGTCGAAATAAATTTCAAGTGTGATCTGATCATAGTTCAGTAAAACAAGCTTAACGGACTAGGAAACAACTCTCCTGCGTGGCTGCTGACAGCACTGATCCCACTGGACAGCAGTTGAGGCTGCAGTGTCAGGATCTGGTCATTTTGCCGACTGTGGTAGGTTTCAACACTGGAGCAGCGAGCAGAGAGGAGGGACAAACAGGGGACATGTGAAGCTGCTCTGCCCTCAGCGCTGCTCTGTATCACTCTGCCCACATATCAGTCAACCTTCTGTTTTTCCATTATAGTTAAGTTTACAGTTTGGTGACTGTGAGACAAGACCATGTTTGTAAAGGTGTATAGCCTGTCGTTGTTTCTGTGTTGCTCTGTGTATAATAACAAAAAACATATGACAACATGAGTCCATCGTTAAAATCCATCAGCATTTAAGGGGGCAGCCCTACTGTTTTTACTGATCATCACCCAAATCCAACTGGTCTTTCCAAGCTTTCCTGCCACATCACTTTTCTCTCAAAATGGAACCCAAGAGACACTATAGAACAGGGGTCCCCAACCATCGGGCCACGGACCAGTACCGTGCCGTGCATCATTTGGTACCAGGCCGCACAGAAAGAATAAAACTTTTTTTTTTTTCTGTCGGTAATATTTATTGTAAACATTTTTATGTATTATATTATATATATATATATATATATATATATATATATTACAATGTAATAATAATATAAATAAAGTGCATAATATAAAATGGAATAATTACATTTACATTATATATGTAATAATTAAATTGTATGTTTTGCACTTTTTTGTCCCCCCGGTCCGTAGAAAAATTGTCTTGCATGAAACCGGTCCGTGGTGCAAAAAGGTTGGGGGCCGCTGCTACAAAACACTCCTGCAGGAAATCTAAAAAATTATTTGCAAGGTATTTTAAGAGAGATACTGTCTTTAATTGCTCTAATTAAAAAGACAAGGAAAACTGTAAACAGTTTAAATGTGGAAACTAGACCACAACCTTACTTCCACAGGAAATACTGTAGTAAAGAGGTGCATGGGCCCTATTTGTGTTCAGATCACAGGAGTGACTTTTTCTGAATGAAATCAGTGAAAGATCAATCAGTGTCTCCAGGGTGTTTCAACAAACAGATTCCTGTTACCAACAATAGAACAGAGGAACACCTTTTCATAGCAGACTTGCATAATCACAGCCAGGACACCTGGTCAATTTATAGAATATTATATAAAGCACAGCTCTCACATTGTGTGTGCGTGTGTATGTGTGTGTGTGTTTGTGTACGTGTGCTTGTAAAGTGGGATGCACCTGCCTGATGAAGAGTTGTACATGTTTGCCAGTGTGCACGTGTGTATGTCTCCATTCCACAGGAAAAGGAAACTTCATCACGACTACTGTACACACCAGCATCCAGCTTTATTGGCTTCATTTGAGTAAAGTGATCTTCACAATGTCTGACATCATGCCACATCCACTCTGGACCTCACTCAAACCACGACTGCCAAGTCAAGAGATCCAGGTTTCAATCCAATTTCTAGAAATCCTTTTTTTTTTTTAAAAGATTAATACCTGGGACAATTTTTTTCAACAATGTTAAATATCATAACTCAAGTCTGGATTTCATTTCAACATCAATAAAACTATAGAAGCTCCTGTAGTGTCTCTCTTTCTGTCCAGCGGGGCTACTTTTTGAAGGCTACTAGACATATCTTTAATTTGTGCATTTTGGGTGAGAGAAGAGGCCAGAAGATGGTTTCTTATTGTCTCATCCTTTTCCCAGCAGTGGGGGAGGTTTCCTAGTAGGACACGGCTGCTGTGTGAATTGAGAACAATTCTTTGCTATCCTTTACTCCAACCCCCCTCCCTTTCCACTTCCTCTCGAGTCTTTCATCAACATCCCCTCTTCTCTCCTGCTGCAGTAGTAACTGGTGGTTGGGGGTTCGGAGGAAGCAGGGTGGGGGCTGAGAACAGGGCAAATGATTTGCAGTCTACCTGTGGAAGTGTACGTAGCGCTCCACTGTTGGGGAGGCTCTGAATGTGGCAGTCGCAGCTATGCTGGGAATGTGAGCCTCCGCTCTGCCAGGGCTGGACCGGAGAAGCCCACAACTCTATTTAAGGAAATGGCAGTCAGGGGCCCAATAGCCGCTCTCTTTGCCTCGCCGTTTCTCTGTCCGTCTCTCGCTCTGCTCAAAGCCCCCCTTCCTTCCTTTTACAAGAATGATAATTATTTTCCTTTGTGGAAGAAAGGTTTACTTCCGTACCTGCTGGGAAGAAGGAGAACACACGCACACGCACGTATTGGTGGTGTGGTTTGAGTAATTGTTTCCGGTACATTTGTAAACTTAATAAGGATGTGTCTTTGTAAACTACTTAATGGTTGCGGTCTGCCAAACAACAACAACAAGATGGTGAAAGTTTCAGTCTACTTGAAGAAGGGACACAGTCGGTATAAAAGTCTCTTTTAATGCAATGTTCAATAGTGAAACTTGCACCCAAAAACGATCATGCATGCAGCATTCCCCTGGCCTTTATACCAAATAAAAACAAAAATACTTTCACACTAGGGTCAAAAATCAGGGTTGCACTTACTATCTACCATCTGATCTCAACATTTTCCACTTCTGATAATATGAATGTTCACAACAAATATTTAATTCATTCATTCATACCATTGAATAGATGTTGTGTGCATTGAAAGAGCTTCGCAACTATTTTGATATTGGCCTACCAACTCTACTGTGTATGAATCATAACAAGTATTTAAAATCATAGACAGATGGTCACAATACATGTAGCGCTTCACTAACTGGTTTGCTTACACCGGTATGTCTACTACCTACAGCCCAGTCAGAGTCTTTCAGAATAAACTGGTTACTCTTACAGTGCTGTATGAGTGTGTGTTTGCAATAAAGCGTGTGCGTTTCGCTGCAGCTTGTGATGTACATTCAAGTGTCATGTGGAATGTGTGTCCGTGTCTGTGAGTGTGCGATAGACGTGTTTACCCTGCATCCTCGGCTGTCCACAGCCTGAGGGATATAGCTTCAGCATCCGGCTGGAACACCATGTGAATAGACACAGCACAAACGGATGGTTGTACACCAGATTCAATTATTCGCTGAAATATCAACATCCAACTAGCACTTGAAAATTCACTGTGGAAAATATTTAGCTGCAAGAAATTTCATATGGGTCCTCATGTAACCGACTGTGGTCATATATTCTGCAATAACCACATAAAAGCCCATAAAGCATGTGAGCTGTTTTAAGCGTTGTGTTTTGTATCCATGTCTGATATGATCTTGTCAACAAGTTTTGGCAAGAAGTAACAACGTCTGCAAGGAACAGGCTTAGCTTGGTTTCACTTTAATAGGATTATTACAGGATTAATTATTACTTTAAGATACACAGACATACAATATTACTATATATATATATATATATATATATATATATAAGGATTGTGTTTGTTTGTTTTCCCTCTGCATTCAGTTCACAGTATTTCTTAGTAATCAAAAGCAGGGTAATTAAAATCATCTGATATCTGTTATTTTGATATTAATTAATTTACAGATTACTGTCAACTACTCGTTGAGACCATTTTGGATATGGCTCTTCACGACCATGATCTGAACTGATGTGTAATTGCATTTACAGACTGTCAGTTCCTTATTCAAAAATATTTAGAACAATTCAATATTTAAGATTAAATATAAGGAGACAATATGGGCTATTGGAGTCTTAACATTATCAGTACTTACTTTCAGTCAAAGTATGTAAATTAAAAACCAAAGATCTAAAAAAATAACTTATCCTTAGTAAGTCTTGAAGTGTGAGGTTGTTTTTTTATGAAAAGTGATTGATAAGTTTTAAGTTCATAAGTCTGGTTTGGATGTGGTCATTTCCACCCATCAGGGATTCAAAGACAAGGTTGTATGGACGCCACGGCAACCATTGCCATGGGGCGGGTACGGCTGATATCACTGTCTGTTGTATCCATGCGCAAAAGCATCATCACACAAAATGATGAAAAGCAGCAGGTGGTCATGGCAAGCTTTCGTGCCCCACAGAACGGTCAAAATTAACAGATCGACAAAATGGTGATTGACCCACACTCTAAGAAATAGAATTTAGTGACTATGCCTTAAAACTCAAAAAGTCATTCAAGACTTTGTTATGGCTCTAAACTGCCAAGCGTGGAAGTGTTTTTACAAAGATAGAAATGTTCGGTTTTGATTGATATGTTAGAGAGCTATATGTTTATTATTGAGGTTAGAGATCATCATTCTTTTTTCTAATTGTCATCTGCAAGTGTACACTTTAGAACCATTGATCATTGGATGCTGATTTTTATATAAGTTACTGGGTGACCTGAAGTTTAAGGACCAGCATGTTCCCTGTTCAGTCAAACTTATATTAATTTGTGTGCTGCCTTGTACAGATCTGTGCCGTTGACCGGATAGTTCCCGAGTTTAAACAGCCTCTTTACACAAGCAGTGTACTGTATAGCACAGCCAGCTGCCTGAGAGCAGGGTGGGGATGGGGCTGGGCTGGGGGGCTATATGGGGAAACATTATACGCCTGTATGTCTGGTCAGGCCGAGACTGGTCATCTATGAGACAGACTGGTATCCCTCACCTGTTCTCACCCTCTCTCCTTCTCTCTTATACGCTCTCTTTCTTTCTCTCCGTCTCTCTCATACACACACGAATCATTTGTAATGTTATGTTTCTATCTTGTTATTAATGAAGGATGTAAATTAAGATCATGCTTGTAGTCAGGTTTACACTGAATTATTACTGTATTTAGATGTTTCAGAAGCTCTTGTCTTTGAAACCTTAACGATTCACTGAGTGTGTAACTGTATATAAAAGGCATTTCGCCAATATGCAACTTGTTTTGCTTGCATGTATCTTGAGAACTAAATCATTCCACTCTTCTTAGTCCAACACAGTCTTATTAGTGTATAAGTTAAATTGTGTGTGTTCCACCTGGAAAGTTTTGATGGTGTGTTGTCTGTCGGCTAAACCCTGCTGGACAGTGTTCAATGAAGAGTAATGGAGCAGATTGAAGCTTTGTGTCAACAAGGTTCCCTGACCAAGTACGCAACATTATGTCTACAGAAATAGCAACAACAAATATGCAATTCATTTGCGATGCAGGCGAACACAGACAGAGGGACCAGTCCAGTCCTTACCCCCACAATGTTCAACCAGCCTCTCATTGAAGATTCTGACTGGGCCAAACCAACAACTAACACCGTAGGAGTGTTTGTTGCTGCCTCCATACTCGGATCAGAGTGGTTGAGACCTGCTATAATGTTCCTTCATGGGTACATAGTTCTGAAATTAGGTCAGCGCAACACTGACATATAACTTGTGTTTTTTCTATTGAAATACTTTGTGACCATTTGTAAATGTTGGAGTATCTTGCCAAGAATTGTGGCCCATGAGCGATTGTTTAGTGTTTGTCAGCTTTCAAAATAAATAAGAAAATGTTGTCTTTTTCCCCCTGCTGTACCAAAAATATACAAAACCCCCTTCAGACCCAAAAGCCACAGTATGCGACAACCTGTTAATTTTTTGTACCATTAAACCCGTATAATCCACCAGCCGAAAATGTATTCAATGTGTATCTTGTCTGTTTGAAACACTTCCTTAATGCTAGTAGACTGGCTACTCAATCATAACTGATAGTGCGTCTTTTAGTTTGAGGCCGGTTGTAAACATGCACAGATACACACATGGCACAGTAATCCAACTTGCTAGGGAAAGCAAAGCTGGGATCAAAGTTATTAAGAAGCACAGAAGGGTTCTGTGAGAAACAAAATCTTTAGGCTTTATGAAGCACTTGATTGCATAATCCCTGCTATCAGTGACACCTCGTCCACCTCTCTCAGAGATAAAATCAAGAGCCTGACATGTCTGAACCTTCGAGTAGCTTCCATCAGCGTGGTAGAGTCCTTTTGGCAGCTAGTCTTAAATCCCAGTTTCTGTCCATCCTCTTTTTTTCCACACACACCCAGATAAAAATACCCACACATACCCAGAAAAAAACGTAAAAAAAACACACACACCTGGATGCAAGAACTGAAAAGAAGAAGCCTTTGCTGTAGAGGCAGAGGGGAAAAGACAAGCTTTATTTCGTTTTCCCCTCTGGTCGTTTTGGCAGGTTGTCTGTCCCCATTCCTGAGGTTCAGTACAAGTTCACAGAACACGCCGTCAACTTCCAGAAATAAACTGTTTGCTCATGCGTGGGTGCGATGAAATAGTTTGGCGCCCAAACCAGAGACAAGAGTTTTCTCTCTCTCACTCTCTCTTTGACGGAATAGCCAAATGAGATGTTTAGAAAGGCACAAAGGATGTTGACAAATGGAAAAAGTGTGTGAAATATCAGATCAGATCAATTCCACTTTAAACCTTTTTATCTCTCTGGGGCCCAGTATTTATAGCTACTCCCTTGGCAGAGCAGGTCAACTACATCAGAGTCAAGTTAAAGGGTGATACCGGTAGGGCTTTTTTTTCTTCATTTATTTATTTTTTATAGGAAGCCTTCATTTGTCAAAGACTCTGTTTCATCATTTCATGTGATGTAAGTGTTGCATCAGTACTGATGATGTTATACTTCTGCCAACCACCTGGCTCTTCACAGTTAGAAATAGAATTCTCCTCCAGGAAAAAACTAAATCAAAAACATTTTACAAATGTAACTTGGGGAAAGTTAGACCAGGCTGAGAAAGGAGTACATGATCTTCAGCTGTAAATGGCACCAGTATTCTCTGAGTTTTCATCTTTTCCCCTCCTTGCACCCCCCACCTTCCTCTCCGCCCCCCCTCTTCAATACCACAGTGTACTCATGAGACCTTAGCTCCACTGAAGGTGGAATCAGCTTTCCTTTTCCACTGTGTCTTTTTCCCCCCACGCTGGAAAAGCCCCCATCCAACTCTCACTGAGCGCCTGACTCAAGTGTGCTTCGACGTGCCCACATTCCTAGACAGTATCCCCAACACCGGAACCATTTTCCGCCTAAGCCAGGAATGCTGATTTCCAGCCCAGGTTTTCATCAGACCTAGTTTAGGCAGAGAGTGCAACAGGAATTTACAGAGTAATACTAGCCATTATACAACGCAAACTTTCCCTCCATGTCAATCATCTCATACACAGACATGCATAAGTATGCTTTCTCTCTCTCTCTACAATATTAGATGCAAAGATAGTGCCTGCAGCTTATATGAAAAGTAATTTTTTTTTAGCTGGAAGTCATATTTTGACCTAGATTCAAACAGTTTTTCAAATTCTCCACACCCCCCAACCACCACCCTCCACCCCTTGTAATAACCCTGACATTTCTGCGGATCTGGTGCTTCAAGGTGTAAATAAAGATGTGCTTAGGTATGCTTTCGCAAATCCTTTCAGTATACCAAAAAACAACAGAGCCTGAAAGCCTGTTGTCATTCACGAGCCGTACATATAGACAGTACATTTGGCCGAGTGTAGACAGTGACAGTGACAGTGTATTTAAATTTCTACTGCTAACTGTTATGAGAGCTTTTTACAAACATTAATACTGACAAGTTACAGGTAATGAGACCTAACAAACAAGGACAGGACACAGTTATGAATGCATTGCTAAATAAAGCATTACCATCTAAAAAGATGGCAGATATTTTCTCTAATTCCTTAAAAAAGTAATATAGTCATATAAAAATACTCTGCTTGGAGTAATACTCTTAATAAAGAAAAAATGTTTATGATTTCTTTGCCACAAAAAAAGGTTCAATCAATTATTAAAAACTCTTCAATTCCATCCTTCACTGAAAAATCCAGAATCTAAGAATATGCAAATCACAAAATCCTGCTTGTATTAAGGCCTACATGTTAAACTCAGATTTAATGTGAGCACAGCTAAACGTTGCTGCTTCAGCAGATAAAAGTGAAACATCACACTATTCTGTACAGTTAGGCTCAATCATCCAAATGAGGTAACAATTATCAAGACACATTTTTAAGTGGAGGAGGACTTGAACACAACAATTAACTAGCAGCAGTTTGTTTGTCAGTTTATGTGATTTCTGGGCAGATACTCTATGTTGTGTATAAAAACAACAAAGATGGAGACCCAATTGAAGGAATTCTGGGATTACCGAACTGAAATGGATGAATTCTCAATGAAACGCAGTGACAGTGACTGCTGCCCCTCATCCCAAACACAGAGCTCCGTCTCTTTCACCTTCAAGTTCTTCAACACAGCTGCTTGTACATATCGAATCGCTGCCTGCCTCCTTCCAGCTCAAACAGCCGTGCTGGCCAGGTCAGCAGTACACCACACCACACGAAAATAAAGTTAGTCATTCAGAACACCAGGCCCACTGTCCTGTCCTAACCCCACCCCTTACACTAACCCTACACCCTGTGTGTGTGTGTGTGTGTTTATGTGTGTGTGCGTGTCTGTCTGTGTGATTATGTGATTATGTGTTGTCCTTCAGACAACACTCTGCTTCATGTCCTCTCAACTTGATCCGATATTGTCCCTCTTGGGATTGTCTCACAAGAAGTTTTGTTCTCCTTAAGGGGGGGGGGGGGGGGGGAGGAAGTTACATTCCCTAAAAACCATGACTGAAATGATGCAGGCTACAGATTACTCCTGTCAGAAATCCCAGAAGAAAAACAGGATTTAAACGTTCATGCTGTGACTCCACCTTCAACAACAGTCTATTCTGTGAGGTGATTTGGTAGGGATGATTATGAATCTCCTTTGGTGACTTTGGGTAAAGTCTGAATAACACATCTGAACTTAAAACTTGCGACCAAATTACTCACGGGAGTCAACGAAATCATGACAAATTGACAACCTAAAAATAGCATGAAAAACTACAATAAAAATAATTCCGGTGTGATGTTACTCCGCCTTTCAGTGAGATAATGACACCATTTACTGTGCTTGCATCTCAAGTCGCAAATAAAGTCGCATCACTCGCTGGGTTTCAAAACAAGGCCGGCTCTCAGCCGCTCAGAGAAGTAGGTCACTGAGGATTCCATTCATTTGTACAGCGCTTTCCAAATAGTTGCGCTTTTCCACTCAGCCCAAGACTTCCAGCTGCATGTTAACCCTTTAACAGCCCGCAGGTCCTATTTCTGCACCAGCATCAATGTATACTGCACTCCTTACTTATCAGTTAGTAGACGAACAATTGTGCACGAGAGGCTCATGGTCTGAGAAAAGCAGATTTGTGGTTCTGCTCCTAAACAGACTGAGTTTATGTTGATTAACAATTTGAAGCACCAAAAAGTCTCCTGCATGTATTTTTAAATAGCTATTTTTAGACTTGGATCAAAATACAGGTATTCAGTGTCTTATTCCTATTCTTGTAAGAAAGAAAAAAACCTATGCAACTAATTATTTTAGAGCAGCAGCTTTTTAAAGAAAGGTGATCAGTTTAAGGAGAGTTTTTATAGAAATGTATCAAGAAAGACCAACAACGCAGTAACACACACAAAACTAATATGCTTTTATCGCTGTGGTAAAATATAAACTTCAAACTAGAAAATACTCCATAATCAATACAAGATCAGTATTGGCCCAGTAAAAACAGCAGACCAATGTATCTGCCTTACTTGAGCACAAAAGCACTCAAACAAGCTACCACAACATACCAGAGGGATCACGTAACCAGACAACGTTCTCAATCTCCCTCTTTTCAGCAGCATGTGTCCTGACGTTAAGTCTACAGCGCTGAAACAGGCCCGCTGATTCCATCTCACTTAGCTGAATCAGCGGACGGGAAGCGACCACAAGCTGACACAGGTGGGAGAAAACTGAAGGGCGTGGCCCAAAATTTAATCTGGGAGGTACAAAGGGTAGAAGTCCATTAAAATCTCCTTAAGCAGGATTCCACTGGGACATAGCTTGTTGCACAGAATGTTTGTACTGAAATTACACAGCCATGCTTGATGAAAATAGGGAAATGAGTGCTCTGCATGATACAAACTTATCTTTGGTCTGAGAAAAGCTTTTTACAATTGCCATGTAATTTAATCATTACAGTATGACCGCTTGGCTGACTTGTGTATTAACAATATTTTTAAGTTTTACAAGACTTTAAGCAACACAGCTCATTATCAGACTGATGTGACAATTTCCAAGGGATGAGCACCGTAAGGAAAAGGCAAATCAACACATAGTTAAAGCAAAACAGATGCTGCTCTGTATAGAATGAAAACATTTACATGAACACCATTATCTCAATTACTGGAAGTACTGAGCTTCAGACAAGACTGAATATAACTTTACTACAAGTTTTCCCACTCCACTGCATGTTGTATGCTTTGTAACTGCATCTTAGGTACAGACTGGACAAACAGTTCAACATGATCTAACAAATAGAAATTAAAAGGAAAGGAAATCCAGGTGTGTTGATGTGTATGTGCTTACTGTGATTATGACCTAACCTGAATTGATCAGATTCAGACATTAGGAAGAGAATTTTCTTGACTTAAAACTTGACATACTAATATTCATGTAATTGTAGTCAGTGTTTGCAAACCACAAGGTTACCTCACATACTGTGTCAGCTCATTCTTGACTGTACATTAAAAAAATAACACAAGCCCTAATGCTGAACCAGGCTCATTTTAAGACAAACATTTAGTTTGAGTTGTTTGTTTGGGAATAATCCGTCTTCAGCAAACATGATTTATAGTAAAGCAAGATATGTGTAAACATTTACAAACTTGCAAATAGAGAATTTGGTTCATCATTTGAAATAAAATTAGGTCACAGAATGTGCACAAGAAAATACAACAAAAAGAAACAAGCAGTAGCATTACTTAGGCCTAACAACATAATAACATAATTTTCTGCATAAATGCTAATGTGTTCATATTTCTTTGTACCGTCTACAATACATTTAACTTTAAGAAAGCCACAATGCTAGTGTTAAATTAAGTATTATTAGGGTCTATTAAAACAAAATTATTAACATAATCAAGGCTATTGTGACGATATACTGTAATGTTGGTTTCTGATGTTCCTGTCAGCCCCTCACTCTGAAATGCCTCCATATCCACAGACATCCAACCTGTTCAGTGTACGCATACACTGCAAATCACCAAATACCAATCACAAGTGAAATTATTCTTTAACTCACTGACCTTTTTAATATGTTATTTTACATAAACAATCAAAACTAGCCCACAGAAGCATTTCCTTCATGTTTCATTACCTAGACCATAAGTCAGAGTCTTGCTAGCTGGGAATGAAGATTCACACAGAATACAAGAGTGAATTATAACTGTGACTCAAGTATCAACACAAAGATCACAAGCAAATGTCTCTTTGACTCACACATGATGCACTGTATTCTGAACATAATAAGAAAAGAGAGATAAAAACCCGTTGTCGGGATGTAAGGAGACATCACCCCCCCTCCACCACCTCCTCCACATGTCTTCAATCTGCTTTGATCTCTCTGACAGTATGAACCGGCCTGACTTTGGGAGGGGTCGACTGGGGAAACTTCATGTAGTGTGCTATGATGTCTCCGGTTTCATATATTAAACAATAACAAAGACCAGCCTGCATTAACTGCAGCCACTGCCTATTGTAAACCCTGATGGAAACTCTGTGTAATTTGTGTGAGTGTCACTGCAGGGCAGGGCCATTATGTCACCCCAGTGTAAGCCAGCAGATGTGTTACTGCATGCAGATGTTGCCATAGGTACACACAGACGCCTGCTCTCCATCGCAGCAGCAGCAGCACTTCTTTCTATTTTTCATGAGCCCAGTTGGTTGCCAGGGTTTTTGTTTCCATGGCCACGCTGCAGTCTGATGCAACAAATCCCAGCCAGAACCCCCCTTGGGTGCCTTGGCGTGATACCAACCCTGAGAGAGCTACAGCGCTATAGGCAGGCACACTGACTGACTGACTGACTGACTGACTGACTGACTGACTGACTGCTGTCTCCAGCCAGCCACAGTGCCAGCTGAGCTAACACTATACACGACCCCAACCTACTTCCACAATAATTTACTGACTGGCTACGGTTCAGTGCAACACTTTTCTCAGTTTCATACCATCAGTGATTCAGCTAGTTATTACTCTTGGATCTGCAGGAGTGTTTTGGACAGTCCTTTGGGAAAAGATGCCATTGAAAGCCCTCTAAATTATTGAACGAGTGGGCAAAAGAAAGAAAAAAAGTAAAAAGATTTGTAAAATTTGACTACTGTGTTTCTCTTTCTGATCAGAAAACAAATGCACATGCAGCCTGAAGCAGAAGTGATGTGACGCCAACTAGGGTGAAATATGTTATTATTCAATCTTAGAATAGTTTATTTGCCAAAATAAAGTGTAAATGTATTATTGCATAGTTCCTTGCCCTCATAGTAAGACCAACATGAGATAAATGCAGTCTGAGAAACAAATGAATAACTCTGGGCTGTCAACGCCCCTAAATACTTCCCAATCATGTCTTAGTGGATGACAGTGTCTGACCAGCTGGCTGTCCTACCTGGGTTGTTGGCTTCTCCCTCCAGAACCTGCAGTTCGGTGCACTCGGCAAGGGAGTGCTCCAGACAGAGCTGCAGGAAGCGGGCCTGGGTCCGGCTCACCCTCTTCAGCAGGGACAGCAGAGCCACCGTCTGCTCGCACTCATTCCACCCCTTGAACCAGCTGGCAAGCACGCCCACCTGATCGCGAAACATCATGGTCTGCGAGACGGGGTGAAGGCGGGTTGACTGGGGTGGTGCCTGGCTGGGCTGAGAGGAGCGACCTACTCCCAAACTTTACACTGATAGTTTGAGGTAAAAACTGATAGAGAATGATGGTAGTTTTATCAGCTGATTGTTGATGTTTCTATACGCTGGGGTCAGTCAGTTGGGAAGGTTCAGCTGAAGCACTGGGATGCCATTCTTAGCTCTGTTGGCGACTGGGACAGCAGTCACTGTTAGGCTTTCTGGTGCCAAAATGTGTTTCGTCCGCAGCCAGTGCTGTATATATATTCCTGCTGGAGGGGGTTTCTGCAACGTCTTCTCCTGTCTGATAATCTCCGTTGGTAGTTGAGGGGTGTGAGGATCTCTTCTAGCTAGGCATTAGGTGATATGAGCTGCTCTCTGCTGCTTAGTAGCTCCCAGAGGGATTGATATTTGATGACTCAGCTTTCTTCCAGCACACACTGTGTCACATCAGCTTCAGCCTCACTGGCATTTTTCTTCAGGGAATCCCTGTTAAGCCTGCAGGAGGATGTTAGAAGTTAGGGGAGGAATGAAATAACATATTTATAACAGACAATGGTCTCTTGTTGCTCGTGGTACACGCCTCTCCCTCTCTTTCATACATATGCAATGACTTTGACAGTGCACTAGAGAAGACAGCCTCACTAGAAATGCGACAGTGTCCCTGTTGCTTCAGCCCTGCAGACTTTGTGCTGCTGCAATAGCAAAAAAAAAAAAAAAAAAAAAAAAAAAAAAAAAAACAGCCTTCAAAAACTCATACATGCATTTATAGGTCGCCTCCTCGCCATCGCCTTGCGCATAGGCTTGTGGCATACACCGCCGAGACAAAAATAAATAATTTTCGTTTTTGGTATCCACCCATTCCTAAAAATACAGCTGTCGGTACTACTGGCGCTGCATCCCGGAATTTTCCAAAGAAAGGACGCCGGGTTACCGACGGCGGCCGTTGGCAGGGCTGTATGCTGCTGTAGAGACGTTAGCAGCAAACAACTTCCCTTCGTTATTCTAATGACAGGTTAGTCTTATAAAGCTGTATTTTAAACCGAGGACTGCCTGTAGTGGGGAGTTTCAGCCAGAAGAGAAGAAACATCGAAGAGTAAGCTAGGAGCAGACTGAGCGTTAGCCGCTGTCTAAAACTGTCACTTTGCCTCATCAGCACACAAGAATGACCGTTGGCGGATATGTGTGTGTGTGTGTGTGTGAGCAGTTTGTAAAAAGAATAAATAAAACCGTACCTATATCCGCTTTCTATATAGAACTTTGCCATAGCAGAACCGTGTAACTTGTAATGTAAGTTAACGTTAGCAAAGTTTCAATTCCGAACACCGTTAGCAAAACGACTGATATAAACGGCTATGAATTCCCACTAACCGTTACCACTAACTCAAATGAGAAAGAGTTAGTCTAGTTAACGTTCTCAAGTACAATTGGGATATTTTAACATTAAGTTGAGTTCTAATACACAGGAAGGTTACGAACGTTAGTATTTTCTTTCTTGAATAAATACTGCAGCCGAAAACGAGAGTGAACAAAACAACAAAATCTTTTTTTTTTTTTTTTTGAAACTTCAGAATTTTTTGAATTGTTGGAGGAACGGTTAAGCGAGCTTGGTAGTTCTTACCTCCTGGAGCAGTTTGCATTGTTGGGGGCGACAGGCTCAGCTTTTTTCGGGGAGCGGTGCCCCTTCACTCCGGGTCTGAGGGATTTGCCATCTTGACTAACTTTTCCTCTGTCTCTCCCCAGCAGACAGGCTGCTCTGCTCGGCTGCTCTGGTCTAAAGCACCACGGTCAAGATGGACGGAAGCTGTTTATGACTTCCGGTTAAAGCTTTCAAAATAAAGTACTGCAGTGCGGCGAAGCCAAGCAATTGTCCACAGACAATTTTCAACTTAGTTACTTGAGAGAAACTCCTACAAACGTGACATTTAAAAAAAAAAAAATTACGAACAGCACGTTGTTGGCCGGAATATTGTAGGACTACTCATTATATTTCAACTATGATGCAGTATTTTTAAAGATAAGATAACTTTGGTTATCCCAGGGGAAATTGTTGTGCAGCAGTTGCAGTGCAGTGGGAGAGAGTGCACATTTGTAGAGTGCATATACAATATAGAATAACAATAACGTGCAAATCTAAAATTTCCAAAATGCCAAAAAATAGGTGAACAGGTTAACAGTATAGTTATAGTTAAGCTTTGTTCATTCAGTTAGTCTCATTAAGATCAATATCTATTTTACAAGAGAAGAACAAACAAAGTATATCTATACAGTATATAACATCACAACAACACAATTCAGTCAAACAAATCAGTCACTGCTAACACAGAAACACTAATTAAAGCAAAAAAACGATTCACAATTTCAGTACGAGATACTTTAGAGACCCTCGGAGGAATGGGTGTCTCTAACTTGGATTTGTTTTGCAGACATTACAGTAGTAAGATGAATAGTACCGGATCAATTCAGGCAAGCAATTGGGTACTGAAAAAGAACAAAATAACCTTGTGAATAAAATTCTTTAAATGTGTTTTTACCATGACAATTTTCACTTTAAATATTTGTAAAATAAAGATAAGACTTTAGATAAAACAAACAGCAAACAACAGGATATTTAAATAGCATTTTTTAGTACATTTATTAATACATAATATTATCAAAAAATAAAATATGACTTTTTTATTATAGATAAAGCTACACAGCAGTATATAAAGTAATTTAAATTATTATTACTCCCACTTAGCAGTTACAGCATTATAGTAAACGTACAATAATCTATCAATGATAATAATCCAATCTTATATTTATAAATTATTCTGAAATAGGCCATTCGGCATAATGAGTATTCTCAAAGATCTGAATACTTCCTCCTCCACCGCCCTTTATCGTAATCTTACTATATTGGTGTTGCATTCAACCGCAAACAACCGTTTGACAAATACTACTGGCTATTATTTTGAAGGCAGGACCAGTCCATTTCCGGCTGTGTTTCGGCCACCTTGACGCAGGAAGGCTCGCGCTGTTCGTTTCCACATGCTAATCATTAACAGCGGAGCATTACGTCAGGGGCTTGGCAGCGCGAGGAAGCACCAAAATAGAGAGAGAGACAGAGAGAGAGAGAGAGAGAGAGAGAGAGAGCGGGGGGCGACGAAACTACAAGAACATTTAAGAAAAAGTAATAATTACGTCCAAACAGACATGAAGCTGAATGTTTAAACAGCACTACTAAAATTAGCAGAGGCGGAGAGAACACTTTTAAGCTGATATAGGTCTACTTCATTTCAGAGAGGAATATTGTACTTTTAACGCCACTGCGTTTATTACACAGCTATAGTTTCTGGGTTCTTTGCGAATCATTTTCATTTTAAATAAGAAGAAAACATATGATGAGTTTAAAAATGTGATGAATTGTAAAAGATTAAAATCCCCAAATGTTTGACACTTGGACACTGGTGAAAGATGTTTGAGGCAGCCTACTTGTACTTTACTTGGGTATTTCCATTTTATGCTCAGATGCAAATATTGTATTTCTTATTCCACTACCTTTTTTTTTTTTTTTCAAAGATGTTGGTTACAAGTTTCTTTTCCGATTAAAATAATTAATACAACATATAATCAAGAAATAAATGATGAATAAAGGATGTATTCCTATAGGTTAATCTACCAAGCAGTAGGTATATAAAGGAATTATAATTAGCTCTCTTCCCTGTGAGTGTTTATTATATATGATGTTTCTGGATTAATACTACTCCTGCATTAATGTGTATGTTGCATTTTATTGCTGTAGATGCTTAAGTGTGTGCTCATTTTATCTCCTTTCTACTGTGGTGTAGTTTCATCTACGGCAATGCATCATATTCTTTAAGATCATAAAATGTCTGTATCTTTGTCTCTGTCCTGTGAGAACCACGTGTCTCTGAAAACTCAACTTTTCATGAGTTTCTTAGTAAAACAGCCTGTTTTCAGCTCATTTGAACAGGATCTCCCTTTAAGTGTAAACGTAAATAGATAAGTGTCCTTTAGCTCCACCGTGTGGCTGATGAGTGGTACTACAGTACAGAGACGTCGCCCACTATAAACTAAACTGCACATAAACGCATATAAACATATAGCCTACATGTCATTAAACAGGAGAAAAACTGTATTGAGTTTGGTTTGATAATCATCCCATTTTTAGACATAAAAATAAATAAATTAAAAAAACATCAAATACAATTTCCTACATTATCTTGCCTTGAAATAATGTCATATACCTATCTGGAAAACAGCTATAGTTTGTTTCAATGTATGCAAAACACAACATTAAATGTAAGAATATATGTGTGGGTATTTTTGATGTATATGTCTTATTTAATTGTATTATAGATAATGGAGAAAGTAGGCTATATTTTTTACATATAGGTTTCAGTCGGATTTTTTTGTGAGCGAACAGGAAAAAAAACGCACTTCCAGTACAAAAAAAAAAAAAAGAAAAAAAAAGAACCTAAAAACAGATTTCTGGGAAACGTGTCTCAATGCAAACACACACTGTGAGAATGAAAGTGCGTGTGATTAAAGCTGCTGATCATCCTGTCACGTATTACACGTAGCGGGGTGGAAACGAGGAAATACCAGGAAGCAAAACTCGACTTCATTGCTGTTCACAGCCTCCACCCAGATTCTCCTGTTAAACCACAGAAGTGAAGCTTTCCTCAAACATACATACAGTGTGGTGTAGTTTCCAGACGGGGGTCGTTATGAAGCTGGTGTTCCTCGTGCTCCTCCTCCAAGTGTCCGGGTCTGCAGACAGCAGGTGCTTCTGTCAGGTGAGCGACTGGCAAACTGCACAAACCCGCATATTTGTATTTCAATCAGCATATTAATTACTCTGCATGTAGTTGATGTTGTAATGTTACTTTCTACACTCTTCAATACACCTGTGTTGATTTTAAGACATCCACCTGCTAGAGCGATTGAAATATACGTGTTATGTTCCAAAACAAGTGAGTATAATAGCTGTAGTAAAAAGTAACTAATTAGATTTACTCAAGTACTGTACCTCATTACAATCCTGCCGTACTTGTAATTAACTTGAGTATTTTAATTTTATATGACTTTATACTTCTAATAAGCTACCCATCAGTATATTAAGTAGTTAAAAATAGCTCCACCTTTACCAGCTGCAACATTAAAGTGAAGTATATGTTTGAAATGGGCTGTTCTGCATAATAAGTACTTGTACTTGATGCTTATACATTTGTACTTCTATTTGAAAGCAGGACTTTTACTTAATAAAGTATATATAAAGTATTTATACTGCAGCATACTTTCATTAAAGTAAAATATCTGAGACTTCTTCCACCACTGAAAGTGTTACCGGATGAATATGGGAGGTCGTCAGATGTTTAATGTGAAAGAAGTTCTAATACACAAATATATATTCTTTATTTTTTTTCCTTTAAAAAAATTCTTCTCTCATCTTTGATTGTAAGTGAAATATTGGATGATTTGATCTTTCAGTTATTTAAATAAATCCATCTGAAAAGTATAGAAGGAGAAAGTCCCACGAACATCACATAGTGACACACGTGACAATGGGGCCAAAACACTGGTTTAATCTTTAAACCTATCCTGTTTTTTAAAACATGATTATAAGATAATGTTTCTTTTAATGTAACATCTTCATTTGAAAAGTAACTATAGCTTGCGAATGAGTGCATTGGAGTAAGTACAATATTTGGCTCTTAAATGTAGTGGAGTAGAAGTAGAAATGGAAACATTCAAGTAAAGTACAAGTATCTTCTCAAAATGTGTACTTAGTTGTTCAACAGACAGCGATCATTCATTCATTAAACCTTTTTTTTTAACTTGGAAATACATTCAGGTAGAGACCTCATTTACCATATAGCCGAGTAAAAAAAAACAACCTAAAAACCTATAGGCACCAAGAAACACAAATAAGATAGATAATAATGGCACTTTAAAGTAAAAAATAAGTAAGAAGCAAGTAAGGTTTGTATTTATTTATTATTAGAAGATAAGAAGTTGTTTGTGTTTCCGTCTAACGAAGGTCACAGGGGATCTGGATGACTGTACTTGTGATGTGGAGACCATCGATGGCTTTAACAACAACCAGCTGTTCCCCAAACTTCAAACTCTTCTGGAGTCGGACTATTTCAGGTTCTACAAGGTGAGGTGACCACAAACACACACACACGTACACACACACACAAAGCTGTGTGTTGCTGAGGACTCTGTGTTGGGACTCCGCAGGTGAACCTGGATAAGGCGTGTCCGTTCTGGGCGGTCAGCAGTCACTGTGGTCTGAAGGACTGCGCTGTGAAGCCCTGCTCTCCTGTGAGTTCCCCCTCTCATCTCATCTACCTGCTGTAAACAAAACACTCACCTGCGTTCACATCACATTCACTTAAACCTGTGTGTGCCCACAGAACGAAGTGCCCGAGGGGATCAGATCTCACAACAAGGCGAGTCAGTCAGCGGCTGTTTGGGTCCGTCAGCCGGAGGACTCCTCCGTGTGGACTCTCTGAGCTCTGTGTTTTGGGGGGTATTTACACACATTTTGGGATTCTAACAGCAAATATTTGGGTTTCTAGGCAAACTAAAAGGATTCATAGAGGGCAAGGTGGGTAAGGAAAGGCACATTTCAGCAAAGCGATTCAAAGTGCTTTACATAAGCATACAAAACAAATGAAATGCAAAATAAGACAATTCATAAAAAAGAGAGAAAATAAATGATAATAAACATTAGAAATATAGTGGATTCAAAGGACTCGAGAGGTGCAGAAGTATAATAATATAACATCTTTAAATGACTTTGGGAAAAGCAGTGGAAGGAGGTAATATTATAACACATTATTGGGATTATGAAAAAACAAATACATTTTTGGGTACATGTGTTGGGATAATAAATTACTAATTCTGACTATACTATTAGACATTTAGGGGTTAAGAGGCAGTATGAAAAAAATATATTAATTTTCTTCTTTTTACAAATCATAAACTGCAAGATTTAAAGGCACTACAGCAACGTTTGCTATTGCAACAAATGACTAATTGGACTAATTGGGGGATGCTGTAATAACTGTGTTGAATGAGGGATTTTGGCTCCTTATAAAACATTTTGGGATTATGAGAAAATGACACGTTTTTATGAATTTGATTTGAAGACTATAACAAGTAACAAATCATGGTTACTTTTATTGTCTCCCATAGGAGAACTGTGTCTTGGATTAAGGGAATTGCTGCATCAAAACCAAACACCACAAATAAGAAACGTTAAATAAGAACACACATGTGCAAACATTAGCCTAAAACAAATACATACTGTACATACATACATCTGAAAACATGCACAC
Source organism: Bovichtus variegatus (assembly GCA_943593645.1). NCBI lineage: Eukaryota > Metazoa > Chordata > Actinopteri > Perciformes > Bovichtidae > Bovichtus > Bovichtus variegatus. The sequence goes on along the minus strand of CALSCE010009344.1, from coordinate 11,058,533 downwards.
CTATGCACAGACATTAGAAACAAACAGCCTATAAGTAGGCCACCTCCCTGCCCGTCTGTCTATCCTCAAAGAGTTGCCCTTTAATACGTTTAGTTCTACACATGACAGGGCTCACATCAAACCCAGATGAAAGTGCAACAAAGAATTGTCTGTCAACATGTGTGATTTGTGGGCACTGTAAAAAAATACTTTAGGATTGAAGAAATGTGATAATGCACAGACTCATTTTAGGATTGTGAAAAGTGCGTTGGAATGCATGCAATCATTGGAAGAATTGTTCAATAATTGATTAATGCTTAATCACCTCATTGATACATCACATCATCAGTTTCTCCATATTCTACTATAGTGTGTCAGGAGAAGAGACAAAGTCTCTCGCTCGCTCTATTTCACGAGATGATTTCAGCGCCTAAAGGGATCAAACATTTGAATCTATTGTTTGTGTTCAGTACTCAGCAGACGTAGACGAGCAGCCCGTAGAGTGCGAGCCGAGGGAGAGTCTCGGAGCTGTAGATGTTTCTTTAAGGTGAGATTTTGAGATAATATGAGATCACTGTGCAAACATTAACGACAATACCCACAGTAACACTTTACAATGAGTGTAATATAAATGTAGTATAATACAATAATTGAGTCAAACAGGCAAAGTTGAACCAACAGACTTCTTCTGTTTTTTCACTTTCAGCGAGGAGACCAGAGAGGCTCTGCTCAACTGGAGCAAACACGACGACGAGGCAGAGCGCTTCTGCGTGGTTGACGGTACTTTTTCAATCCACCAGCTGAGCAAATGAATAACAACAAAAAAAATTAAAATGTTGTATTTGATTCACTACACCTAACACCATATTCCATATATATAAAAGCTTAGTTAACAGCAAATGAAAAACACAGAATCAAGTTGATGTATTCCCAGAAGTAAATTTCCTTTTTTTCAATTTGGGATCAGAATACATAATGGTTCTGGTAAAATCATTTTAAAAAATGATTTTACCAGAAAAAAGACATGAAAATATAAATGGAGAGAATAGATGCTTTTGTAGGGAATGGGATGGTAAATGTGCATAATATTTTAGGGAACACAACGTAAAGAAATCCTAGTTTTTAGAGAACACAATGTAAAGAAATCATAGTATTTAGGGAACACAATTAAAATAATAAAAAATGTTTTGGAAGGAATATTTAGAGAGCATAATGTCAGGGGTATCTTTATGGAACATGATGGCAAATATATAAAATTATTAGGAATGGAAAGAATATAATCTTTCCTTAAGGAAACATGATGGTACAATAAAAACAATTTAAAAAGCTAAATGGAAAGAATAAATACTTTTTTAGAAAATGTTAAGATACAATTTAGCTCATTTCAAGGAGGATATTTTTCCTAACAAAAAAACCTAACATAGGGGGTATTTCTAGATAAGATTATGAAAAGCATATACAACACCAACAAATGTATAATTTGTAGGTCATGAAATGCATATAAATTGCTTTCTATACACATTTCTTGACCTTGTTGGTTTATTATAACGCCGCACAGGTGTCTGCTGGTGAGTAAATGTTCCTCCACCTTTTACTTTAGTTTGCCTGACAACGAGAAGTAGTTCCACTTAAATCTGACTGAAGTGTTGCTGTTTCACAGACGAGGAGTCACCCGAATCCCAGTATGTGGACCTGCTGCTGAACCCGGAGCGCTTCACGGGCTACAGAGGATCAGAGGCCTGGCAGATCTGGAACAGCATCTATGAGGAGAACTGCTTCAAGTACACACTCACACTATAAAACACCAACAGCTCAGACCAGTGGATCATCTTTCTGTTTGCTTTTACATTTTAAGTTACTTTTCAGATTACAGTGCTTCATCCCCTTCTGTCCAGTGAAAAGCACGTATCTTCAGATGTGCTGATTTTTAATGTTTGTGATCAACTGAAGGATGAAGTGTTCCTTTATGTGTCGAGGAAATGATCCCACTCCTTAGGCCAAACAAACTATTTAAAAACCCTCCTGGATCAGCTGGGAAAAGCATCGTCACAGAGCTGAAAACAGGATGTTTTTCAGAGAAACTCATGAAATACGTTTTCGAGACACGTGGTTCTCACAGGACAGAGACAAATCTACAGACGTGTGATGATCTCATAGAATATGATCCATTGCTGTAGGTGAAACCACCCATCAGTATAGAAAGGAGTTAAAAACAGCACGAAATGAAACATCTACAGCAGAAAAATGCAACAATTATATTAATACAAAAACATCATGTACAATAAACACTGACAGGGAACACTTTACTGCACAATTACAACTTATGCCTTTCACTACATAGTGTGGCGTTACTAAGGATCTGAATATTCAAAAACAGCATGACTCAGAAGACAAGGTCAGCCTTATACACTGCTGCTTGAATTCTGAGGCGGAGTTCATCCTTTCACTTCTCCCCCACAGACCGTATACCATCAAGCGACCAGTAATTCCCAACCTGTTCCACAGCAGCCCAGTGAGTGAAGGTAAGAGGTCTTAACTCTCACATCGAACCATGATTTTCTTCACTTGTGCCTCGAAACAACATTGTGTTCATTTATCCTGGGCGGCTGAGGCTCAGGAGGTGGAGTGGTCGGCCACTAGTCAGAGGGTCAGTGGTTCAATCCCTGTCCTCTACGGTCAGCATGTCAAAGTGTCCTTGAGCAAGATACTGAACCCCAAATTACTCCTGATGGCCAACAGTGTGTGAGTGTCTGTGAATGGTTATCTCTGATGAGCATGTGGCACCTTGTAGCCTCTGACTCTGTATGAATGTGTGTGAATGGGTGAATGCTGATGTGTTGTAAAGCACCTTGAGTGATCACAAAGATTGGAGAAGCACTATATAAATGCAGAACATTTACCATTTATTTACCATCCACAGCAAAGACCTTCTACAGCTGGCTGCAAGGTGAGCTGGTGTTTCACCTAAAGAGAGAAAATCGTTTTTTTTGTCCGTTTTTTTGCTCAACTCTCTTCTCCGTTGTGTCCTCGTCGCTCAGGTCAGTGTGTAGAGAAGAGGGCTTTCTACCGGCTCATCTCTGGCCTCCATTCCAGCATCAACATACACCTGAGCGCTAGATACCTCTTGGATGGTGAGACACGTTAACACTTTCACGAACCCTCATTCAGTCATTCATTCACCCCCCCGATTCATGAGGAAAAACATTAAGTCAGCAGCAGGACAGAAACAGACTGAATGTTTGTATTTTGAACTGTGAACTTCTTTAAAAAAAATAAAAGACTGATCTCCAATAATAGCTGGGAAAATAAAAGAAATAATAGATTGCCTGTACTATATCGACTCACACGGTAAATTCAGCATTAACATACATTTCAACAGCGTTCATTTTGGTCTATGTTTAAATTGCTCTTAATGAAATTCAACACTTCCTGCTGATTTTCTTATCGGAAAAAAATGCAACATTCCAGTGAAAAGAAAGCATTATACCTGAATAGTAGGAGGCTTTTAATACAAAAAATAGAGGCAAGCAGTAATAGTTAAAGGAGGACAGATCAAAAAATAAATAAGATCTCATAAAGACGTGTCTCTAATAAAGGCCAAAATAAAGGTTGACTTTATGTATGTCTTCAGTTGAGGTCAATTAACATTCTGCCTTCTATTTATCGATTTGTCTCTCTGTTTTTCTTTTGTAATTCTGGGAAGTGACAACAGTATAGAGAGGAATCAACTCTCTCATCTCACTCTCAGCAAAAAAGTGAATAAGCGTGTTTCCCAAAGTGTCAAACTTTTCCTAGCTGTCTTGATTCAGTAGCCTACAAACAGCAGTGACTTCCCTTAGCTGTGCTGTTGTTATTCACTGTTCACCAGCCCTCTCTGTTAACCCCTTCTCTCCTTCAGACAGCTGGTTTCAGAAGAAGTGGGGTCACAACGTGTCCGAGTTCAGACAGCGTTTTGATTCGGAGCTGACGGCCGGAGAGGGGCCCAAGAGGCTCCGCAACCTCTACTTCCTGTACCTGATCGAGCTGCGAGCGCTGGCCAAAGCTCTGCCCTTCTTCCAGCTGCCGTCCTTCCGGCTGTACACCGGCAGGCCGGAGGAGGACCGGAGACACAAAGAGCTGCTGCTGCACATCCTGCAGCTGGCCCGGTCAGTCTCAGGCCTCATACTGACACCAGAACTGGGCCCGTATCTCTGGATTTAATATAGTTAATGCCGTCAGCTTTCAAAAGTCTTCATACAATTTTATATGAGTAGCGCTAAATATCAATACATGTTCAGTGTTTACTTTTCCCTTATGGCACACATAAAAGACAAACTAATATCATTTCTATATTTTATTCATATTAGATTTCCCCATTTTATATATATTTTGTATATTATATTTCCAGTTTAAGATGAACCTTTATTGATCTCCAGAGGGGAAAAATGTAGATTAATTAGATTAGTTAGGTTTATAAATAATAAGAGGTATAACATTTAAATAATAATAGAAGTAAAATTAAATTATTCAAGAGAAATTAAAGGCAAATAACAAGGTAAAAGTTAGTTATTTCTCTCTGTTTTGCAAATTAATTTTATTTAACTTATACCTTCCTGTGAAATCTTTGTTAAATAGGTAATTTTATAAAGGTAATAGTAGTGGTGGGAGGAGCAACCTCTGAATTATGTCCAATGACATTTCTTCAGTTCTCATGAGTGTAGTTTGTGGTGCTGTTATCTTATTTATTGTTTAACTCGACAGTTTGTTGTGACTTTCCTCTTCCAGATCTTTCCCTCTGCACTTTAATGAGACGTCTCTGTTTGCTGGGGATGAAAAGGAAGCCGTCAAGCTGAAGGTCGGCAACTGTAGAAATAAGATAATGGACAGTTTGATGACTTCTTATTTAAATGGGAATACCATCTTATTACAATATACCAATAACGTCTTTTGGAGCCTACATTATGATAAATAATAATAATAACAAGTCTGATAGATGTTGAGCAGTTGAGAGAAATGTAATATTTTCATTGCTTGGATCTGTTAAGGATTTGTTGATAAAAAACATTATTAATGTGTTGACTGAAGTTGCATTGAATGGTTAACATAATTTGAATTGAACTGCTCTGTGACACAAAGCATTACAGGAACAAATTTAATTATTTTATTCTATGAATCTTTTTTAGGATGTAAATAATTAAATAAAATACCTCATGAGAGTAATGAAATGAAAAGGTCTTTGTTATAAAAACTGAATTATTCATGTAACACTCTCAATAAAAACTATAAATAGCACATAAAAAAAAACATAATTATTTGGCCATCAACGTGACGCGAGTGTGTTTTCCTCAGGAGGACATCAGACTGGCCTTCCTCAACATCTCCAGGATCATGGACTGTGTGGGCTGCTTCAAGTGTCGCCTGTGGGGGAAACTGCAGGCAAGTCACTTTTTACAACAGCGATATAAATGATGTTCAGTGTAATGTGTGGGTTAAATAATGCAGTCAAACCCATATATATGTATTGTTTTGTATTCTGAGTTTCTGCTTTGTCTCTGTCTCGCCATCAGACTCAGGGATTAGGAACGGCACTGAAGATTTTGTTTTCAGAGCGGCAGATTGAGGCTCTGCCCACGTCCAGCGTCCAGCGACCCAGTTTCCAGCTCAGCCGACAGGAGATCGTCTCCCTACTCAACGCATTTGGAAGGTTTTTTTGGCTTCAAATTTTCATATTATATCCTCGAAGTAAACTGGAGTTAATGGCAGTGAGAATGTATTGGCCAAAATTCACATTTCTCTTCCTGTTTTCTTTGTACAACACAAATGTTTTACAGGATTTCCACAAGCATCAGAGAGCTGAAGAACTTCAGGTCGCTGTTAGCGGAGGAGCGGTGACACTGTGGAGATCATCTGTTCTGCCTCAATCAGGCTGAAATGTTATTTAAACTTCCATCACGGTTTAACATGAAGAAAGATCAGCTTCCATTAGCTGAGCGGCAGTGGTGGAATTTAGATATTTTACTTAAGTGAACATGGAAATACTACAGTGTAGAAATACTGTTACAAGTAAAAGTCCTGCTGCATTCACTATGTTACTTAAGTAAAAGTATATAAATAAATGTATGTAAATACATTATTTGCATTAAAATGTACTTAAAGTCCACCACTGCTGAGTGACAACCATGACTTTATTTTTCTGGAAAGAATTAAGAGAATGAAACTGAAATTTGAAGTTTTGTTAAATTAGACTTCCTGCAATATTTTACATTTTATTATTATATTAATGTGGCTTACGGTATTTTGTTGAGTGAAACTGTACTAATTCTAGCTATCAGGAGAGGCTGAAGAGTGTAAACTGCTCCAATGTAATATTTTTAGAAAATTCAAACATGCTTTTTATATGAAAATTAGCTTTGAGCAAAATTACAGTTCAGTTGCAGTGTTTTTGTGATTACGCTGGTGTCCTGAGGATGGCGCTGTTTGTAAAGCAAACTTATTTTAATTGAAAAATACAAAATTTAATTAATTGTGAAAGTCTTTATTTAATGTAGAGAAGAAACTGAATGGGAAATTTAAAAAAGTATTTTTTATTGCATTTTCAGACTTAATTCATTTTTGATTAGAATTTCTTTCATTCATGTTCATAAGACCATGAAGACCATGACCTATTAACCTGTGTGTGTGTGTGCATGTGCGTGTGCGTGTGCGTGTGTGTGTGTGAGTGTACATTGACCCAGTTCCATCAGTGGGTCTGTTAATGGTGCCTTCAGGTACACCTCGAAAACTCAATCATCCTAATTGAGCTTATTCTTTATTCAAGATTTGTTCACAAACAATACTGAAACTTTTGTTGTCTGTGATTTTTTTATAGCACAGACCCCAGAACGTTTTTTAAAATTAAAATAATAAAATGTTTTGACACAGGTTGTTGTTTGCTGTAGATAACTGGTCCATCTCCAGAAGTAAAACAGAAAAAGTGAGGAGTTCTTAAAAGTTAAGAAATTAGATAAATTGGCTTGTAAGATACTAAACTAAATATCCATGTATAATAGTAATTTGAACTGTACTTTGTTTAGAGGATTATATAGGTATTTGTTTTATTTGCAATCCAATTTATTTTACAATCATGATGTGAGTTGGTTTGTATGATAAATTAACATAAATATGAACTAATAATAATATTTTTTAACTATACTTTGGATGATTACATAAAAACACTAATATCTACTATTAATAATACTAATGTCAACTATAATATTTTCGATTTGGATGTAAACGGGAGATTAGATTATAACGTTTATTTGAATAATTTACAAGCCAATTTATGATAGAAACTAGCTTGTAAAATTAACGCAATATTAAAGGTCCACTAATAATAATAATACTTTTAACCCGTCTATACACGGAGGTTAAGGTAAATGTTTAAAACGTCATTCTTTTTACAATTTATTAGAACTTTTATTCATGTATTCGGTGAACTCATCAAATACAGTAATGGTTATGTGAGGAGGATGGACGTTTTCCCCGGCCCGGAGTAGCGGGTTTTCCCGACGGTCTGTAAAGCAGCATAAAGCCGTGCTGCAGACAGTGAAGGGTTAACTTGTGTAAGAGGATGAATGGATATTGTGGTGAGCAGCATCTGATTACACACAGACACCAGTAGGCATCGGAGGGGGAAGACACTCATTATCTGCCTGCAGAGACTGCTTCTCATTCCCCTCCGAAGAAGAAACACTTTTATTTTATTATTTTTTTTACATTTCACTCAAGAAACCTTACTTATTAACCGACGAGAGAGAGAAAAAAAACAATATCTTGCGCAGCATTTGTCGGGTCTACTTTCTCACCGTGTTAATGGCTGAGGGGGACCGACGGGCGACTGTGGAGTAAACTTGCGAGATGTCGCAGTTTGTGGACGTTTAAAAGAGGACGAACCGCTGTATTTTTTTTTTTTTTTTCTTTTTTTTTTTTCTTTCTTTACGGGGATACACATCACGAGAGGCGGTCAGACTCCGGGAGGATTGTTGGTTTGTCCCTCCAGGTCGGAGAGAAACAGGTAAGAGACCTCACCTGTCTGCAGACAGCACATGTTGACACTCAGCGCTCAGACAATCCTGTTTTAGCCTCTATGTATTTATTACTGCGTAGGCTATGTAACATCAGTACTTTTACCAACCCAACTGTGTTTTAAACACCGAGTCATTTATTAGAAACCGACAAATACTGACAGTCTGCACCTAAACTAATGTTAGCTCACAGCTAGTGCTTTGCAGTCAGGAAAAGTAACGAAGTAACGTTACATCTGCTGAAAGTAGACTACTGTGACCTGATTAAGTATCCTACAATCTTAAGGTTATCTCCACAGTATTTCCGTTTCCCGATACTTTATACTTCTACTCCACTGCATTTCAGAGGCAAATATTGTAGCCTAGTTTTCAAGCTACTGCACATATTTGACATTTATGGTTACTAGATATGTTTTGCATTGATAAACATGACATGCTTATGTGATATAATGCAGTAGACTTACTGTACTACTTCTGTACACAGTAGCCTAGTTAAGTAAGTGTCCTACTTACAAGAACTGTGTACTTAAGTAGACTACTATTCTGAGGTACTTGTACTTTACTTCCACTACTAAAGAGGCAAATATTGTACTTTTTGGACCATTAACTACACTGAAATGATGCCTTTAGTTACTTTGCAGATTCAGATTAATAATACAATCAACAAATAAATTATATAATATTATAGACACACATTTATTGATCCAGGGGGAAATCAAAAGCTACCCAGCAGATAAAAGTATATAAAGTAGTTTTGAATTAGCTCCACCTTTTTATTATAATCCTGTAATATAATATACATTGAAATGTGCCGTACTGCATGGTAAGTACTTTCACTTTGAATACATGACTTGACTTGTAACAGAGTATTTCTACAATGTAGTATTGTTACTTTTGCTTAAGTACAAGATCTGAGTACTTCTTCCACCGGCATTTGGCTAACACCTTTTTGTTATTTAACACTATAACATTGGCTCGAAAGGTCTCTCTTATTACAATAACCAGAAAATAGTGATAATGTCGTACTATTATGAAAGTGCTCTAAAGATTCACAAATCAACACTCATAAACTGTACAACACTTTGCAGGCGTCATTCTTCTTTACAAAACGTTTTTATCTCGCATTTCAAAGCTGAATTAAGCGATTTTTGACCTGTAGGGTGCAACAAAAGAGAAAAATACATCATTAGCTCAAGCTGTTATGGCTAACATGTTAACCGACAGATGTCTGTTTACAAATCCAGCAGACACAAAGCAAATCGTCCCGAAGGCCTTTTTCACAACAGATATTTTGACTTGCCGTTGTAGGAAAAAAGCACAGGTGTTACTAATGCTAGTACCAGCACTTAACATCAGCTAGTTTTAAAGATGCTGTTGTTAGCGTAGTTGCTGCTCCAGTCTGTACAGAGTGCCATTAACTTTCTATTATTCAAATATGGAAACATCAATATTCACTGAAAGTATACAACATTTACAAAAAATTACATTTCCTTCTTCTTCACTAAAGGGCAACTCTTGTTTTAAAAGCTGCTTTAAGTGATTGTTGATCTGTAGAGAAACTACAAAATAAACTGCACAGCTGCAGCTTATCACGTTGTTATGGCTAATATGTTTGCCGGCAATGGGATGATAATGTTGCTCTGTGTCTGCTTGCCAATATTCACACTCCTTTTCGCTCTGTTTTTGGTCTCCACCAACTCCAATTTGACTCTTAAGCTGCTAATTGTTTTCTTTACCGGCTAGTCACTAAATTTGTCAGTGTCTATTTATAGGATGCTATAGAGGTAGCGTACAGTCGACTTGTGAAAATCAAAGTACAATTTGAAAATAATCCTAAGAAAAATTATAAAAGGATAAAACAAAAGGAAAAAAAGGAATTATAGAGTAACAACAAATGTAGTGACGGATTAAAAAAAAAAAGAACAAAGAGGCTTATAATGTAGCTCCCTTTTGAGAAATACACATCACATTTACAAACAACAATGAGCAAATCCAATACTGCTTTACTGTTATAGATGTATACAACTACAAACTGTTTATTCAGTTTATATAGTTAAATGTTGAGCTAAAAGAGGCTGAAAAGCATCACAGAGTTACAGAGTTGTGTGATAATTCTGTGAGTGACCTTTTATTATACCACAGTGTCACGTGATTACATTTATATTAGATTAAAAAAAAATGTGTACTGCAAGTTTAAGGCTTGAAGTCACCATACCTATGTATTTTCCACTTTTCTTTGTAAAAGTAATGGAAACTGTTTGTCGCCTTCAAAAATCCTACTGAAATACGGTAACATCATTTAATGTTGTTTAATTAAGAAAACATTTGTAGGTGTTTAAGCAAAGACATTTCTCATGACTTTTACTTTGGAAAAGCAAACCGTTTACAGACCTCAAACTTAAAAAATAAGTTAAAAAAATGGATTGTGAATATGCCACCTTGTGATTGTAAAGAAAAATGACCTGAGGACAATTTGTTTTATGCTTTAGTTTTGTTGAGAAACATTTTTTTACCACTAAAGGTTTCATCAGATGAGTCCAGCGGTCTGTTGTTGGCTAACAGAAATCCATTTGGGGGAGTTTGGGAGACCCTCACAAGCAACAGTATGATAGTAGGATCCATGGAGGGGCGAGGCAGGCAGGCTGAAACTTTTTCCCCCAGCTTCAGTCTTCAAATCCTTCCAAGCAAGTGGAATTTCATGGAAACATGAAACATGTCAACGCAGAATGTGAACTTCCACCCAGTGTGTCCGCTCGTCTCTGGTTGGTTCACATATCTGCTCGTCCTTTTTTTAAATGAAAACTTAAGAAAGTGACACCAGAAGTCAAAAACTGAAGAGTGCAGGTCAGGGTAATGTCACTTTTTAGGATTGATTATTTCTTTTAAGCACATCTTCAAACTGTTTAAGATCCCAGCTGTTTGGAGTAGACACCTTTTTAACAAAACAGGCTCCATATCAGTTTTATCTGGATGTTCTGTCTACTTTGTGATCATCTGTTAGCCAACAGTAGCACTGTATTGATTATTTCCCATTAGGCAGGTAAGAGGACTTAAGGACCTGAAAAAGTACCTAAAATGATGTGAAAAAAAAAAAAAAATATATATATATATAGACAGATTTGTATACTATTACTTAAAACCTTAAAAAGAAAAAAGATTTATATTAAAACATGAAATCGATAAGAAGTAATAAATGTATTAAGTTATTTTAAGATGAAAAGAAAGCATAAATAAACTAGAATGAAAAGAATAAGAAATGAATGAAAACATTTTTAAGGCGGGCTGCGACTCACGATTTATTTCATTACCTTTTCAACATGCTGATCATTTTCTAGATGCATCGGTTGATTTATAAAACGAAGATCACTTCAAGTAAATGTACTTAAACCATTTATCAAATTAGTGGTCTATTAATTTGTTGATCGACTAATCGCTTCAACTCTATTTTGAAGAAACCAGCAGTCAGGATCGATCTGTTAAAGCTGTATTTTGCCAGAGGATATAAGTCCAATTTACTAGAGAGCGAAGCTTCATGCCGTCACACTGGAGTCAAACGTGAACAGCAGGGGAAAACAGGTTCTGGGTTAATCTTTGCAACGTGCAGCAGATTGTGCCGAGCCAGCACCAGCCAGCGTCCCGCTTGCAGAGCTCGTTGCAGAGCTCGTTGCAGAGCTCGTTGCAGAGCTCGTTGCAGAGCTAGGAGAGCTGGCACGGAGGCGGCTCCGGCATCCAACAACATGGCCTCACTGATGTGGTTCTGGTTAGAAATGAGCCGGGGGAACAGCTGTGTGTGTGGGAACAAGGCTGACTTGTCCTTTCCTTTCAGTCTGCTGTACTCTGCCTCTCTGTGATCTGCTTTCGTTTTGCTTTCCGTCCTCGCCTCGCCCCTACCAGAGAGCTGTCACATGGTCTGCTGTCAGTTAGGCGCAGGAGAGCCTCAGGCTGTCAGACGTTACAGGAATGAGATCACCACATGGGTGGGAGTGTGAAATGTTGAAATGATCACTTAAAAGACATGCAATTATATTTGATTCACAACTTGGAGTTAAAATGCTGTTGCATTGTTTCATGAAAATGTAAAATGTTTTCACGAGACGATTATATGTGGATACCGCAGGACATTGACAAGAAACTGTAAGAAATGATCTCTAATCATCACTTTAGGGCTTTAATGTATTAAAGATCAGGTAAAAATGAGATTTCAAATTCATCATGATATTGCAACAACCAATACCTCTCACGATACCTTCTTTATTTGACCATAAATACGTGTATTTAGTTGGCATTCAAGAAGTCCAGAACAGGTGTTTTTCCCTTTTTTTTTTTTTATTCAGTGTTGTAAATCATGACTGGACTGAACTGTGGAACAAACATTGAATACACAAATGAGACTATTTCCCCACCCCCCAAAAGGTCATAACTAGTTGTATTTTTTAATTTAAATTGTCATAGTGTATGTTTTGAATCCTGAATCGCCATCATTTACAAACAATGTAGCGCTGCAGTGAATGAAGCGTTCACATGAATGAGTTTGCTCTGCTGTGGGTTTTCATGTAACGGGCCTGTCTTTGTACAAAGCTTCATCTGCAGCTCTCACTGTTCTCTAATATCTAACCTTGTGTCATGAAGCAGCTGCTACTGCATGAGGTTTTGCAATATTTGATGTTTATTACTAACCAATTGCATTAATTGTTTCTGTAGAAAGAAAAAAAAAAATGGGTGTGGCTATCGACTCGTCATATAAAAGTGACGCTCATCTGAGGACAGTGATCCAATCACTATAATGGGAGGCCATCAGAAAAGCATGAGGAATCCATGGGGATCATGTATTGTGTTAGCTGATGAGAAACCTTCAAATAACTCCAACTAAAAGTGGTTCTTTTGATCCAACAAACATAACTTGAATATCTGAAAAAATACTTTTATTTCAATAGTTGTAAACGTGATGTTTCTAATGAATCTTCACAAGCTCGGAAAGCATTCAAAACTCTTTGAACACCATCAGAGGAAATTTCAAAGTAATTTATAGTAATTTGGCTAATGCAAAAAATCTATGGTATTTTCTTTTTTAAAAGCCTGACACTCCCTTCCCAACTCATTGCCCAGGCAGGTAATTTTAGAGGTGTGAGCTAACTGCTCTGACCTCCTCTTATAGGGGGCCGCTGGTCCTCTGGCTGTTTCATTATCCGTCCAGTGCAGGCTCCATGTGTGGCATTTCACCACGACCCCCAGTATGTGCCACCTTCCAGCCTGCACCGAGCCTTATAACGGGCGGCTCGTCCAGCCCCGTCTGAAACCTGCTGGGATCTAACCGCATGCTGCTCCGCTGTCTAACAAACCTCTCTGTGTGTTTTCCCTCTGCTGTCGCATCTGCACTGAGGGACCTTCTTCTCTCCGGCTCTCCCTTTTTCTGTCTCTCAGGCCCGCAGAGACAAGGACTGTCTTCTGTTTGGACATCTGTCCGTCTCTATTTTCGTCTGTGATTAAGGTAAGTTCTGCTGTCACTCTGGGCTCTATGCTTTAACAGTCCCTGCGTTGTTTTGGTCCTGTGTAACATGTGGTTTGTGTGCCGTTTCTGTTCATGCTTATTGTGCTCCTGTCTTCAGTGATGGAAAGTAACCAGAGTACAGAACAATTCTGAGTTACTTTACTTGAGTATTTTAAGTTTACGCTGCCTTTTTATACTTCAATTCCACTACATTTCAGAGGCAAATGTTGTACTTTTTATTCCGCTACATTTATCTGACGTCTGTAGTTACTTTGCACTGTCCACCCAACAGTATTTAAAATGAGTAGACTTGGCTCTACTGCAGCCGGCTCCAATACTGAAATGCTGCTTGCATGTTGCAGAGTGAGTACTTTTACTTTTCACAGTTAAAGTACACTTTGCTAATAATTCTTTAGAGTTATATAAAGTCTTTTTAACTTGTGGTATAGCTACTTTTACTTTGGTGAAAAGTCCGAATGCCTCTTCCCCCACTACTGCCTGTCACCTAATAACGGTTCTGTAACATGTAACATGCTGCAGTTGTCATTCAAGGAACTGCTTTCTGTGCTTTGCACCCCACATTTTGGTTTACAGCCGGGATGGAAGAAAAATTTTTTTTCTTAAGTAAAAAGTACGAATATATAACAATGTAAAATACTCCACTACAAGTTATTAAAAGTCCTGAATTTAAATCCCGCTTGAGCTAAAGTACAGAAGTATCAGCAGTAAAAGTACTCATTCTGCAGTCAAATTTATTACTATATCTGACATTATTAGATTATAAATACTGATTTAAAGTTGGAGCAGCATGTTACTGTTGTAGCTGCTCGAGGTGGAGCTACGTTGAACTACTTTGTATGCAGTTTGATTAGTCCAGCATTTCACAACCTAAGGTTCAGGCCCCTCCAAAGGGCTAAATCTGAAGGGTCTCTTTTTTAACACCCTTGCTTTAAATGTAAAATGTTCATCTGAAATTAACTAGTGGCTAAAGCTGTCAAAGAGAATGTAGTGGAGTAAAAAGCACAATATTCGCCTCTGAAATGTAGTGGAGTAAAAGTATAAAGTAGCATAAAATCGAAATAGTCAAGTTAAGTACAAGTACCTCAAAATCTTAAGTACAAGTACCTCAAAATCTTAAGTACAAGTACCTCAAAATCTTAAGTACAAGTACCTCAAAATCTTAAGTACCCAAATCAGCCCAACTGCACTACCCGCATTCAAATGAATGTGAGGACTGGCGTTTTAGCCGCAACGCCTCATTTGGGGTGCATGCGGCCTTGCAGTGATCTCCTCACAGATACCTGCACTAGCTGCCAGCTTCATTTAATCCTCTCAGCGTTGATTTGTTGAGTTGGTTGATTATATCTTTTTGAGATGATATCTCTTAAGTCTATACTTTGAATTGCGATCGAGTCTGACCAGATAAGAATCGGCTCAAGTAAGAGGATTTTCTAGCCAATTACAGGACTCACCGCATATCAAAACACTGAACACTGAACACCATGTTAAGGCTGCGCTGTATTTCTTTCCTCACATTTATTTAGGAAATCATTTTGGTGATCAGTTTAGGAAATGCTGCAGTGTTTTTTTTTTTGGGTTTTTTGTTTGGAAATCAGAAAGCAAAAGCTGTGACACCTGTCAGATGTGAGGGGTTTATTTTGTCTGAGTGAAGAAGAGTCGATCATTTGCTCTTTAAAATGATATTTGTCTGAAACATCAAACGTGCAGGCATTTTGGATGAATTTAACAATCGCTGTTCCACTGAGACGACGCCGACATTTGCGTGATTTGTTTTTGTGACCTGCGTATTTCTGATTCACTTCCATGTAGCTAAAATCAGAACAGGTTTTTAGTGATAAGTGAAAGTTAAGAGTCTTGTCTACTCCCACTGCGACTCACCGGTTGATTTTAACTGCTGAGATGCCATAACAAACAGAAACAGTGAGGGGGGGGGGGATTACACCATCTGCTGTCATGACACATGACATGGGGTTCACTGTTTGATACACTCATGATTATTTTAGAATCAAAACAGTTTTTTCTACCATGTTTAGTGTTTCTATACCGTAATTTCCGGACTATTCAGCGCATCTGTATGTAAGCCGCACCCACTGAATTTTTAAAAAATATGTATTTTGTACATAAATAAGCCGCACATGTCTATAAGCCGCAGGTGCCTACCGGTACATTGAAACAAATGAACTTTACACAGGCTTTAACGAAACACGGCTTGGAACAAAAATAAATAGGCCTTTAAACGCCTTCAACTTGAAAGCTGCATCATATGCCTTTCTCCGTGTCTTTGCCATGATGAGGGTGACAACATGACCGTAATCAGAATCGTGACCATTCATAATGTCCGCTGTTCATAATGTCCGCTGTTCATAATGTCCACTGCTGAAGACATTCCAAGAACTAATAATGCAATTGAAGGTTGGCATAATGTTTTTAGAGGTTCATTTGGTACACTGAATGAAACACCGAGAAATTTCGTAAAAAAGTTAATTATCGTAATGAATGGGAAGTTTGAGCGCGCTCGATTTACGTCACATTATGCGACGGTGCTCAGTTTTTTGGCGACATGAAGCTTGTGAAAGCGGGAACAATCCATAAATTAGCCGCGTCATTGTATAAACCGCGAGGTTCAAAGTGTGGGAAAAAAGTAGCGGCTTGTAGTCCGGAAATTACGGTACTTGGGCTTTAGAGGTGCTGGAGGCTGTAGCTTCATATTTACTGTACAGACATTAGAGTGGTATCGATCTTCTCATGTAACTCGCCCAGAAACATATTCTTTTAAACCTCTTCACACAAAAGCTTGAATTTAAAGGTGGGAGTTGAGACCTCTGAGAGTTGATGACTTTTAATTTCACCCTCTGGTTTTTTAATGTTCGCAAACACAAATGTGACATTTTTTGAAAGTCGTAACCAATCCGATTTAGTTAACGGTGTGATCGATTTTTCAGCTCCATGATGTATATTGTTGCATTTTTGTATGACTTTGTATTGATCCTCGATGAAGTGTTCCACCCCTGGTGAGTTTACCAGGTCTTTTCAGGTTGCATTGCTCGTATTTGACAACATTTAATAATGTCATTTAATACCGGAGTGTATTGCTATAAGATTTAAATGTGACGACAGGGAACAACTTCTTTCTTCTCATAGTCTTTACTCTTCAAGTAACTTGGCAGTTGTTACGACACTGAGGCCGGAGGAGCAAGTCCTCCTGTTGGCATTTTAATGAAGCTTCAGTTTCAGCTGAGCCACACACTGCGGTGTGTTGTAACATGGAAACGAGGCTAATAAAACTGCTTGAAGGCAAACTCATCCAAGTAGTGACTCACTCCAAAACACTACATTTACACACTTCTCATTTACCCCAGTTGGCATTTCAAGTGACACATAGAGCTGCGTGATGGTGGCTTTCAAACGAATAGCAACAATAGCAATCATTTTGTTACCGTTGTCGACGTGGTTATTTTCTTTCTTTAAACAGTGAGTCTCTCATTTCGCACAGAGACACAGCAGCGCTCTGGCACACAGCTGTTTCTCAGGCTCTGATATACTGCCAGCTGTTGGCAGGGTAACTGTGGCTGGAGCAAAAAATTTTTTTTCTAAAAACGCTTCTGTTTATAGAAGTTTGAAGGCTCCAGGCCGTGCTGTGTACCTACAGTACATACTCTCACAAACTCTGCTGGAATGCAGAAGCAGCAGAGGAGCTTATAGACTAATACTCGTGCAGGCCTCCGCATGCCCGATATGTGGAAGCATACAGACAAAGCCTGGCTGCAGGGAAACTGTTGGTGTATATTAATCAGATTAATGACCGTGAGTTTTTCCAGTGGAGCTTATGAGGTTCTGCTCCTGCCTCTCTATTCGCCACTCCCTCCTCCTCATCCCTCCTCAGCTGGTCTCCCCCCCCCCCCCCCCCCCCTCCTCTTCACTGGCTGACCCATTTCTCTATAAACCAACAACCAGAATCCTCCTTCTGTCTCTATGACTCTCTCTGTGTCCTGCCATCACCCACCTCTTTAGCAGGCTCGTATTAGATGCAGATATTTTCCTATTGTTTATTTGATAACATGATTGGCAGAATGTCATGTGTATGATGCTGTTTGTGCTTCTGAACTTTGAACGAATAATTGAACCAGGACATCAATAGTGACGTTAATCGCACTGTGCTTTGAATGGGAAATGACTGAATCAGCTGGTGTTTTTTTTGTTATTTAACTGTTTCCTGTGGTAGTTTGGACTACAATCTGCAGCTGTACCACTGATTTGCAAGCCTCTTTAACACACTACACTTAAAATCGTGGATTCAGCTTGGATTCACAGCATTTCCAATGGATTTACATGGAGAACCAGTCATGGTAAAAAAAAAAAAAAAGAGCCTCAGAACTTCAATAGAAACAAATCACTCCTGCACCATGATCCACTCCTCTGATGTTTAACTGTATCTACAGTTATTACAAACAATCCTTGCTTTGCAAATAAACCGCTGAATATGCTACTTCAAGTGGAGCTTTGAGAGAAGCCCTAAGTTTTCAAGGCAACATCAGTTTGTCTTGTTAGCTGTAAGTGAAGCTGTGCCAGCCGTCACTTAGATCAGTTAACCACTTTCATGTCAATCATGGAAATAAAGGCAGATTTAAGAGTTGTTATTGTCAACCTGTGCAGGTGCTTGTCACCATTTCCGCAGCTCTTTCTCTGCCCGCATGTTTCTGACTATATGACTTTATGGTCTTTTCGCTTTCAAAGCTCTGAGTGACATTTCTTTAAAATACAAGCATACAAGATAAAATGACTGGTGTTTAAGTCTTTGTGTCACTCAGCCTCACCTGAGTCTCACAAGCACAAGGAGAAGCAGAGGTGTAGAATTCTGTTGTTAATGTTGATATCCAATTCATTTATCTGGCCGCAACTGTAATTTGTGCACACTTCTTTATTTCAGCTCCACAAACCAGCTCCACATGCCCTTTTAAGCTGCTGCTGTGTCACAGAAACCACTTGAAGATGCTTGTGTCCTCTCAGACCTCCTCCTCTTCATCACTGCCCTGCTCTCTTTTAGTTTATAAACTTCCTCTCTATTTCACATTTCTTTCCCACACTTATCTCATCTAGAACTGAATTTGCGTTCTCCTGCACTTCCTTCGCTTATCCGTCTCATTCCTCTCGCCTTTCAGCATTCCTTCCATCACTTTCGCCCTCTTTCAACGGTCCTCCTGTTCTCTGTCGGTCAGGCCTGACCGTCTGCTGCTCAGTTTTGGATCGAAGACATGCCTGTAGCTTCGGGATGCCTTCAGATGCCTTAATGGACTAATTGAAAATGAAACAGGCGCCATATTGATACAAACATTGAGACAAAAACTGAACACATTTTAAAAAGTTATTAATGATTTCTGACTGTTTTTGTAAGATCGGAGAAGCCCCATCATAAATTGTAACGTGAAAAACTGGGCCAAAAATACAGCTTGTGGGTCCATCCATCCATCCATTTTCAACCGCTTATCCGGGGTCGGGTCGCGGGGGCAACAGCTCCAGCAGGGGGCCCCAAACTTCCCTTTCCCGGGCCACATTGGCCAACTCTGACTGGGGGACCCCGAGGCGTTCCCAGGCCAGTGTGGAGATATAATCTCTCCACCTCGTCCTGGGTCTTCCCCGTGGTCTCCTCCCAGCTGGCTGTGCCTGGAACACCTCCCTAGGGAGGCGCCCAGGGGGCATCCTTACCAGATGCCCGAACCACCTCAACTGGCTCCTTTCTACGCAAAGGAGCAGCGGTTCTACTCCGAGCTTCTCTCGGATGACTGAACTCCTCACCCTATCTCTAAGGGAGAAGCCAGCCACCCTTCTGAGAAAACCCATTTCGGCCGCTTGTACCCGCGATCTCGTCCTTTCGGTCATGACCCAACCTTCATGACCATAGGTGAGAGTAGGAACGAAGATAGACCGGTAGATCGAGAGCTTTGCCTTCTGGCTCAGCTCTCTTTTCGTCACAACGGTGCGGTAAAGCGAGTGCAATACCGCGCCCGCTGCTCCGATTCTCCGGCCCATCTCCCGCTCCATTTTCCCCTCACTCGTGAACAAGACCCCGAGGTACTTGAACTCCTTCACTTGGGGTAAGGACTCATTCCCTACCCGGAGTAGACAATCCACCGGTTTCCTGCTGAGAACCATGGCCTCAGATTTTGAGGTGCTGATCCTCATTCCAACCGCTTCACACTCGGCTGCGAACCGATCCAGTGAGTGCTGAAGGTCACAGGCTGATGATGCCAACAGGACCACATCGTCTGCAAAGAGCAGCGATGAGATCCCAAGCCCACCAAACTGCAACCCCTCCTCCCCCCGACTACGCCTCGATATCCTGTCCATGAATACCACAAACAGGATTGGTGACAAAGCGCAGCCCTGGCGGAGGCCAACACCCACCGGGAACGAGTCCGACTTACTGCCGAGAACCCGGACACAACTCTTGCTTTGGGCGTACAGGGATTGGATGGCCCTCAAAAGCGCCCCCCTCACCCCATACTCCCGCAGCACCTCCCACAGTATCTCCCGGGGGACCCGGTCATACGCTTTCTCCAGGTCCACAAAACACATGTAAACCGGATGGGCATACTCCCAGGCCCCCTCCAGGATCCTTGTGAGAGTGAAGAGCTGGTCCGTTGTTCCACGGCCAGAACGGAATCCGCATTGTTCCTCTTCAATCTGAGGTTCGACTATCGGCCGAACCCTCCTTTCCAGCACCTTGGAGTAGACTTTACCCGGGAGGCTGAGCAGTGTGATACCCCTGTAATTGGCACACACTCTCTGGTCCCCCTTTTTAAACAGGGGAACCACCACCCCGGTCTGCCACTCCTTAGGCACTGTTCCCGACTTCCACGCAATGTTGAAGAGACGTGTCAGCCACGACAGCCCCTCCACACCCAAAGCCTTCAACATTTCTGGACGGATCTCATCAATCCCCGGGGCCTTGCCACTGTGGAGTTGTTTGAGTACCTCAGTGACTTCCACCAGGGAAATTGCTGATGATCCCCCATAATCTTCCAGCCCTGCCTCTATCAAAGAGGGCGTATTAGTGGGATTGAGGAGTTCCTCAAAATGCTCCTTCCACCGCCCGAGTACCTCCTCAGTTGAGGTCAACAGTGTTCCATCCCTGCTGTAAACAGCTTGGATGGTCCCCCGCTTACCCCTCCTGAGGTGCCGGACAGTACGCCAGAAGCACTTTGGTGCCGACCGAAAGTCCTTCTCCATGGCTTCTCCGAACTCCTCCCACACCCGCTGCTTTGCCTCTGTCACAGCCGAGGCCGCTGCCCTTCGGGCCTGTCGGTACCTTGCAACCGCCTCTGGAGTCCCCCGTGATAACATATCTCGGAAGGACTCCTTCTTCAGTCGGACGGCTTCCCTGACCACCGCGGTCCACCACGGTGTTCGAGGGTTACCGCCCCTTGAGGCACCTAAGACCTTGAGGCCGCAGGCTCCCGCTGCAGCTTCAGCAATGGAAACTTTGAACATTGACCACTCAGGCTCAATGCCCCCAACCTCCACAGGGATGCCAGAGAAACTCCGCCGGAGGTGTGAGTTAAAGGTCTCTTGGGTATGGGCCTCCTCCAGACGTTCCCAGTTCACCCGCACTACCCGTTTGGGCTTACCAGGTCTGTCCAGACTCTTCCCCCACCCCCTGACCCAACTCACCACCAGATGGTGATCAGTTGACAGCTCCGCCCCTCTCTTTACCCGAGTGTCCAAAACATGCGGCCTCAGATCAGATGATACGATTACAAAATCGATCATCGATCTTCGGCCTAAGGTGCTCTGGTACCATGTACACTTATGAGCATCCTTATGTTCGAACATGGTGTTTGTTATGGACAGCCCATGTCTAGCACAGAAGTCCAATAACAAACAACCACTCGGGTTGAGATCAGGGAGGCCGTTCCTCCCAATCACGCCTCTCCAGGTGTCTCCATCGCTGCCCACGTGCGCGTTGAAGTCTCCCAGTAGAACTATGGAGTCCCCTACTGGAGCCCCCAACAGGACTCCATTCAGGGTCTCCAAGAAGGCCGAATACTCTGAACTGCTGTTCGGTGCATATGCACAGACAACAGTCAGAGTTTTCCCCCCCATAACCCGTAGGCGTAGGGAGGCGACCCTCTCGTCTACCGGGGTGAACTCCAACGTAACGGCACTCAGCCGGGGATTTGTGAGTATCCCCACACCCGCCCGGCGCCTCACACCCTGAGCAACTCCAGAGAAGAATAAGGTCCAACCCCTATCCAGGAGTACGGTTCCAGAACCGAGACTGTGCGTAGAGGAGAGCCCAACCAGATCTAACTGGTAGCGCTCCGCCTCCCGCACAAGCTCCGGCTCTTTCCCCCACAGAGAGGTGACGTTCCACGTCCCCAGAGCCAGCCTTTGCTGCCCAGGTCTGATCCGTCGAGGTCCCCGACCTTCACTGCCACCCGTCTGGCAATGTACCCGACCCCAACGGTTCTTCCTGCGGGTGGTAGGCCCACATGATGGAGAGGGGGGGGGTGCCACGTTGCTTCTTCGGGCTATGCCCGGCCGGGCTCCGTGGCAAACCCGGCCACCAGGCGCTCGTTGACGGGCCCCCCTTCCAGGCCTGGCTCCAGACGGGGGCCCCGGGCTTCCTCCGGGCAGGGTCACACCTCCTCTTTTTTGTTGTTGCATTGGGGTGTTTGAACCATTCTTTGTCTGGCCCCTCGCCTGAGACCAATTTGCCATGGGAAACCCTACCAGGAGCACTAGGCTCCCGACAACACAGCCCTCAGGTTCATAGGAGCACCCAAACCCCTCCACCACGGTAAGGTGATGGTTCTCGGAGGGGAGCTTGTGGGTCTCAGTCGCCAATTGTTTTTATCTATAATCCAAACAGTACAGTTTGTTTTATGTCTCGAGGAGAGAGATGACTTGTGACCTGAAAACCTTGAGTGCAGATGCTCAAAGGACTTTTGTATTTTTATAAAGTATTTGACAATGTATGCCTTGTGTTTTTGCTATCATAAACAAAGTTCATACAAATGGCTAATTGATAGCCTAGTTTAAAGGGAAAGGGAAAAAAGTTTGAGTTATGTGGGATTATGTTTTCAACCTTTTAATGAAACTTTGGTTTCTTCTTAATTTGCGTCATAGAAATAGGGCCTCTGGTCTGAGATGAGAGACAGATGTCAGCTTGAATCTGCCCCCTGTTGATAATCAATACAGTAAAACTCGAGCAGTACATATATTTTAATTGTTTTTAAGATGAAAAAATGTGAGGAGACTCTTTCTCTTCTTTTTATTTTTTTTGTCCATCAAGGTGTGAATTTTTTTTTTAAATGGCGAGCTGTCAAGAGCGATGCATCATCTTCCAGATCATCTGCCATCATCTCACACACACACACACACACACACACACACACACACACACACACACACACACACACAGAAAAACTCATGGGTCTTATGGACTACACAAAAACCTCATGCAGCACTTTCACCGTGAACAGATGGTCACATACTCCTCAAGCCAGTGATCCTTGAGCCCTCTAAAAGCCTATTGAGGAATTTAAAGTATTTTATAAGAAAAATAATCATTTGCGATTTATTTGATATTTATTAATAATTCTATATTTTTTATCCAGTTGTTCAACAAGATGTATTAAAATGTACACACTTATTTTCTGTGAATATATTTACTAACCAGCTGTGATTGGTCAATATTACAACGTGCTTTCACAAACTGTTCAGTGGACTCCAGTAGCTTCTCTTCTCATATCCAGAGATACAATCTCGTTAACAAACATAAATCAAGAGCACAGGTCAGCGTGCAGTCTTGTTGTCACTCTTCCCCTCTCAACCCCTAGTTTAGGTAGCCAGAACCAGCTGAGTCATGCCAGTCCAGTAAACTGTGGCGGGTACACATAAACTGTAACTATACACGTCACGGTTTATGGGACTGTCGCGACTCAAGACATTTGATGTAACCAGCTATCATCTACTACTGTATGTGTGCAGCACATCGTCATAACTCGATGTATACATTCTACATGTTCTCAAGCAGAAACAAGATCAGACCTGATGTTTGAGCCTGGTAGAGAGGTTGGTCACCAGGAATAGTTTTATCTTGGCCTTTACACCTGCATGTCTTCTCTACAGTCAGTTTTAAGCCAAGGCAGATCCTGTGTTATGCTGATACAGTGCTGTGTATCAGTGTGAGTCTGATAATGGAAGCATTATGAATCTATTGGATGGCATTAAGAAAACATCTCCACCGCAACTGTAATGTAAACAAACAAAAGTATTGACAATATTACATAATGTCTTTCTCTCTTACCATTCTGTTTATAGTTGAAAAATTAATACATATATTTTAGTGACCTTTTTATGACCAAACAATACTATAACAAAGATCCTCTTTAAAAAAAAAAAAAAAAATATTTTTTTAAACTAACTATAATTAAAAGCCAACCATTTACTGATATCTGAAATGTAACTAACAAGTCAGTCAGAATGGCCAAGATTGTCAGCTTAAGCAGAAATGTAGAGCCGCGTGTCATCTGCATAGCATTGAACATGAATGCCATATTTGAACATAGTAAACATTATTCCTGCTAAACATGACCATGCTGGCATTGTCAATGAATTAGGTCCTAGCACTTGTAATACAGTTCTGTTCGAACATGACCATGGTTTGTTGTGAAATTGTTGTTTGGCGCCTGTTTTCTATGAAGGGGAGCAACGGTAGCTCAGCTGCCTGTTGGCTTTTAGCAATTTAATTTATTTTGTCAGTTTCTGCACACCTCTATAGCGATAATACAAGTTCAAGCAGCCAAACCTCCTTGCTTTCAATGAGCCGCACCCAGAGACAGACAGACAGACAAACACACGCACACACTCTTCTGTCCTGTAGGGTATAGGAGCAGTAATTAGTGATCCATGGCAAAGTCAGTTTTCTCATACTCACTCATGTTCCAGCATGCTGGTGGCAGATACCGTCACTGCTAGCATACTTACCATTCACCTGAGAGACACACACACACACACACACACACACACACACACACACACACACACTCTTACAGAGTCTAACAGACAGACCTACAAAAAAAGTAATAAACCTGATCTCTTTCATTCAAGTCTCGGCCTAGCATTGGCAATGTAGCACAAGTAAGTGCACGTTTTCGTCGCAGTCTTGAAGCCTGGGCTAACTGTAGAGTTCATTTAGACTCGCTCCCTCATTGTTCCCTGCTGAGCTCACCAAGGCTACTGCTATACACTGCATCTATTTTAGCAACGGACTACTCCCAGTGCACATCTTCATCCACTGCTGTTATTTTGGGAGTCAACTAGTCATTTACAGTGAGCGAGAACATAGAGAGGAGGACAAATAACCAGGATCTTCTCACAGGCTTGTCAAGTCAAGCTTCGTTGTTATAATAACATAGGTATAGTCTACTCTGTCTGACACTTTTCTAATAACTGTTATTAAAGACCCACTTAGTGTGTTTTTAACCAGCTAATTAACTGGTATATTCTCATAGTATATAGTTTAGATGTCAGAGGTTTTGACTTGACAAATAAACATTTGTTTTGTCTCCTGACTGGTTAGAATTGAAAATACTGTACACAGTACTTAAACATTACTAGTGTAAAGAAACTCTGACATTAATAACTGGAGTTTAAATGCAGGTGATCTATAACATTGACATTAAATGTCAAATACATAAAAATATATAATGTACTGCAATTTTTTTTTTTGTTGCATTAATGCCAAAATGATATCAAATAGTGTGTGAGGCTTTTATTTACCTCACCTTTCAGGAGAATCAGGCCTTTATTTTGAAACTATTATTAGAGACTTTTAGATTATTTCTCAATTCTAAAAATATAATAAAATATGCTTTAAATTATGTTTTTATCATATTTTAGTGAAATATAAGTGTCCCTGTTTTCTGATCTGATCTGCTCTGTTACTGTGTTAATTCATGTTAACTTTAAACCCAACATTTCCTCCATCTGTTACACATTAAAAGCCTCCCAGCAGTTTAGTGAATATCTGCAGGAAGTTTTTAATTTCATAGACGAAATGTTGATAATGATTGACTCTGCTTTTCAGTGCTTTCTCAATGGTTTTCTGTCAATGAGAAAAACAGTATTTGTGCGGTGGAAGTGTACGTGCACGCTTAAAAGAGCACTCCACTGATTTATCATTGCAGACAGCTAGGACTTAGTGGCATGTTTGTCCTCCACAGTTTGTTGTGTCTGCCACAGGAAGTTGCGTGGCCTTGAAACAGGGTTTTGTCCAACGGGAGGACAGCATGGAGGAAGTTGATGTATAGAGAAGTCAGGTCACGGTGAACTGTCGACAGGGTTCATCAGCAGAATCACTTCAGAACTGCACAGCTGAAAAAGTCCTCGCAGGTCATGTTGGAGTGCAACTCAACTTGAAGGTTTATTCTGCTACATTATACAGATCTGCTCTGAAAATTACATGCTGTGTTCTCTTTAGTGAAAAAAATCTAGATTTCTAAATATATTTGTTTTAGTTTAATGAACACGTTCTTTCTGTGCATTAACCAAATGTGTCGTTGTGTTTGCAAGAAAACTCTACAGGGCACCTTTTGTACATTACAGGTGTGTATCTTGTTCCTCCTTTTGGTAGTTTGAGTCTCAGTTTTATTGCAAAAAATAATTTGTATCTATGAGTTATTATCAGAGTGCAATTCTGTACAAATGTTTGTGCGACTTCTCTCTGATGAATGAGATCTATTGTGGACGAACACGACTGGCTGACACAGATTCCTGCCTCAGTAACGGAGCGGATGTGTGTGCGAGCCGGACACACACGGTCCGTTTGTGTGTAGAAGGAAAAATTGGGCAGCAACGTGGAGAAAACAGCTCTGTGGGCAGCGAGTAGTGAAGACTCTGCGGCTTGTGTGTTGACTGACGTGGAGTTTGCCAGGCTGGAGCCGTAGAGCTGCGTACAGTAGAGCAGTGGAAGGTCACGGTTTTGATGCCCGAAACAAACAGAGGACACGTGTTGTTTTACAAGTGCATTTTAGGGAAATCATGAAAGACCCCTCAACATATATTTATATTTTTATGTCACGTTAACTGTTTTATTTTGATCTTTTAGTTATTTAATGTGTATTTTTTTATATGTCTATTAGCGTATTCTAAAAGGGGACTTCACACATTTTCCAGTTAACCACTAATGTTTAGTACTTTAACAGTCGTTTGTCCTCTGTGGCTCTTTGTCAACAAAAAAATCAATTTATTATCTGCTCTGGAACTTTCGATCATATCACATGATCTTCCTCAACAGATGGAGTTTGCCCTGTCGTCATAGTATAGTAGATGATCTTTTTAGAACTAAAAGGATATATCTTCTTTGTTTGGCTTAAAAGTTGAGTTTCAAAGTTCATTCTTGATCTTGGAAACGGCAATGACACATTCAGTTCTTTGGTTTCAGTGCTCAGGCTGCATTTGCACCAAATCAGGTGTTGCGGCGAAAACGCCAGTCCTCCCACTTATGGGATTGTGGGTAGTGCGTTTAGGCTGCGACGGTGGAGACAGCAGTGGATGCTAAAATAAAAACGCAGCGGCCTGGGCGAAACGGTGAACCGCAACCCCGATTTTCCGCCGCGGTGGCTGTACAACCCTGCCAGGAGGGAGTACAAAGATGTCATTTGTTGTGCCGTTGTTTGGCGTTAAATGGGACATTTAAGTGACACTCCCACACTACCGATTTGGTGTGAATGCATCCTAAGTCACGTGAGTTTTCTTTAAAGGTTTGTGTGCATAAATAACTGTTATTTCATTTGTTAAATTGCATCAGAGTTGTACTGCAATTAACTGCATGAAAGGTGCTACGGAAAAAAATGATTTCTTGATTTTGGTGTCCTTCCCTCTGGGTTGAGATGATGATTGGATTAATACAAAACCTTCATCATTAAGAGTGCTAATTTCCTAGCTTGTGAAAAGTGTTGAAGGCTTTCACCTGAAACTAGCTGTATGTTTTAAATGGTATCTTCTCTCTCTCTCTGCAGTATTTTCTGTAGCCGCCATCATTCCGTGCTGTAAAGCCGACCCCAAAATGTCTTCCAACGGAGACCTCAGCGACCTGGGGACCTCTGACAGCTTCTGGGAGGTACAGTGGGAACACGCATGCACACTCAATTCTGACATTAAGGGAAAACTCAAGAGGAAAGACGGATTATTGAATTATGCACTAGACTGGTAGTGCTTGCTCACACATTAATTGCTGCATTTATATAACAATTTTATCCACAGTGCCTTACGTTTTGCCGCTTATTCACACACCCAGCAATCTACCTTAATGTGCTAACATGCTGGAAGCAATTTGGGGTTTAGTATCTTGCTCATGGACACTTCCACATGTGGGCTGGAGGAATTGGGGAAAATGAACCACCAACCCTGTCATTAGTGGACGTCCCGCTCTGTCTACTGAGCCACAGCATTACAAAATCACTTACTTAGTAACTTGCTTAACAAAGGGCACCCATTACTATTGCATTATTTAACCAGATGAAGTATCAGTCAATAAAAGCTTAAATATATTTGCTACTGGTCTGGAAAACCTGGAGAATCCTTGTCTTGCATACTCGATGAGTCTATTGAAGCAGCTGGGAGGAGCAGCCCTAGTTGGTGTTTAGATAGAGACACAGACACATAATGAGTCCCTGATGACTGACTGCCGCTTCACAGGCCTCCATCTGGAAAAACGACATACCTTCCACTCACTCTCTGTTCTGTCGGTCATCGCTAGTCTGCTAAACATCCTGCCATGTTAACACTTTGATTTTAATTCCCTACATCAGTTCAGTCCTATTGTGTTTGTGTGTGTGTGTTTACTGTGTCTGTGTGTGTCCCTCTGCAGCCGGGTAACTACAAGAGGACGGTGAAGCGGATAGACGATGGTCACCGGCTGTGTAACGAGATGGTCAGCTGTTTCCAGGAGAGGGCGAAGATAGAGAAGAGTTACGCTCTGCAGCTGAGCGACTGGGCCAAGAGGTGGAGGGGCGTTGTGGAGAAAGGTGAGTTGAAAACACCAATCACATGAGCTGCAGCGGAAAAAGAAAAGTGGTACCAAAATCTGTGTTTTTAATATTTTGCCTTTTTGGATTGTTTTGGCTCTCTACACTGCCATGGTCTGCAAACAAGTCCCTTTATCTGACTGCAAAGCTTCAGGTTTTGCTACAAACTAATCTTTGAATAAACCCGATTTTTACACAAACATTTAACCTACAAGGTTGATTGGTCGCTGTCTTTTGTTGTTGTTGTTGTTGTTGTTGTTGTTGTTGTTTGAATCAAAATGGGATAGTAAGAGTGTCTCCTCTCCCCACACTTCCCTTAGGTCCTCAGTATGGTACACTGGAGAAAGCGTGGCACGCCTTTATGCAGGCGGCCGATCGGCTCAGCGAGCTGCACCTGGAGCTGCGGGAGCGGCTGGCGGGCGAGGACAGCGAGAAGTTGCGCAATTGGCAGAAAGATGCCTTTCACAAGCAGATGATGGGAGGCTTCAGGGAGACCAAGGATGCAGATGACGGCTTCCGCAAAGCACAGAAACCCTGGGTCCGCAAACTGAAAGAGGTGAGGGCTGAGAGGTAGCAGCATGTCAGTGGAGCTGGATTTCTAGTTTAGTCCCACTGGTTTCCCTTCATAGTAGAGCGTCAGATTTCACCTGTGGATGTCCTCGCTTGACTTGATGCATGTGTTGTAGATGATCAGGCTGTCTCGCGCTTTAT
>CALSCE010009344.1:10992600-11020216 GCA_943593645.1 Bovichtus variegatus | reverse complement strand
GTGTGTGTGTGTGTGTGTGTGTGTGTGTGTGTGTGTGTGTGTGTGTGGGTGTGGGTGTGGGTGTGGGTGTGGGTGTGTGTGGGTGTGTGTAGGAGTGGTCTCCGGAGGCGAGTCGCTCCATCAGCAGGAAGGTGCGAGGTGGACACTCTGAGGACAACGTGGTCACCCTCACCAACATTGTCTCCTCGGGTGGAAACGATGTCCCTCCGAGTCCAATCACCCTGGACACCGGCAGGTAGGAGGACAACTCCAAATGACCACCATCATTATTACCATGTTTCATTATAGGATAGTATTAGTGCCAGATTTAGCCTCCGTTCAAACCCACCCCAGCTGTATGTTTCCTCAAAAGCAAAATACATTTGGCTGCAAGTCATTCGCTCTACTTCTTTATCTAATCCCATCACGTCTGCTGCTGAGGGTGCTTCACAAACGCAGCACCATCCCTCCCTTCACTGTAGCAAACCTATAACAAACATTGCAAAAGTACCTCACTGTTCCACATGTTTAGTACAGCTGCTGCTGAGATTGGAGAACAGCAGGTTTTTCCTTTGCGGGACAACTGAAAAATTTAGGCTGCAGCAAAGTACAAGATTGCAACTTCTTTTAGGTTTTAATTAAACCTAATTGAACTTAATTATTCAGTGCTTATACAATAGTTGTCCAAGTAAAGGCTTCTAGGTCCATATTGGACAACGATTGTATGTTTCTATAACTTGTGCTGCTGCATTTAGCTCAACATGATTTTTCTGTCAGAGAAACTTTTGGACTCTGTGCATTTGTGTCTTCCTGACCTCCTGTCTCTCCTCTTTTAGGGTGAAGGATTATTCCTCAGACTGGTCAGACGAGGAGAGTCCTAAGAAGGTTGCGGTGAACGGTGTGGGGGAAGCAGAGGCCGAGGAGGATCAGGTAGAGGGGGTGCGAGTCCGAGCGATCTATGATTACACGGGCCAGGAGGCCGATGAGCTCAGCTTTAAAGCAGGTATTAACACTTACTAACGCTTACCGAGGGGAAGGCATCACAGGGGAGACTGGTCATTTTTGGTTTGATTGATGGGGTTTAGTATTATGACTGCTGACGTTTTTGTAAAATGTACAGAAAATAAAACCAAAAAAACATATATGACACAACTAAAAGGGGAGAACTACTCTGATGTTTTTACCCAAATAAAGGTAGCAACAACGCAGTATAAAAACACTCTGTGCCAAGTAAAAGTCCTGTATTTAAAACTTTACTTAGTTAAAAGTACGCAGTGCTAGGATCAAACTTTACTCAAAGTACCAAAATTAAAGGTATTCAGTAGCATTCAGAATGGCCCCTTTTCCGAATAATTCATGTTACATTATTGGATTATAATTAGTGATTCATGTCTAAGCATCACTAATGTTGCTGCCAGAATTTTGAATTATTAATCTGAATCGGCAAAGTAACTTAAATTATCAAATGCATGTAGTGGAGTCAAATGACAATATTGGCTTCCAAAATGTGCAGTATTTGAGTAAATGTACCTTCACAGTGATGAAATGTAGCTTTGTAAGTTTTCTTAAAACAACGTATTTTACTTGTTTACATGGTATTTTCTTTATCCCTAAAGATATTTATCAGAATTAAATGGGGAAATTAATTCCTTTTTATATCAACTTTGTAACTTATTTGAAACTACAGCTTTCATGAATATGTTTATTTTATTATTATTTTTTTTTTTAAATTTTTGTAGATCCTAGTAGAAAAAGTTTATATTTCACAGCCTGAAAATGTCCAAAAAGACATTTATTCCTTTTTGTTCACCTGTGATGCCTCGACTTAACACATTTACACACACACTCATGTCAAACTCTTTGTTTCAGACATGAGTGCTGATGATCAAATGCAGTAAGACTGTTGTGTATATGTTACATTATGTTGTGGGACATAAAACATTACACTTGTTACATCTCAGCTCAGTCTGCATGTCAGTCAGCACTGTGACCTTTGAGCTGTTCACCGTGAGTTCGTTAAATTTTGCATTAATGATTCTGAGTCACAGAAACATCTCAGATTCTTAATAAAACTATACCTCATATATAAGATATAAAACTGGCTTATTTCTGTGACTTTAATTGGATCATTATTACAAAAGTTGCTAATGTAAAATCGCTGATCCCGTGAGAAGTGTGTGTTTCTGCTGTGAACTGTATGATGTGTGAGCAGCTTCACGTCATCTGTTCGGAAATAAAAGCATTTTGAGAAGCGTTTCAGAACAGACAGTCGGAGGATTGATGCTTTTATTTTGATGGAATAACTTGCTGCTCTAGTTTTCTCTTATGTAAAAAGAAAAACTTTGCTTTATTAAATACTTACACTATTATTGTTCTTGTTGGAAATAAAACCTTCTCTGGGTGGTTTTATATTCCTGATGCACTGGATGTTTTGACACCTGTCTGAATGTGAGAATGCTAATTGAAAGTTTCATCCTAACTTGAAGGATTATCATTGGAGTAATCAGATTTATATTGAAGTGCTTAAAAGTAAGAAAGTTTGGTGAAAACACCGAATACTAATAATAAGCTAAGAGACTTCAGTTTATCAATGTACCTTGTTGTTTGATGACTCGCTGTCATCAGATATACACTATTCACTGTGTAGAGATGAAGTGTTTACAGTCAAACACGGATTTATTATTCTTTTCAGTGCAAATGAGCTCTTAAATGAAATGATTTTGATGACAAGAGTTTTGTTAACAGTTTCTCTGTGTGCGCTGTATATGCTTGTGATTCGTATAGATCCAAAGAGCTTTTTTATTAGACCATGGAGTTGTGCGTACTTTGTCTCAGTTCGAGAGGGGCCAGAGAATTCAAACCAAACTAAGCGGATGCATATAGGCTCATTCTAAGGCAGAAAATCGTGTTTTAAACAAAACATACATTTCGTTGCAAAAATCATCCGTATTAACATCATATACCAACAAGGATGTACAGTTTGTGAGTGTGTGTGAGCAGTAAAAACATATTAATTGAGTGTGTAGTTCCTCTTTAACTAGCTTTGTTTGGTTCAGCGGCATCAGCGACACGCTGTGTCACAAAGCGAAAGTTTGGCCTTATTCTCACAACTGTCATCTTTTTTCATCTCTTAGCAGAGCCTATAATAATTCTCCGTATGGTGACTTACCTTTCAGCTGGAGGTAACGTTGCCCTGGTTGTTAGCCAGGCCGCTCTGTGGAGCTTTAGTCTGTCCTCTGCTGACGGTGGAGCCTCGTGGGGGGTCAGAGGGACAACGAGTTAATGAAACCTGATGGGACTTGCAGAGGGAGAGACTTTCGGTTTAGTTTGGAAAAGCTTAGCCAATCTCAGCTCTGCTTATCCTGAACCAGAACCAGATCACTGGTGAACTGTGACATGTGGCATCTCCTCCTCCAGTTTTAAGTATCTTAATCGCAAATGAATGCTTCATCCCATTTTCAGTGTTCAATATTTAAACGTAATGCTTTTATGTAACATTTCTGACCACCATCTTCCCTCCAGGCGAGGAGCTGCTGAAGTTGGGGGAGGAGGACGAGCAGGGCTGGTGTAAAGGACAGCTGAGCAACGGCCAGGTCGGCCTCTACCCCGCCAACTACGTCCAGGCCTCCTGATGGCCCGCCCAGCCAATCAAGATGCCAGTATCAATCACAAGCTTTTTTTTAGCTGCGATTTGGAAAATCAGCCAGTGGGAAAAGTTCACTTGTTGTGAAAGGCTGTTTACTCAGCCCGAGGTCAACGACATTGTTGTTTGAAATAAGCTTTCCAGGCAAAGAGAAGTCTCCGGAGGCCTGCCAACAAAGACGCTGGAGAGAAACATGGACGCCTGGATTTTTGTTTTTCTGCTCGCTGCCATCATTTTTCAGTTACTAGAGTCAGAAAATCCACAATAAATCAAAGCTGTGAGAGCAACCACCACGGCTGACTGTGATTGGCTGAAACATCTGTCAATTAAACAAACAAACCCCAAAACATGTTTTTGTATAATAGAAATAGTTTGATATTTTGGGAAATACGCTTATTTGCTTTCTTGCAGTTGATGATGCTGATGAAAGGATGGATACCTCTACTCACACTTCGTATAAGCCTAAAGCCAGCAGCCCGTTAGCTTAGCTTAGCATAAATACTGAAAGTCCTACAGCCTTTCTTTCGAAAGTAAAAGTCCCATTCTTTTTTTTGTTAGGCGAGTGCTTCTACGGCTCGGATCTTGAAGCATCCATCAGTACAGAAGATTAACAACTGCTTTAAGAAAATATCTGGATCTTTGATTTAAAAAGTTGACGTTAAACGCTTGTGTACATAAAAACTTTGAGGTGTAAGTTAAATAAGACTCCAAAGATGCATTTTGGCAAGAAACAAGAAAACTCTGATGTGCATTGCTAATAGTGTGTGGAAGCTATGGGCTTTGATTTTGTTACTTTTGGACAGAGCCAGAATAGTGATTTCCTCCCATTTCCAGTCTTTATGCTAAGCTAAGCTAATGTAGTCTTATATGAGTATCGATCTCCACGTCTAACTGAGCAAAAAAGTGAATAAGCGCATTTTCAAAACTGTAAAAACATTATTTTTTTTAAGCTTCACTATTCCCATTATTAAACAAAATCAACTTTTTGAGGGGAAACCTACTTTGTTCAGTATATTTCGGTGCAGACTTTGATCCAGCATCTAGTGGCCATTAGAAGAACTGCAGCTGGAGGCTCCTCCGCTCAGCTGCGGCGGTTCCTGCTTGAAACGCACGCAGTGAAAGACTCAGTGCCTTAGTCCGCGAGACCGGGGACGTCATGGCGCCGCCTGCTGTCTGCCGGGGAGCTCCAGCCGCTGGATGCTGACCTCCAGTCTGATCCCAGTAGAAACCAGTACAATCTCCTGTTAGGACTTTAAAACGTTTTAACTTTTGATTTGCTCATTTAGCTCGACAACGGTATGCTTTGGTTATTTTGTAGGTTTTTAGGTGTGACACTGAATTAACTTTCTTTCTTTCCTTTTTTTTTTTTTTTTTTTTTTATGTGATAGCTCTATGTTTATATTAAGTCACCTGGTTTTGATTATGAACGGTGTGAACTGTTGCTTCCGGGTTCTTTTTTAAGAATAGCATTTTTTCCAGTCAACTTATTTACTTTCTAAGTTATTGTCCCCTTTTAATTTAGCAACCATTCGTCCTTGCAGGCGGACTCGGGCGGGGAGAGTAAAGTTGACTGTTTAGCTTCGGGTCATTTAACCTGTGGGAGGTGGTTTGTCGCTAGTTTTGTTTTCGCCGTGCTGCCATCGTGAAGCGCACGCACCTCAAACATCTGAAATAAGTAATTAATATTCTGTCCGGTTTTGGGGTTTCTCATGTTTAAGTTTGTCGTGTGTGTGCGTGTGTGTGTGTGTGTGTGTGAGGGAGCTTCCTCTGTCCTGCCGAGCAGAGCATCGCTCCAGCTAACCCACGTAGACGTCCGAATAATAAGAGGTGATGGAGATAATTAACGCTACTGTGGTGCTCCTTTTTATTCTTTACTTTTCTTTACAAAAATAATAACATGTACAGAACTTTAAGTGGGAAGCAACAATAAAGCGCTTTCTGGAAGTTGGGAGGTTTCACGGTGTCTTTCGTCATTATTTTCATACTGCTGTAATTAATTAATTATTAGTATGGTATCCTGCAGAGACTTCAGGTGAGAACATAGTTGGGAACTGGGAGATGTTTTAGGCATATGTTGGTTCTCGAAGTAAATGACATTTCATGGCATTTTATTTAAAAAATGTTTTTATATAAAGCTTCCACCTGACGTTAGCAGTGCACGCCAGAGGAATTTAAGCGCTGTGATTTGGAAGTTTCGTGCAGAAATGCACCCTGGGAGTCGTAGTTAACCCCTCTGTTGAAGTAGCCTACAGCCTACAAAGGCTTATACCTTCAACTTTTTCATGAAAGAACCACTTTTTTTTTTTTTTTTTTTAACACAGTTGATCCAACAGAGAGTTTCATGCCAAGTTCTCCAACATTGAGTTACGCAAACAGTCTTAGGAAAACATGAATGGGACTTTTAGGCAAACTCATCTCAGGTTGTGATGACTGTCTAAAGAAAATGTTGCAGAGCACAGAATCATAATAATAATGTGAACGCAAGGTTTCACTTGTGGTCTAATATTCTGAACTCAAGGTTCACTTACGAGCTCTTCCCCGGAGCTTTCAGCCGTGTCCCACGGCCTTCGTCAGTATTGTTATGATGATGGAAACAATTGGTCGTATATGTGCTCCTGCTCACTGAAGAAGACTGTGGGATATGGTCAAAAAAAAATCTGGAAAAAACTCGTAATTGAACTAAATTAAATTAGAATACTAAATACTAAATTACAATATTTCACAATTAAATATGTACAGTTTTTTTAGGTCTAGAATGATTGAAGAGGTTCCACCTGACACTAGATGCGGCTCTGCTGTGGGCCGATTCTGTATCATATTTATAAATGTTAATGTTTTCTTAATGATGAATCGGTTACTTGTTTAGAACAGAAAATGTTAATTAGGACAATCCCCCTCAAAAGGGCTTGAAGAAATCAATATTCTAGTTTCCTGTGAGCTTTTTACGGGCTCACCTGTTGAGATTATGTCCGAGTTGGCGCTCAGGTTATTATTTTCATGACCTCTGCTCCAGAAGGTTTGAGCTCTGCTCTTTAAATGACAGTAGTGCCATCTGGTGGTTCAACCTGCACTCAGATTACTGGAAAAGTAAAAACTACTAAAGTATTTGCATCTAAATATACTTATAGTACAGTTGGTAAATACTCATTATGCAGATTGGCACTTTTTAGAATAGTGTATTCTATATTATTGGATTATAATTAATACTCAATGCGTTCATCGCTTTAATGTGCGGCTGGTTAAGGTCAAGATCATTTAAACTATACACTGCTGGGTAGCTTGTGACTTTCACGATCATTAAAGTTTTATTTTAATCTGTAATAGTATCATCATTTATTTGTTTGTTGTATCTTTGGAGTAAAAAGTTAAAGAATTTGTAATGTAGTGGAGTAGAAGTATAAAGTAGTGAAATAATTAAAGTAAACGTTAATTACAGTACTTTAGTAAATGTACTCAGTTACTTCTTTTTATAACGGCAGCATGAACACATTTTGATAAACCTAAGTAAAGGCCCAGGACATGAATGTTTAAAAAGACTCAGGTCGAGCCAAGGATATGAAAATCTGCAGACAGTTTTATTAAATTGACAAATCTTTTATCTGTACAGCAAAATCAAACTTCACAATGATAAATCTGTTACGGTTCATATTACATGGAATATTGTAAACAGAAAAAAAAACTGCACACCGATAAAGTTTGTTCACGTAGAGACTTAACGTACAAAACTGGTTATGATGATAGCCGTCTTTATTTCCTGAAGTCATCAGAAACGTAAAGATCGTTTAGAAAAGCTCAAAGCGGCGAGCTGTTTCCGTCGGACCGTCGATCGGCTCGGCCTTCAGGTAGAGCACGCGCCTTTAAACAGGTTCACAAATGATCTGCAGCTTCAGTTAATCAACTTTTGTAAATGAGCAGAACATACTGTGAATATGCTGCTGACTTTCTGTTTTTAAATCATTCACAAAAATTAAGATGAAACCAAAAGCTGCAAAACATTTGCCAAAAAGAAAGGTGAGGTTACATTTTAGAAACATTTTTTTTTTTTTTTACAAATGAATGAGGCTCATTTCCCAGTGATGTCAGCGCCCTGCAGATGTGACGTGCATCAAGTTAAAGTGCGAAATTAAATATTAATCAATCGGGGAAAAAAATTTTAAATGCTAAATAATGTTTGCATCTCTTTAGTTACATTTAAAGTTACAGGGCATTTGCCTGCAAAACAAAAGCAAAAAGATGTGTATGGCTCAAAAGTCTGTAAAATACTGAGCAGGGATTTTCCATCTGAGTTTCCAAAATTGATCAATTTGTTGTAAAGTCAACATAAAGCCAAACATCCTTAGTAACTTTCTTTTTTTTCTTTAATATTACCATTTGATGCATTTTTCTCTTATAATGGGTCACTAAAATATCTTCTGAATGCAAAGTTAGTTTCGCGTCGCCTGGTTAAAGTGACCCAGTACAGATTTGATATATATGCATCACATACTGTATGTATCCTTGATGGGAAAATATACATTTGATGTTAGTCAGCTCAAGCTTCAGGCGATAGTGATATGTGGGAAAAAATGACAATCCAAACTCACAGATCAGTGACTCACCAATTCACTCCGACTGCTGCACACCGGCCTGTAAGACTGCGGTCAAGACCACTTGAAGCGGCTTTAATTGGGTGTTTTGGCCACTTGGGGGCAGCAGAACAAGCCGTCTGGACAGGTGGCGTACAGTGGGTTTTATAAGAACTGGAGCAATTAGCTTAGCTTAGCATGAATACTGGAAGCAGGGGGAAACAACAAGCCTGGCTCTGTCCAAAGTTAAAATAAATACGCCTACCAGCACTTTATACCCTGTCTGTTTAATCTGTACACAAACAGAAATGTAAAAAACGATTTCTTGATGACCCATGCAGACTCCAGGATTCACCCTGCAGTTATTGGCCAGAAAAATAGTTCCCGTACGTGACTCCCAGTCCAAACCACAAATAATTGTTGTTACATTTCTTACATTACATTGTGTAGAGGTCAAACAAATGAGATGCAGTGTTAAGCAGCAAGCTTCAGAGGTGTTGGTAGGCTATTTCATCTCGGCTATTTTAAACAGAATAAGCTTTCTGTGTAAAATGAAAACTGAAATGGTTACCTCTGACTTGTGTATGCCAAATACAGACAGTGTTTTCTCTCACATCTGACGTGTATCTACCGTTTGTGTACATGCATGACTGTAAATAAACTTTAGGCGTAGGTGGAAACAAGTGTATGTAGAACTGGGCCCGAAGGCCTGCAGAGTAAACCTCTGAGGGGAAAACATTTCGACGTGTTTGCAGCTCAGTGCAGGTCTGACCTTTAGCATGTCACCGATGCATAACTTAGCAAAAATAAAAATAAAATAAAAACTTTGTATACAGAGAAAACCGGCTGTTTAAAATGCCACATCGATATTAACTCCCTCCCTAACAAAAGAGAAAAAACTGCTCATGTTTGTGCTCAGGCAGGTTGCTTAGTTATAAAATGCACAAGATGAAGCCTCTCTGTGTGTTATGTGATAGATTGTGTTCATTAAAGGCAACAGAGAACAGGGGACGACACAGGTCATGATGAAAATATCCAGAAAGAATCCGAAACTTGACGTCGAGAAACCTGTAGCTGTCGAGCCGGACGTGATCGGGTACGGGAGCGAAGAGGACGGGACTTCATGATTGACGAGAAAAGTAAATGTTTGAAAGCAACGTGTCAAAGAATTCAACCCCAAAGTTTAGTTGCTCAGTGTGCGATTCAGGCAGCCGCAGTCACTTAGAAAGAAACAACGTCCTGTTGCTCTACATGCTCCAGTCTCTGAGTTAAATATCACAAAAAAGCATCAGGACTCAACGAGTGGAAAGCAATCCAAACCTCAGAAGCAGCAGCCCTCAGTCACATCATGAACAGCGCTTATTTAGGAACTAAAAAGATGCCGGGAGACCTCACATCTGACCCCAAACAACATCCTCAGAAGAAGCAGATTTGTTGCGGGAAGGAAATATAATCATCGAGGGAAAGAAACGCTCCAATCGGACGATCAGTTTGGGGATTTTCGTGAGAGTCGTGGGGGTTGTTATGCATTTGATGCAAATATTCAGCAGCAGCCAATAAACGGAGGAGTGTCAGATGTGGGCACTGGCGTTGGCACTGTGCAGGTTGGCTGGTTACAGACCGGGCATCTGAGAGAGGAAGAGGAGGAGGAGGAGGAGGAGGAAGGTGCGAGGAGTCAGTCTTTTGTCAGCGCTCTCTCGTCCTCTACCGGTCCTTCAGCTCTCTCGTCACTCGCTTGGTGATCCGACCGCACAGCAGCCCCACCAGGAAGAGGATGCACACGCTCAGTGAGATCATGAGCAGGATGTAGTTCTTGGAGGGCGATATCATCACCTGCACGGCCAGGTCTGAGAAGCCCTCTGCTGGCGCCACCTGCAGGACGAGGGGGGGGGGGGGTTACTAATGGATTACCACGAAATTTGGTACAAACATTCATGGTCTTCTCAGGATGAATTGCAATAACTTCATTAAGCTTCTGATTTTCCCTCCAGTGCCCCCATCAGGTCCAAATTTGTAATATATCCATCAGTGTGTTCAGTGCTACTTTACAAATGTTAACATGCCAACAGGCTGAACTAGGATGATGAACATCGGCATGTTAACATACTGATGTAATCATCCAGCTCAAAGACCAAACAAACAAGCTGTGGTTTTAGGGAGAAATTCGAGCTGGAACTATTTTTCTTCAGGTGGCAAGAAACCGTTTTAGTGCACAACTTTCACATGTCATGTTTATAGAATCCACAAATGAGATACATGTCAATCAGTGAGCTTCAGAGGTGTTGCTAAGTGTATTTTTGAGCCTTGGAGAAAGCCAGGCTAGGCTTGTTTCCAGTGCTCATGCTAAGCTAAGCTAATCACCCTCTGGCTCAAGCTATCAATCAATCTCAACTCTTAGCAAGAAAGCGAATTAGTGTATTTCCTAAAATGAGAAAATATACGTGTAAGCTAGTGAGCTAAATGTACAAACAGAACAGTGTTAATAAAATATGTAAAATAAAATAAGACTAAGAAAACGCAAACGTTTTTTCAAGTTTATATGTTTATTCAAATGTCTCTTATATGACATTTCATGCCTCCAAATTTATATTTTTTATGACTTTGAACTAAGAAAAAACATTTCACGTCTTTTTTTTTTAAAAATGTTTTTTAGACGAGGTGAATCTCCTGGTGTTTTACTTTTGCAGCGTAGCTCCACATGTCGATGCGGTCTTGAAGTCTTTTCTTACACTCCGGCTGCAGACGAACTCTCTTGTCCTGTAACGCCTCCATCAGACACGACATCTCTGGAGGCAGAGAGGGGGCAGCAAATTAAGACATTTAAACACACAGCGGAGAATCACACAAAAATAGATATAAATGAATAGTGTGAAAGCACCCACGTCGTCCTCTGCCAGGCGTGATGGCAGCGCAGTGGTGTTTGAGGTCCAGCGCGCAGGCAGTGTGGAGGACCGGGTCCACAAAGATGTCTGCCTTACTCTCCTTCAGCATGTTCAGGACTTCCTGCAACAAAGAAAGGAGGAAGATGGAGCGAAACAAGGCAGAGTTTCTGCAACGACACCGAATCCATTCCCACCATGTGATGACTCATCCAACTGAGATTTGGAGAAATCGTTAAAGGGAGGTCACCACAGAGAAAGAATAAATATGAAGACATTTTAAACATACGATATACGATTACCAGAAACTATCAGCCTGCCTTGTGCATCAAAACGTACAAAACTATGGTACTTTCTACGATCTCCACCATCCACACACTGTCTGAGAATATGCAATAAATATCAAGATAAAGTTGTAGTCAACAATACTTTTGGGAGCAAATAATCCTAAATTAGTGCACTGGACAGAACAACAATAGTAAATAATATTTACCTTTTTACAGGCCTCCTGTTTGATTTTCAACAAGTTGACTTTCAGACACTCTTCCACCTGACCGGTCTGCTCCTGAGCTGCTGCCTCCTCCGCACACAACCTGGAGATCTGCAGGAGGAGAGGAGGAGAGGAGGAGAGCAAGAGAGGAGGAGAGGAGGAAAGCAGGAGAGGAGGAGAGCAGGAGAGGAGGAGAGCAAGAGAGGAGGAGAGGAGGAGAGAAGGAGAGCAGGAGAGGAGGAGAGGAGGAGAGCAGGAGAGCAGGAGAGGAGGAGAGGAGGAGGTAATAGAGGGGAACAAATAAACAGGAAAATAACAACAGTGAGGAAAGTAATTGAGGAAGAGTTGATGCAGATGTGTGTGTGTGTGTGTGTGTGTGTGTGTGTGTGTGTGTACCTCATCTGTGCAGTGCATCTGCAGCTGTGGGTCGAGTCTGTAGTCGAGCGCTGACTCCTGGAGAATCACTCTGATCTGGTCTTCACAGTCCGGAGACAACCTCTGACCCGAACCCCAGAAACACAATTTAAGACAACAACCACCAGTAATTCAGAATTCTTTCTTCTTTTTTTTATTTTATTTCTTTTTTTTAAAAACCACTGCCATTAAAAGTAAGACGTACTCATTTATAAAAGGCATCATAAAAAAAGACACAGTATGACTTGTAGGATAAACAAAGTTCCTGGAATTTCAAAACCAACACAACTTTATAAGATTACCAGAAATATTTTCAACAAAAGTACCTATTACCTGTACATTCATAAATTATTTATTGCTAGTTTTATGCCTTTTTTTTTTTTTTTTTTTATCCTTTCACCTCTTTTTCCTTGCTTTATTTGCAGTTTTGCAAATTATATTGTTTGTTTTTATATTACTGTATTCTCCACCAGAGGCTGATTGTGATGTAGTCGTGGACTAACCTGGTCGGCGTATTTGAGTTTGAGGCAGGCGATGACCTGACCCTCCAGCTCGCTGTCCTCGCTCGCCTTGTTCAGGATGGGCTGGCAGAACTTTGGGATGTCGGCTCGACAAGCTTTTCTCAACACCGGGTTCAACCTGTAGTCTGGAGGAGGAGGAGGAGGAGGAGGAGGAGGCGTGTCAGGGAGGTGAACGTGGATTCTGGTCATGTTGAGCCAGATTTACAAAATTGTGTTTCATGTCAAACTGTTTCAAACGTTGCACTGACCCGTGTTCTGTGTGATCTGTCTCTTGGTGATCATCTGTTTACATTTGGGGTCCATCAGCTCGCTGTTCTTGTTCCGTTTCAGACACTGCAGGACGGTCCTGGCATCCGCGTCAGTGCAGAACCGCTGCAGGAGAGAAGTTTGAAATTCCATCACCAACAAAACCGCTTAAACAATCACTTTGTCATTTCCTCAGAGCTGCTGAGATCTAGGAACACCTCCTCCTCCTCCTCCTCCTCCTCTTCGTCACCTTGATCATCTGCTTGCAGACTCTCATCAGCTGGTAGTCGAGCTCGGGGTCGGTCATCTCCACCTCCTGCAGCCTGAAGATCCGCTGGTGGCAGCGCTGACTGAGGTGCTTCTTCTGCTCCTTCAGACACTCGATCATCTGAGGAGCAGCAGAGGGGGGAGGAAGAGCAGAGCACCAGGAACATTACCTAAATGTTCTTCAAGTTCTTTTTCTGCCGCTTCTTCTGTGTCTGATGTTCCTCACCTGAGCGTTGCCAAAGGCCACGTTGGGACACAGACGACTGATGTCGGACTTACAGGGATCGTACAACTCTGGTTCCAAACGAATATCCTCCGACTGAGAGGGAAGGAGAGGAGACGCACACTTTTATCTTAAACACGTTAACAGAACTGTAGCGACAACGTTTCACATTAGATAGAACGTTCAGTTAGTAGAAACTTGTTTTCACGGTCATTTTTACGTATTCGGAGGTATTTCCTCACTAAGTGAACCCGAAGACTTCCCGAGGTTCCAACTCAAAACGCCGGGTCAGTTTGCTTTGAGCGTGTAGGCTGTGACTCGCAATGTGATTGGCCTAGACGGCGCGTTAATGGCACCCCTCATCACGTACATCATCTTTTGTCTTTTTCTCTCTGTCGTTGTTCTCCCTACTGTGTTCTTGGCGCAAAGGCGACATTTATACTTTGCCACATGGATAACTGCAATAAACTTTATGGCCGTGTTTGCACTTTAATATCATTAGCGCATAATCTTTTGTGGATCGGACCCGTGTGTGTTTGTTTTTGTGTGTGTGTGTGTGTGTGTGTGTGTGCGTGTGTGTGTGTTACCATTTCGAGCTCCTCCACCCGCAGCTGTTTACGACATTTGAGTGAAACCCGCTGCTCCCTGGCGTCCTG
This sequence comes from Bovichtus variegatus, assembly GCA_943593645.1. Classification (NCBI taxonomy): domain Eukaryota; kingdom Metazoa; phylum Chordata; class Actinopteri; order Perciformes; family Bovichtidae; genus Bovichtus; species Bovichtus variegatus. The sequence goes on along the minus strand of CALSCE010009344.1, from coordinate 11,006,333 downwards.
CAGCGTGTCGTTCCTCACCGTGGTGCTGAGGCAGATGACGACATCGACCCTGCGACGTGATGGACGGGAACGTGTCAATTGTGTTCATTCAAATCTGATCAATGGACGCAGAAAACTCTTTGAACTAATGGACTGCTCACAAAGATCAGAAGAAAAAAAGAAAAAAAAGCTTTAAATGCAAAGTTTCCAGTTTTCTGGAGGTTTTCATGGAAATCAAACTCACTTTTTCTTGATGTTCGGACACAAGCGGAGAACGTCCTCCTTACAGGCCATCTTGAATTTATAGGAGAACCGGAAATCCTTCATTTGAACCTGAAAGTTGAGCATTCATTGGTATTACTCATATTAAGAAGAAACCGTCTTATGTTTCCATCTTTCTCTCTTTTGTCCCACTGGATCTTGTAAACAATTTAATATCCCAAGGGAACAATTAAAGTTTCACACTCTTATAGAAACAAGCAGAGCAAGTCAGTGTTTACATGAAAGACCATCCGTCAGTCTACGGGACAGTAAAAAGACCACAAAATACAGTCAGAACAAAAAGGTAAAGTAGATGAGATACTATTGTTGTTATTTTAAGGTAAAAACTATAGCAACATATAGAAAGATATAGCACAATGTGTGTGAATGACAACATTAAGCTCTAGAGATCACACACCTCTACGGAGGACTCACAATCCTTTAAGTTTATATTAACAATAGAAAATGTGTAGAAATGTTTCCAAACCAGGAACTAATCACTTGTGTCTTGGCCAAACTTTACAACAAGCTTCACTAAAATCGGTCGTCAGGTTTCTAAACTATCAACAGGAATTAAAAACCTCCTTGGCAGAAACAATAAAAGGGTTATGACATGAACTGAATATGAAAACTGATGTCAGTTTGACATTAACTTTTAAATGTATAAAAGCACTTTGCGGTGAAAAAAATAAAGTAATATAGAGTAAGAAAGAGAGACAGATGTTGTCATGGTAACTGACCAGCTGGAAGTGTGTCACGCCGACGGAACACTTTTCGTTCATCTCCTTCTGATGTTTATTCTGAACCAAGCACTCCATCAGGTCACCTGTATCCATCTGGTTATCAGCTACATCCTACACACACACACACACACACACACACACACACACACCTGATTTTGAGATCCTTTGTTAAGGATGAAAGCATTGGAGGATTAAGAACAAGGAGTTCATCCTGGCTGTGGCACTTGACAAAAGAAAATGTTATAAACAGTTATAGCAGCATTAAAACAAAAGGCACTAGTTCAATTAAATGGACACATTTACAAGGTGTCAAAAATGTCAAAAAGTAAAAAACCTTTGAAAACCTACTTGACAATTATCCAATTTTTTTTGCCACTTTCACAAATGTAATGCACTACCCGTTTATACGTGCATAAGATTTCCAGCTGTTTTAGTTTATTTGTGCAACAGAGGAAATGTACTCATGCACTCACGTGGCAGTGGGCCTGAGTGACGGGCTCACAGGCTCTGATGAGCAGAGCGTCAATCTGGATGTCCTGCAGCAGACAGAGAGACAAGAAGTTCAAAATGTGCAGGTGAGACAAACAAACATTCTTATCAACACATCAGCTGCTCAGGTGAACATTCATCATCTCCACTGAATGATAATGACCTCGGACTCCAGCTCCGTCAGGTTCCCCACGACCTCCCGGCAGGCAGCCACCAGGTCCTCCAAATGGTCCTGCAGACACTCCAGCTCCTGAACACACACGCACGCACGCACGCACGCACGCACACACACACACACACACAGACACAGACACAGACACACACACACACACACAGACACAGACACAGACACAGACACAATTTCATTGTAAACAAACATTCTGATGAACCAGCAGAGGGCGCTCAAACATCCAGCACTGGGTCAAAGTAAGTACTGTAGAAGCAGATATGAGCGGAAGCAACAGTACGTGTCCGTCTCACCTGTCCAGCGTCCGTCTTCTCGCTGCACCACTTGCCGAGGTCGGTCATGCAGCGTTTCTGCAGCTCGGGGTCCAACTTTACATCCAGCGCCCTCTGGTGGAGAATCCTCTGAACCTCCACCTTACAGTCCCGAGATAACTGCAAACGCACACACACATACACACACACACACACGCACGCACGCACACAAACGCATTTGAGCTTCTAGCAGAGCCTAAAAGTAGTGGGTTGTTGAAGCAAATATTGATATTTTAGAGTTAGAAAATCTGATAGCAAACTATGTCGTAATGGTGACACCGCTTCAAAATGAGCTCCATCATATCTTTCTTTACTCCATATTCTAGTTACTTATCGGCCGACATATGCGTCACTACTGATATATCTGTGATAAGCTAATATAGTTTGACCCTCTCAGACATAATGCATGGCCCAGCCGCTCATGACACATTCAGAGTTACTGTAATTACCGTTTTTTTGACCTGTAAGAAGCATCAATTCAACATCCAAGTCATACTGTAGCTACGACAGGGTCTTCTGAAAGATCTGATATATCCAAAGTGAACAAATATGTGGATCTGAAACGATTAGTGCATTGACAGAATATTGAATCAGCAAATGTTTTTTGATACTCATTTAATTGTTTGGAATTTTTCAAGCAAAAATCTTGTCGGCTGACGTGATGATCCCAGCTTCTCAAATGAGACTAAATGCTGCTTTACCTTGATAGTAAACTGAATATCTGTTGGAAAACTGTTGGTGCGTCATTTTTCTATGTTTCCTGATGCTTTATGGACTAAATGATCAATCGATTAAAACAAGAATAATGAGAAATTGGGAGATTGATTGATTATGAAAATACTCATTCTTGCAGCCCAACAGATAAAGACACCTCACGTCAGCCAAAGTTAGTTGTTCATAGTCTCATGTGGTCAGTGCGTTATTTTTAACCTTCAGAAGACCAACGTTACAATCATACAACACCCTGAACATGTTTATTACACAGAGTAGTGAATGAGTAATTTCAGCCTGTGACATTACTGGTGGTAAATGTTATGTATTTTACAGTTTCTACTTTTACTCTGGTGTTTTCTATGTGTAAGTTAACTAGAGTCATTATCACGTTGTACTTCCTATAAATACTTGACACTGATCTTTCACTGCTTACTTTATTTCTCCCCGGCATGGAGCACAATGGCAGCTTGTTTATACTTTTGTGAATCCAGTTTTCTTGTAACTGATTCATTTTTACAATCACTCTTCTTTATGGTATCGTGTTATTCTGATTTGTAATGACTTTAACTCAGCTGTCTTCCGAATAGTGTTTTCACAGTTTGCCGTCTACCCTAAAACATTAAACAAAGCTTTCTTTGAAGAAGTGTGGACCAACTAAAATGTGCTCACTCTGAAGGTCTAAAACACGCAATGATAATGTGAATACATAATAATATCAAATTAGGCTGTCGGGGGGTCTTCTTCACTGATGAGTATAATTACGTAAATCAGGGCCAAGTGGACCTTCCTACTGAGACACTGATTACATGGATATCAGGGCCATGCAGGGCCATGCAGGGCCATGCGGGGCTTCATCATTACTTTCATTTGGCACTTTTGTTGAAAATGCATCTCTCCGAAACGGATCACAATGATGTTCAGGGCTTTTCCCTTCTTTTAGAACTGAGATGCCGTACAAGCATGAGGTATTGACGCGTGTGGTCTGAAAAGGTGGGCAAATTTAAAATGTCTATTTTTTACATTTTAAACATATTTTAATATTTTTACTGAGGCACTTTTCCTTCTTTCTTTTGTAAAGCACTTCAAGACGCACTTTGTGTATGAAAGACGCTGTCATCTATGTGATCCCCTGACTTTTGCTCGAGCTCCACCGTCAGGTCAAAACTTGAATTAAATGAAATAAATAAAACGACTGACATTCCCATCAGCCTCAGCGGTACTTTGTGCTAATTAGCAAACATTAGCATGCTAACACGCTGAACTAAAATGGTGAACAAGGTAAACATTATACCTAACGTCGTCATGGTGAGCATGTTAGCATTTTGGTATCAGCATTTAGCTCAGAGCACCACTGTGTAGGTACAGAAAATAATGAAGCCTACTTGTGGTTAGTAAGCTTAATCATGAGAAATGACTTTCATGATCTGTCAAAATTTCCGCCAAATTTAAATGAGTTTGATGATTTTAGATAATTTATGTAAGCAGACAAGAGTGACAAACTGGCCCTGCTTTTCATTACTGTTGAGCATCAAGTCACACACACACACACACCCCCCAACACATCAGATCACCCCGGCCTATCAGAGACTGACAGACATAGATTAAATCCTCTCCATCAATTTAACCCCTTCACCAGAATCAATACTGATTGATTTAGGTGATCCACCGGCCACGTACCTGCTCGGCTGGCTTGACCTGTTAAATTAAAAAACATCAGTAACAGTAACACCTGCTGATCCTGCTGTCAGGGAGACAGTGTGGAGTTCACCATAGTGATAAAATAAAGCCCAAATATGTTAAAACCTCCTCCTCTCATCACATTTAAAGGAGAGTGATCCAGCATTACAAAAAAGAGAGTGTGCGTTTGTCATCGTACCCGGCGCCCCTGCTCCTCGGTGCGGTAGGCGTGGCGGTACAGGCAGGAGAAGACGGCGCCCGGCGGCATCAGCTCGCTGGTCTCGTTCCAGCCGTGTGTGTGGCAGAGTCGAGCAGCGTCACCCTGACACTTCTTATACAGGACGGGGTCCAGTCTGAAAGACAAACAGAGGGACGTTATTTGTGTTACACCACAGCCGTGACATGACTTCCCACCGAGAGCCTTAAAGCATTAGAGCCATGTGAAAACAAACTAGATGAAGATTAAAGCCTTCATTTTAGGATTCATGCCAATACTCTCAGATTCAGATTTAGATTTCTGAGGGGGGACTCACAATATGCTATAAGAGTTCATTTTCAAAAGTGAATAAACTAACAATAGTTTGATTGAAATTCCCTGCAGTGAACAAAAAAAAAACATGATTTAGGGAAATAAATAAAAATGGGGAAATATTATAGATTAAAGACTAATCTTATGACTCAAATAATTATTTTCACCTTCTTATCTCAGTATTGTACAACAGAGTTTCGATACCAGACTTGATAGTTTCTCAAGCTTTAAACACAAAATGCTTACATACAAATTTGGTCATGTGATGACAACTGACAACATCTCCATATGTTGATGAAGACAATTCCACAAAAAGCAAGTAAGTGGACCTTAAAGTAAGATAGGTTTGACAAACTGTCAACTTTAACGTTTTTGTTGTTGTATGTGTGGAATATTAATTGTCCTGTCAATAATGTTAAAAGGTGAGGAACAGACAAACATTGATGGATTCAGACTCACTTCCAGTCTCTGGATATAAAATACTGCAGCTCCAACAGCCGGTGCTCACAGTCCTCCACCATCTTCTCCGTGTACAGGTGCTCCATCAGGCACGACAGGATCCTGCATCACAATCGTGTAAATCAAGGTTAGAGAACGAAACGGTCACTTAAATTTAAGACTATTTGACATAGTGTCAATATGTGTAAGCCGCTCACATTGGGTCTCCGTTGTGGATGTGTTTGCAGGCGGTCTGGATGACGGACTCACAGGCCTCGTTAAGCGCTCGGTCGATGCGGTAGTCGGCTCCGGGGTCGGCAGACTGGATCAAAGTCTGCAGCTGCAGCGGAAACAAATAATAGAAATACATTAAATGTCAGCAGCTGGTTTTTATTTACATTTTTATCTTTTTTTTTTATTGACTAACAACCTATCAAACCCCATTGACAGGCAGTATGTTAAATCCTACCTAAAGGACCGCACCTCCAGGGTAACTTGGAGGGGGTCTCTGTGGGACCCCTGTTAACTCACCACTGGGGTTCCTCAGGGCTCCATCATGGGTCCCCTCCTCTTTTCTCTGTCATTCACTCAAATATTATTATGTATTACAAATATTTCTGTATGTAGCACTTAAAATGGTTTGGCTCATTTGAAGCTAATGGTTGAGTTTTTATTCTATCGTTTCTGTAAGTTGCACTTTTATTGGTTTGGCTTATTAGAAGTTATTGTACAGCACTTATATGACTTCACCTATTTGAAGCTAATGTACTTGCAAGATTCTTGCTGTGCTGAGTTTGTATCCTCATGATTGTTTGCACTTATTGTAAGTAGCTTTGAACAAAAGCGTCATCTAAATGTAATGTAATGTAATGCTGTTACAGCCTGTTCATGATACATGATAAACAATACTGCGGGATTTATGTAATGATTCATACAATTTTAGCTTATATTACATACAACAAAAACACATTTTATTTTCATTTTTAAACTCTATTTTCTGGCAAATATCCAATAAAGTATTAGTATTTTTGCTACAAAGCAGAATATCGAATTTGGTTTAAGTATCTACATCTTAAAAATCACTATTTTACACAATCATGGGGAAAATGCCACTTAGAAAAAGAGCTGTTAAAGTCTTCAATTAAGTTTTTGAAGGATTTTACACAGTTGTTATGAAAACTGAATTTAACAATTTTAATTAAAAATTGAACTGGCATTTTCCACTACAAGATGTTAGTGGAGAAAATCTCCAACACTTAAGCCTGACAACTGAAAGCTGGAAGAATGAATGATTTATGAGGAGTGGTTTTAGATTCATTAAAATTAAAAAAATGTCATGAATTACACAATCAGACCACACACAAAACGTCCTGCCGCTCAGCTGTTTAACAGTGTTTAACTCTTTAACACTGAAGCATCATAGCGACGGTGACTTACGGCGCTCTGGCAGACGCTGTCGACGGTGGTGCTGCGGTCGCTGCGCCCGATTCTCATCAGGCAGTGCAGCGTGCGACCTTTGCGGTGCAGGCCGGAGCAGTGAGCCTCGATCTCTGTCCGGCAGTGCAGCACGATCTCCGGACTCAGGGAGAAATCCTCCATCAGCATCCGCCTGTAGTCCAGCATCTCGCCCTGACACTCGCCGCTGACCGGACGACCTGCAGAGCACAAGATCAAACTATTACAGAGACAGTTACTCCATGATGACACGAGGGGGGTACATTATTTCAGCATGCATTTACATTTTTTATTAGTGTTGTAAAAAATAAACAGCATTTTCTTTTTACTTAAAGCTGCATTCATTTAGTTGCCCATCTATACAACCAAGCACTCATGGAGCAACATTAGCATTCATGCGAAGTCATTTTTGTGAGCCCAAGATAAATGTTGAGTCCAATATTTACTCTCCCTTTAGCTCCGTTTTGTTTTCCACCGACTACAAAGAAAAATATCTGGCTCTTTAGCTAATGTCGTTTTTTCTGAGCTTTTTTTTTTGCTAAAAACACCTGCTGCTGCTGTAAATGATGTCAGCAAACTGTGGTGTAAATCCCACCTCACCCCCTCCTCCCCCACTCACCGCGGTGCACAGCAGCCTCCAGGCACAGCAGCAGGTAGGAGAGCCGGGCCTCGCGGGCTCGCGGCAGGTTGTTGTCCAGGCTGCAGCGCTGCTTCCTCAGGTCCATCTTGCAGGCTTTAGCCAGAGAGTAGCTGACTCTGTAGTCCTGAGAGATGAGCTTCTGACGGGTGGTCAGAGCGTCACGGCACTGAGAAGGAAGAGGGGAGTATTAGTGACGGAAATACAACTGAGTTGGTGAGTTTATGCCTCTGTATATGCATGTATGTATGTATGTATGTATGTATATATATATATATATACACAGTATGTACATACCTTTTCTGACATGGCCTCCTCAAACTTGTGATTGAACAGACACTTGTAGACTTTCCCTTCTCCTGCCTGAGTCTGTGGAGAAAAGGAACAAAAGATATGTCATAAATCAACGAGCGATAATTAGAGCCACCTTTCTGGGCTTTATGTTTTTTTTGTTTGTCAGTTATCAGAACAAAACTGTAAACATATTTTCACGAGAATTTGTGGAAAGTTTTCCAGTTTTTTTTAACACTGAAACAAAAAGGGGATTTTTCCTTTTTTTTTTTCTCTCCACCATTTTCTACTAAATTACTAAACCTACTTAAAAGAAATGGAGATCTGTCAGTATGTGAATTTTAATGCAGATTCCAAAAATGTTCTATTATTAAAATAACTCATTCAGACGATTGCACATTGCTCATAATTTCTAATTTAGTAGTTAGTGTGAATGCTTGGTTTGAGTAAATTGCAATAACGTTTCCATTCACACTGCATTTGGGTTATGATGATTCTAATTTGCTTAGAAATTTGGATGGAAACCAAGCTGCTAATGATACTGAATTTGAACCCCAAAAATGTATAATTTTAATATAATCAAATGTAAAAACTGTATTTTTAAGTATAAAGTCCTGCGGAGTCTCCTTACGTTCTGACAGAATCTCTCGCGGTCGTCCCTGCAGGAGAAGTAAAGGTGTCGGTCGAGGTGAAAGTCGTCTGACGACAACTCGGCCACCCGCAGGATCGCCCTCTGACACTCCTCTTTGATTGGACGAACATGATCCTGCTGCTCCGCCTCCCTCACTAACGCCTTCTCCAGACAGGCGATGACTTCGCCCTGGGAGTGGACGTCCTGATGAGGAGTAAGTAGCACAAAGTTTCTAAGGTCAATAATGATCTTTCATGGCCAGCCCCTAAAATGCAGAACCAAACTCCACCGAGCGTTTGATGTGAATCATCGCCATCGCGAGTATTTTCACTCACTTTGTGTCCCACGTTGATGCTGCCGCAGTGCAGGCTGTTGATGTCTTCTTTACACTTGTCCATGAAGCCGCAGATCAGTCTGTAGTCGCTGAAGATGATACTGGTCATCTTGGTGATGTACTGGTTGCACTGGTACTCGCTGACGTTGCCACGGTGATCCACCAGGCAGGACACCAGGTAGCCCCTCCCTCGCTCCTCCTCGTTACACTCCTTTATCTGAACATGTGGCGGGTCAAAAAGGGACAAACTGTGTTCAACTTCTCTCTAGAAAGACAAAGTTAAACTGTTTGTCTCTGGGATGATTTTTGAAAATAATTGTAGTTGTGTAAATAAAAGTTTATATAAATATACTGTGGGAGCGATGGGGGGGGGTCTCAGCTGGACAGAATCAGGTAATTAGTCACCTGGTTCTGGTCTCTTGCAGGAGGCTGAGTCCTGGAGGAGGGACGTGTGCGTCTGGGAACGGCCTGAGGACTTTGGGAGACTGTATTTGAGTATTGTTTTGTTCTTTGTTTGTTTCCTGGGCAGGCTAAAGTGTCACCTCCAAACCTCCTTCTCCTTCCGTCATTGGTCCCTGTTCAGGCACCAGTGTGAGGGATAAAAATGACGGAAGGACAAGGAGGTTTGGAGGAGACAAAAACACTTTAGCCTTTCCAGGCAAAACAAACAGCACTAAAAATACATTCTCCCAAATTCCTCAGGCCGTTCCCAGACGCACACGTCCCTCCTCCAGGACTCAGCCTCCTGCAAGAGACCAGAAGACCGCTACGCTTATATCATGTGACTGACTACCTGATTCTGTCCAGCTGAGACACTCCCATCTCTCCACCAGCAGCCGGCGGCGTAACCACACCCCGCTGCCACATGTACGCATGCTTGCTTGATTGACAATACTGTGAAAACACTGTTATTAAGTTCAAACAGTCCATTAAACTTGACAGGAAATTGAGCCCCGAGTCTGGTCTGCGGTGCACACTGACCTCAGCGATGGTGCTCTTGCAGACCTCCGTGGCCACAGACTCAAACTTTGGATCTGTGGTCAGATTGAGTTTATAGTTCCACAGGAGCTGAAGGGGAGAGGAACAAAAACATTAAAAGTTTCATTCATGTATGCAGCAGTAGAGACATCCAGTTTATTTATAAATTACAAATAAACGTACAATCCCTTTGGAAATAATAATAATAATAATAATAATAATAATAATAATAGTTCTTTAATTATGTAAAGAAGTTCACAAAAATGTCTCTCTTGTCTTTAGCTTCTCTCTCTTTGTCTTTTAGTTGTTAAATGTTTATTGCTTCCCTGACAGCGTGACTCCAGCTGCAGTAGCTAAGAGATAACAGCTACCGACAGTCAGACCGCCCAGAAAATAAATGAGTCTGTGTGTGTGTGTGTGTGTGTGTGTGTGTGACATGTTCAATTCATCCAGTGCTGTAACAAAGATGGTCCAAGTGGTCCATTAACCTTGAGGCGTTTCATAAAACGGTCCGCCGTTAACCGCTGTGAACGCTGAAGCTTTATCCCCCAGAGGACACTCAGACGAGCTCCACACTGGATCGAATGTTAGAGGCGAAAGTAAATTTGAGGTTTGTGAAGGTTGACAGTAACGGTCGTACGTAAACTGAGGACTCTTCAAAGCTCTATTATCTTTTACGTTGTAGACGGCAACAGGTTATTAATGTCAAACAGAGAAGAGATGACCTTAGAAGTATTAAGTTCAGTACAAATGTACTGCATTCAAGATCGCGCGTGTGAATACTTACATGGTTACAGTCAGGAGCAATCTCAGATTCCTGCAGAAAGAAAGAGAAACGAAAGAAAGAAGTCAAGGCTTCAGGTGAGTTCAAACATTTATGAATACACAGATTTAAAAAAAAAAAACATCTTAACAACGAACTTTGATTCAAGCTCTTTGTGCATATGACACAGAAATCTAACAACATCTTTCATCTACAGAATCAGAATCAGAAATCCTTTATTAGTCCCACAGCGGGGACATTTACATGGTCACAGCAGAAAGGTAAAAAGAATGCAATAAAATAAGTGAACACTAAAATGAAGTGGATAATACCACCAAACATCTATATTCGATATTTAAGTTAATATGAACAAAGCAGCAGAAGCTCTTTACAGACTCTCCCACAACGTCCTTGACTATAGGAAACACAGCAGGAGATGCTTTTCTTACAGCTTCACGCCGCTTCAAAGTAAAAAGACATGAAAGTACTTCATGTCAACTCTGCTCGGGCCACGGGAACAGAGGCAAAAACGACTTATTCTGACATCAAAAGATCATTTCCACTAAATGTTTCAGAGACAGAGCAGCAAATGTAATGAGGAAACAGACCCTCAGTGGCCTCCAAGATTAGAATAACCAATTAGCAAAACTTAGAGTTATTAATTAATGAAGGAGCCGTTCCATTCGCATCAAAGGCTTCTGAAACAAGACCACATTAATCAACTAGACTGATCAAACTGAAGTGGTAACAGAGGCTAATTGTGTCCGGGGGAAGGGGTGGGGGCAATGTGACAAAACTGTAAACCTAATAAGATACACTGAGAAGTTGGCACTGTGAAAGCAACCTCTGTACATTTAAGCTAACAAAAGGTTTATTGTAGATTTACTGTAGCAGTTGCTGGTTGAATAAACTGTCTTTGTGGTCTGCAGCACCAGACCGTACCAGCTTTCTTTCATCTGTGAATAAAAGTGACTGTATATTATGTGGAAAGAGTTTCTTACAGAGATGAACCCACAGGGAACGATCTACTATTATCCATCTTTAGCCTCTTTAGGCTCATTGTCTTGGTTTTTACGGCACGTTTACTGTTTTGGTTCAGCGTCAGCACTCTGATAACTCCACTGTGAACTTTACCTGCTCAGCAGCAAACAGCACACAGACACAGTTAGAGACCAGCTGGTGAACATAGTGGAGCATTTAGCAGCTAAAGAGACAGACATTTCCCTCAGGAGTCGGGGGAGACCAAAACAGAGGAGTGAATATTGGATACAAGTGGACACAAAAAGAAGTCGTGGCCCCTACATTACATTTTAAAAAAACGTCTAGACTAGACGACTCTAAAGTGTTAAAATTATACAAGATTACAAAGGGAAAAGGCACTGATTATAAAAAGTAAATATGATTTTGTGTAGCTGGAACAGAAGCAGGATACTATTTTACCACTTGGAACGATTCAGTGATTGGACAAATGCACATGCTGGGCGTGGAATCTGATTTTGCGATAAAACTTTTTTTCTTTGATATTTATTTGTCGGCAAAAAAAATACAAATACATTTCCTCATTGTTCTCATTTTCAAAAGGTTTACGTTCCATTTAGTTTTAGTCCTGTTTTCATCATGAAGACTAGCTCATCATCAACGAAGAATAGATCATCAAAGAGCAGACTATTGGGGTGCAGGTTTAGTCTCCTCGAATGTACCACTGACACCTGCAGATACTGATCGTCCTCTCTGCTATTGGTTGCCATCCCCACATAGATAGTGTGGTTCAAAGCAAGAGTATGTAGCGAAATAATCAATCAAAAATAAACATTGCAAACAGAGTAAAAAGCTGCACTGACAGAAAGCATCCCATTCTCTGTGACTGCAGCTGCTTTATAATCTACATCCTTACAGTCAGTCCACAGTCAATCAGCGACAGACTGACTCAATGGCTACAGTTGGAAGACGGCCACAGGCCCGTTTGTGCAGAGGCAAAGTCACTTCCTGTACAGCAGTTAGTTTATAACTGCGATGCCTTTTCTCAGACGTTTTCTCAAGTGTCGGATTTTCAGGGCTTAAACCACCACAAATAAATACTCAAACTGAGTAGAGGCAGATTTATAGCAGCCATTTACCTCTTCAGGAGGCCACAGCTGTTACAGAGTTGAAGCGATGTAATTATCTCAGTAAAGAGGGCATCGCTCAGAGCCGCTGGGGGAGTGTGCGCGTGCGTGTGCGTGTGTGTGTGTGTGTGTGTGGTTGACGTCAGCAATGTGAAGTAGGGGCGGGGGTGACGTCAACACCAGGTAAAACTCTCAGTGACAGGATCTTTCACAGACACGTTCATGTTTACATTACATGTTCCATTTAACATTTACTTTAAATGGACGGCATTTGTACAGCGCTTTTCCAATCTTTGCGATCACAGCACATGTCAACGTTCACCCATTCACACACATTCATGCAGAGTCAGAGGCTGCCATGCAAGGTGCCACATGCTCATCAGTGATTCACACACACTCACACACACCAATTTGGGGTTCAGTATCTTGCCCAAGGACACTTTGACATGCTGACCGCAGAGGCCGGGGATCGAACCGCCGACTGGTGGACGACCACTCCGCCTCCTGAGCCACAGCCGCCCGCACATGAAAACCAGGTTGAAGTGATGGTTTGACTTTTTAGATTGTTGCCACTGATTTTGACTATTGAGGCTGACACAGATATTTGTGAAGTAAAAAACCTTTGATAACATAGTAACGAACATTTTCTTTTTCGTATTGTGTTATACTGACAGATGTTTCTATTATTTTTGTCCACCCCATTTATATCAATAAGCTAATAAGCTAAATAACAGAAACAACTCCCTGTTTGATGCAATACAGTTTAAAAGCACCACAGACTGCAGCCTGGATGTATTTAACGAATATCTTCAAGTTGCTCAAATTCTGATCTGAACATTAAAGTCAACCAGAATTCCAAAGTGCTCTTGTATTTCAGACAGGTTATACGTTTGGTTCACATGACTCTCAGTAAATGCATTAATTATACATCAAAAAATCATAATATGTTGAATTTTGGTGTCTGAATTGAACTTATCCAATTAGGTCTTTCTCTTAGACTCAAATCCTTACAGCTAATATTTGCCTCCATAGATGTTTGGTAGTGTAGAGGAAACATGTTGTTGGATTAAAAAAAATAGATGTAATTTTTCTGCAAAATTGGGTTTTTTTTGGTTGTTGTTTTTGGCACAGATTGACGTGTAATCCATCTTTGTTAATGAAGTTTGTGTGTGTGTGTGTGTGTGTGTGTGTGTGTGTGTGTGTGTGTGTGT
>CALSCE010009344.1:10969513-10991303 GCA_943593645.1 Bovichtus variegatus | reverse complement strand
TGTGTGTGTGTGTGTGTGTGTGTGTGTGTGTGTGTGTGTGTGTGTGTTGCTGCTCGGACACTGACGCAGGTGTAGATCTTCACCTCTCCATCAGCTCTTCTCCTCTGCATCAGTGTCCCGCTGATCTAAAGCCCCGGGGCGACACACCCAGCAGACACCCATCACCTCACGGGGATCAGTGCGCACCCTGACAGCTCTGCCGGCGGCCGCTTACCTCTCTGCGGTCCTGCAGGCACTCCAGCACGGCCAGGTTGTTGGTCCAGGTGTGTTTGGGGCAGAGGCGGGACAGGTCCTCCCGGCAGGCCTCCTCCTCCGACAGCTTCCAACCGGTCGCCCTTCGTGGCTGAGAGGCCCCAGCGGCGGCAGCGGCGGCAGGTGCATCCTTGGCCGGGGGATCCACGGCTCTGACGACGGGCGGGTTGGGCGGATTAGGCGGCTCGGCCGGGCCGCTGGCAGCCTTCAAGCCGAGGACGGAGCCGAAGCCGCAAAGACACACGGACAACAACAGCAGCGGCAGCAGCGTAGAGTAACTGTACGCCGCCATCTTCACACCACTGTTAAGCTAGTTCTAATGAGGCTGCATCACTTCCGGTCAGCTAGTTCACAATAAAAGCATTTTGAGCAGCCGAAATACACAACATCCGTTCGTTTCCTTAAAAGAAAAAACATTTGGGACTGTAATTTAACATGAAACAATTAACCCTTAGTTTTCAGCTAGTGTGCATTTTTACACTAATATGTTGTAATGGTTGTCATGTTTCAGTGGTGGAAGTAGTTGTCCTACTCACATATTTTACTTATGTAGCCCATAAATAATAATACTACTGTGTTTAAATCTGTTAGGCTTAAAAGTCCCGCATTCAAATTTGACTTGAGTAAAATTACAAAAGTACTCACTTTGAAATTTTGTACCAAAAGTAAAACTACTCATTATGCAGAATAATATAGGCTGTGATATAATTATTAATGCATTAATGTGCTCATCACTTTAATGTTGCTGTTGGTAAAGGTGGAGCTGATTTTATCTACTTTATATACTGCTGGGTAGATGAGCGTATAACAATACATTATTTTTTGATTATACTTTGTAATAATATATGGCATATAAATCATGTATACTCAACTGTGATGTTGAGACATATTTTTAGATTGATGTTAATAAAGAAACATATTATATGAAAATATAAAATACCTGAAAAAAATGTTTTATACAGATAACAGACCTGATGACACAAGTGTTACAATACAAGCACCTACCTTTCTTTGCCTGTAGGAGGCGACATCTACATCTACATCTGCAGGTCTAAACCACTGCTGACATTACTTTCCTTTCCTATAGATGGCGCTGGTTGACATATGTAGAGCAGACACATGTCAATCAATCTGACATTGATTGAACAGCTCCACCGTGTTGTGAATCTGCACGATTTACAAGCCAAGAAGAAAGGCAATTAATACAGTAGGGTTTAAAAGACGTCTTTATTTATTTCAACCCTAAAATATACAAAACAATTGATAAAATATGCATTTTGAATAAATATGCACATTTTGTTTGTTTATTTGAGTTTTGGTTTAGCTTTTATTTAGTTTGCTGTTTTTCTTTACATCAGTTTTCTTTCATTTAATTTGATGTACAAACGTGAAATGTGATTTGTCGTAAAAGCTGAGAAAACTTTTAGCATTCATGTGTGTGTGTGTGTGTGTGTGTGTGGGGGGGCATATCTCCGCTTCCCTCCCAGTGTGTTTGAGCAGCTGAGTATAATGGGAACCAGTAAGAGCCATAAATCCTCCCAATTTAGAGCTGAAAGCAGCTGGGAGTTTTTTCCTGGTTCACCACCAGCCCCACATCCGTCCTTCACCCAGAGTTAGTTATCTCATTTTGAAGGTATGTTTTGGTATTATAACCTTGATTCGCACCCTTAATAATTTTGATGCAGTTGTAGTTGATCTATCTATTGTAATGGGTGACTTTACATGATTCACCATCCAACAAAATGTCTTTACAGTATGTTTACTGATGAATCTCTGCTGAGTCCTCATTACTGTGTGTTAAATAGCTGGAATGAATCAGACACACAGACAGATGAAAGGAGTAGTCAGCTGTTACAGACTATAGCTGAGCTGACTCAGAAGAAACCAAGGACAGCAGAGAAATGCCTTTACGATTTAAGCAACTGAGCTTTCATTGTCTTTGTAGAAGATCATGTGTTGGATGCTTTTATTTTCTCTTCAAATATCACAGACGGTTCTTTATAAATGTCAGACTTTGTCTCCTGAGTTATAAAATGACCTTCAGTCCACTGGCTGAATTATTACGAGTGGCATCGCAAGTCACTTACAGTTGTTACTGTAGTTTTTTAATCAAACAAACAGGAGGAAATAGTGCATTTGTTGGGGACTATTTTCAGCGGCGGATGAATCCACATTTGGTGCTCTAGTGAGTATTTGTGGCAGCAGAACGGTGTGTGTGTGGGATTGAGTCAAAATGAACTACAGAGTGTTCATGGTGATGAAGGAACATGTCGCCCAGTGCAACAGTGTGGATTATTGATGTGTTTTAATAGTTTTTAACAACAATAGAGCTCCATGGCACAGATATATCAGGCTGTGATACACACACAATACTTGTTAGTAGATACATTCACCTTTTGTTTTGGTCTTTTTGTGTGATGTATCCTTTAACCAAAATAATTTAGTCAAACCCTAAAAAAAAAAACTAAACATATAAAGTGTCCTCAAATGATCCCACATTGTCTAAAGATGCTTCCAGTAGAAAATTCCTGAAGTGTTTGTTCCAGGCTCAGCTGCCACCATTGACCCCTCAGTCTGAAATTCAACTGACTTCTGAAGACAACTGCTACTGGTCCATCACACACACACACACGCACACGCACACACACACACACACACACACACACACACTAAACAAACACCTATAAAGAGACCACAAAGCTGTGGTATTTTCATTCATCTCTGTTCTTTTCTCCCGTTGGCAGACGGGAATCTGCTGCAGGCAGGATGGCAGAGTAAGTCCTGATCTGAATTTAGGAGACTTTCTGAATCTACAAAACTCACATTATCACATATAACCCTTTTTCATTCTTCTCTCTTCCTGTTTCTCTCAAGAAAAAA
This sequence comes from Bovichtus variegatus, assembly GCA_943593645.1. Taxonomy (NCBI): domain Eukaryota; kingdom Metazoa; phylum Chordata; class Actinopteri; order Perciformes; family Bovichtidae; genus Bovichtus; species Bovichtus variegatus. The sequence continues at coordinate 10,988,171 of CALSCE010009344.1, read as the reverse complement.
GATGACGTCGAGCCGGAAGAATCAGCTCAAGGTAGAGTAAGATTGTGTTGATGTGAAGTTTTTTTTAAATGTTCTAATTTTGCGAGACCGTGTTTAAAATGTACTGTAGGTGTGAACGGAAATATCATCACCATCCTAAATTCACTTGTGCAATTACCTACTGTGAAAGCAGCTTCAATAATAAGAGTTTGATGGGAAAATATGAAAACAAAATCATATAACTTTATGTGGAATGATATTACACATTTGTTTGCACACACAAGGTGGATTTAAGTTTTTCGGGTGAGAGTAGCGTGTACTCTCAGGCTATTACAGTGTTGTACACAGAGCTGACCCACCAACCAGGCCAGGGGGCAGACACTGATTTTAATTATGAAACTGACATTTTTAATCCAACAAATAAATAGATCATGTAACTACATTTTGACTTATAGTGGTTGTTGGTTGTCTATCGCTTCTTTTGGTTGTGACCCCTTAAAACAAAGCTCTACTCTTGTTCCTTAATGTCACCGGCCGAATTTGCCTGTAAATTACAATCAAAGCAGTGATTTATTGATTTATTGTTCCTGTTTAATTTGAATAATATTTAGAGACCTGTAAAAGCAAGATTATCAATACAAAATCATAGATTAGAGGATTATTATAAGATTAGATATTTTTTTGTTTTGTGACCCCTCTGATTTACCTTGCGACCCCACGGGGTACCCTCAACCCCAGCTTAGGAACCACTGGTCTATTGGAGGGTTGGTCTCTCTAAAACTTTGGTCCAAATCAAGATATTGAAAAAGTTGGAAAAATGTATATTATTATTATTATTATTATTATTATTATTTCTAGATAGATCAGATTTTTATTTAGAAAACTAATGTTGATGTAAAAATGTCTGTGTATATTCATTCATTAAGACTCCTGATGTGTTCTATGTGACTAACCCGACCTTTCCTCTATAAATATGAACAATCTACTGGGATGGAGACGCTTTTAAGTTTGCTGGTCATAATCAAACTCCCCCACTTTCTATTTTTAACACTCTATTAGCTTTCCTCTAGTTTCACTATCAGGATAAAATGTCAACATTGCACAAACTACAGAAATCTAATCAGCAACCATTTTGATAATAAATGAATCGTTTTTTGGATATTTGGAGGACAGGACACTATTAAGGACAGGTTTGAATATTTTATTTATATTTATTATTTTATAGACTAAACAATTAATCTGATAATTGTAAAGAATATTCATAAAATAGAATCGTCAGATTAATGAAAATGTTGCAGCCCTGTAGTTTATTTAAGACTTACTTATAGCAAGATTGCTATTAAATTTGCTGAGGATATTCTTGCTCCAAATATGTGAATTTATTTTATATTTAGTTTTATATTATTTCTTTGTTGAACAAGGATATTAACAAAATATGGCAACATAAAGCCAAAACAGAACCACATTTAGAGGACGAAAAATATATAAGCATGGCTTTAATAATGCACTTATTTACCGTCCAAAACCTTCGTATGTTGAGGTGAAATGAACATTTCAGCCTCTGAGTTTATTACCAGCACTTTAGACTTTAATCCAGTGTATTTCTGTCACGTGGTCTAACAAACAGATGTTGTGCAGTATGTACATGTTTTGAAGACAGTTGAAAAGCAGCTTCTGTCCACCTAATAAACATAAACACTTGATCAAAACTCAACCTCGTCATGGTCGTGCTCTCCTCCTCCTCTTCCTCTCAGAGCTTGTTGCTGCAGATCGGTGAAGCGATACTGGTGGAGGAGGCACAGGAGGCCGAGCGGGAGAAGATAAAGCACATGGAGGAGAACTGTCCCGCCTTATCCATCTCAGGCTGCATGCATGATCTCCAGGTAAACCTCCCCATCACCTTGGATACTGGGTGGAGACCAGAAGCAAACACTCGGCAGATGTTAGTCTTAGCAGCTTTATAGGACTGTAGACACTGTACAGTTAAATGGGTATGTATTATTGTACTTACGCATAGCATTTAAACACATTATTTTTACAAACACATATTTATTAGCAACAGCTCCGACGAGGCTTTCCCACTAGTGCCTCGTGGGAAAACAAAAATCCCATGGGAGCTCCCACTGTTGAACACTAACAAAAAAACTTGAAATTTGATTTGTAACATAACATGTTGAGAGAATGGTTCCCCTGATTACTACATTGGCCGTGTTTGTGAAAAAGGGTTCTAACAGCAAAATGAAGGTTAATCCTTCACCTCTCTCTCTCTTTTCCGGTCTATTACAACAATCAGGAGCTGTGCCGGAAACTTCACAAGCAGATTGATACGTTGGACGAGGAGCGATACGACATGGAGATCAAAGTGAAAAAGTCCAACAAGGAGGTACGCCTTTTTATTTTTTATTTCGATATAGAGCCCTCTGATTTTAATAACCAACAAGAGCTACACCATCTTGTATATAGCAGGGCTGATCATGTCAATCCTGTGTCAGAGAGGCCGCATTTATGGTCTCAAAAAATAGCTTTTTATTATTAACAGTTTCTTGATTCCACCTCAGTCATTGTCGTAAAGCAACAATGCACAATAACAACTATTAAGGCTTGTCTTGTAAATGTTCATATGCATCTTCAAGACAACCCACAACTTACCATTTTTCCATTGACACAGACTGTATATTGTTAAATATACACACACACTCACAGATGGTCTGAGTAACTGTCTTCTCTGTCAGATCGACGACCTGAAGCTGATGGTTCAGGATCTGAAGGGAAAGTTTAAGAAGCCGGCCCTGAAAAGGGTGCGGATGTCTGCCGATGCCATGCTGGCAGCTCTGCTGGGATCCAAACATAAAGTGTCCATGGACCTTAGAGGCAACCTGAAGCAGGTCAAGAAGGAGGTGAAAGAGGAGGTGGGTGCTTTAGATTTTTACATTTGACACAATTACAGCATGACTACATTTTAAATGTTTGCGTAACCGATTCCTCTATCTTCTCTGAATTATGTGGTTTCATCTCTGAAATCAAACTTTAGCATACAAATGCAACAACAGAGAGCATTTTAGATCAAATAACATGCAATTAGAGAGTGTGAACCAATCATTATTAGTGATTTGAATCTGCTGTTTCTCTTTGCATGTGTTTGTTTGCAGGAAAAGCAAACAGGCGACTGGAGGAAGAACATCGAAGACAAGTCCGGGATGGACGGCAGGAAGAAGATGTTCGAGGCAGAGGCTTAAACACCAGCGTGTTGTTCTCCTGCTGACCAGCCTTATTAATTTATGTCTATTATGTGAGTCCATGTTGTTGCAATGTGTATAAGTGATAGAATAAATAATGATGTGGTGCTTTTGTGTGTTTCATGGCGATAATTTGATAAATCATGAAATAGGGTGCTACAGAACACAGATTGTAAATGCTACGATCAAGATAAACACATTTCAGGACTACAAATGGAAACAATGAGTTAAGTAAAGCCATGCAATTAAAAGGTCAAAAATCCCCAAAAATAAATTAGTAAAGCAGATAATAGACATATTAGAAGTATAACATTGTTAACAAGTATATTGGTTTTGCTTTTGAAAACTGATTTAAATGCACAAGTTTATTATTATTATTATTATTATTATTATTACTTTACTTAAGTAACAGCATTATTATGAAGCGCTTTGTTCTTGAACACATCATGGGAAACACTCATAAAAGCATGTAAAAATGGGTTTTTGAAAGATATTTTTAAAAGGGCAAATACATTTGCATTTTGTTCCTTTACTTTTAGAGACAGAAACTGAGAAGTCCTGCTCTAATTTGTGTTTAATTGTCTTTGATATTAAAGGGTGAATACAGTTTGATTCTTATAAAGAATCAATCATTCTTATAAATTGGATTAGCGCAATTAGTTGATTGCACATACACAATATACACATACGCAAAATACTTAATTCATATGCTATTTCATTAAAAAACGAATCTTTTTTTTCTTTTATCTGTCAGAAAATGCGCAGGGCCGGATTGCCACTATAGAGCACTCGCCATTTCAGTTTCAGTTCAGTACCATTCAATCACATTACCACAACATACAGTAATTTTGTAATAAGACCGACAACCTAGGGCCTTCTGTTAGTGAGTGTGGGATTTTAACCTTTCTCCATTCCTTCCCTTCCCTGTACATGAAATATTTCTACAATAAAATTAAACAAGAACACGACAGTACAAAATACATGTTATTCACAGATGTTAAGTACATTTAAAGTTTGTAACGTGTGTGGGGTAAGTATGCTCTTTTACAATAAAGTTTTTTGGGAGGAAGTATTTTATTTTTTTTTGGTCACGTGATGTGACGTCACGTGAAGACCCTGTGATCCGCTGGTGGAAGTAGAGGGACTCAAACCAGCAGCTACACCAGCGGGCTACGATTATTACCATTTAAAGACGAATATCAGTAAATCCGCTCATTAAGGGACAAGACAAGGCGCTTCAGGTCGCGCTGCTGGCCGCTTATTTCCGCACAAAGACACAAAGATGACGGCGGCGGTGTTCTTCGGCTGCACCTTCATTGCCTTCGGCCCAGCCATCGCTCTGTTCCTGTTTACCATCGCCCGGGAGCCGCTAAGGGTCATTTTTCTGATAGCAGGGTGAGAGTTTCTCTATACTCATCAACGCGGGGTGATAGTAAACGTGTCTTCGTCATAGCAGGGTGACGCTGCCTTGTTTAATTAGATAAACCCCCAGTATTTACCAGAGCAAGTTAGCTTGCTAGCTAACAGACGAGCTTCATTAGCTAGCTGCTACTATTAGCTTCCATTGTGAGACATCTTGCTAGTTTCTTTCTCATTACTCACGTGAAGTTAATGCCAAGCTGTTCAGGCTCGTGCTGACACGCATACACTCGCACTAAATATCCAGTTGTATAGTCCAAACTCATTCTCTTTTCTGAAGCATTACTTGAACGCTTTCATTTTGAATTATACAAACAGCTATTAATCAAATGACGTGTGATATACAGTCAATGCAGGATGATGAGTACATTTCTACACAGGCCATTCAGTGACGCTTTTCTGCAAGCAGGTTGTATCAAGATCAATTGCAAAATGATGTTCTAATCCTATGAAGCCCTGTGGTAAAACAGTGGTAGATGTGCTCTTTGCTGGCTCCAGAGATACACTTGATCTTTATTTCCCTGGCAGTGGAGAAGCCCAAGGATTCAAGCTGCACAAGGGTTTTCCATCTTCATGAAGTACACTATGTAATATGTAGCTGCACTTAAATTGGTGTCCCCTAAATACATCCAAATCATTCATTAATTTGCCACTTTAGTAATAGTATAATGGTATCTAATTTAGGGAGTGGTGTCCTGAAGAAGTGAGAAGTTAGAGTCATGGGCTTATGACTAGGAAGTTTTTTGAATCTGCAAATCTTAACTTTTAATGAATAAAGTTTCAAAATGTATGTTTTTTTTGTTGCCGCTGTGTCAGAGAAGTATTGATTCAATTAATAAAAAAAAATGTGTTTCAGCTCCTTTTTATATACATGGGGTATTAATGAATTATGAATGCATTAGACAATAGACAGAAACCTAGAATGCCGCAATTTTGATAATCGATTAATTGTTATTTTTTTACGGAAAAGCTTCTCAAATGTGAATATTTGCTTTTTGTATTTTTTTAATCACCTACTACTGAATATTTTTGGCTGCACAAAACAATCTTTAGGTTCTGGGAAGTTGAGATTTTTCAATATTTCTAAAATGATCTTAGTTGCTGCCCTATGTAAGGGTATCAGATTATTAGAAACGCCTGTGTTTTTTACTTCAGTAAGTTGGGTTTTGTACTTTTGGTATATGTTTTATCTCAGTGCTAAATGCAGTAATAATAATATCAATGACTATAAAATTATTTTAAATAAATTAATTAGCAATTAATGTCCTGTTTAGTAAGCTGTAAACTATATTTTAGCCTGGTTTTGTACTCTGTACTCCAGCCGGGTTTTAAAAATGGACAGCCTGTTGAAATGTGAATGCCCTGTGGGAATAGCCTACTTTTAGTTATATAGATCGTAAGGCTGCAGGTGTGAATCCACATTCACAGCCATGTGTGCCTTCTGAGACTTGGAGGCAGGCTTAAAAAGACATTAACAGGTGAATAAATATGTTAAATAGAGAATTCATTGGACTGAACTCAAACTAAAGAATACATTCAGGAATCCCCTCAGGTGTCACACCAGCCTGTTCTTGGGCGTTTTTTTCGTATAACTAATTGTGCATCTGCTTATTTTTCATCTCAGAGCGTTTTTCTGGCTGGTGTCTCTGCTGCTGGCCTCTCTGGTCTGGTTCATCTCTGTTCAGATCAGTAATAAGGACAGCGTGACGCAGCAGAAAGGTCTCCTCATCTTCGGCGTGGTGCTGTCGGTCCTGCTGCAGGAAACCTTCCGCTTCGCTTACTACAAGCTGCTGAAGTAAGTCGCTGCCACACGTCGTCCTCGACACAGTCTCTGTTATAACACTTACTCAATTTGATTATATTCTGTGTGAATATTTTCATTTGGTCTTGAGCCATTTACCATCATAATCAGATTTTCATCACATTCTTCATTGTAGAGTTGTTTTTGCATGAATTCACATCTCAATCGATTTTTAGTATCTTCTGTCAGCAGGGTATTTTTACTGCTGTTTGACATGACTGAAGGAGGGAAGGAAAATGTAAACATTATCCGGATGGCAGAAACTACTAGATCAAACGATTGCTGTGTCCAAAGTCCCTACTACAAACTAACTTTACACTGTATATTCTATATAGCACTTTTAACTGCGTTTGCAGTTAGTATACAACAAATGAACATGATGCATCTGGAAGTCAATCAAACTACTGCTAAAATATCTTTCTAAATATTTAAAACTTTTTTGGTTTTCTAAGATCTTTCTGCAGCTCCGTCTCCTTTTGTGCATAGCATCAATAGGGTCCGTGAACAGTACACTCAGTGAATTTTAATGGGCACACCAACTTTTTGTAGTTTACTTAATATTGTCACACAAGAGTTAGCATGTAGTCTGGAATTGTGACAAAGCTAAAGTTAATGAACACCAGCAGCCACTAGAGGCCACTAAAGTTTAGTATTCTGAAAGTTGTCCTGCAGTGAAATTAATAACCTGCTGCCTTTTTACCATCCAAAAGTAACACGGGCACAGTGTTTATAACACTATACTGGTCAATACTGAGAGATAATAATGCTTTTGCTTTCTGTTTTTTAATTGGACAAGGTGATGTCATCATGTGTCCAAAACTCAAAGATATTCAGTTTATTCTCATCCAAGACAAAGAAAAACAGCAAATATTCATATTTGAGAGGCTAGAACCAGTGAATTTTTTAACAAACTTAATTTAAATGAACTTAAATAAATTTTTTGTCAATTAATTAACAACATCACAGCTCAGAAAAGTGACCTACTCAATGTCAACCCTCTTCAGTTTGAGAAATTTAAACCTGAAGTTGTGTAGGACTTTAAAACCAAACTTCTGCACTCTCTTATCAGCATTATCGCACCCTGACTTCTAGTTTCCCAGCGTGTTTGTTCCCTCTGGTGTCCCAGTTTGTTCCAGTTTCTCACCATTAGTCTTTTTCTGTTGAAGGGTCATTGTTGCAGCGCGTATCATCTTCCTCAAACTGACATACATATTTCTTATGGATGTTCTTGTTTACAGCTCGCAGTGAAGCACAGGAGCTAAACGGCTCATGTGTCTATTTATCTGTGTTTTCTTGCAGGAAAGCAAATGAAGGCCTTCTCACTCTCAGTCAGGAGGAAACCATGCCGATCTCCATACGGCAGCTGGCCTACGGTACAGTTAGTAGATATTTTGCCACGTATTCATTTTTTAAAGGGCCCTCCACCAATTTTACAGATCAATTTCAGTTTACTTGTCATGGGAGTAGTAATCGTATTAGTTCTTTTATTATGTCTTCTGTGGTTCTGACATTTTAACAGAAAGCCTGCATTACAAACGTAGGACCAGGCAGCGGAGATCTAACAAAAGATGCATCTTAACACAGGCTAAAAGTCAGGATATCTCTTGTCTCAGCAGCTTCGTTTTTTACCATTCTTTTTTTTAAATCACCGTTTAGGAGTACAATAATAGCTCGCTGGGGTACTAACAGACATTAATCCAATCCCTTAAATTTTTTAATTAAAGAATTTTGATCAAGAGCTGTATTGAGCGGGACATTTTTTAGTTGAAAGATGAACTTATCTTATGCTCTCTGGCGGACAAACTCTGACAGGCACCTCGTTTCAGTTTCTAAATGACCGTGAACACATATTTATGACTTTGAAACTGCACTTTCTTGTTGCTAATCGGCCAACACATACCCCAGTATCGATTATAGCTAATAAATAACACTCCTCTTCATCATTCTTTTGCCTCAGTGTCTGGCCTCGGTTTCGGCTTCATGAGTGGAGCGTTCTCGGTGGTGAACATCCTGGCGGACTCTGTGGGACCGGGGACCGTGGGGATCCATGGAGACTCTCAGCACTACTTCCTATCCTCAGGTACCATGGCCCACACATTTCCAGCTGTTGGATTAAACCAAATTCTGTCTTTATGTCTTTGTCCCCCCCCCAACATAGATGAGACTTGGATGTGTTTAAAGCCAATAAACTCTCTACTCATACACACTTTAATTTAAATGTTCCCACCCCTTTTCTGGGGGTCAAAAGGCATTCTGGGAAGGTGGGGCAAGTTAAGGAAAATATTGTGAATTTGATAAAGAATTGCTTAGTTTTGATGTAACACTTTTCCTTTTCCAGCCTTCATGACCTTAGCCATCATCCTGCTTCACATGTTCTGGGGTGTCGTCTTCTTTGACGCCTGCGAGAAGCAGCGCTGGTGGGCGGTGGGCGCTGTCGTCATCAGCCACCTCGTCGTTTCCTGTCTGGTGAGTGATGCTGGAGGGTTTGAGGGCGATGAGAGCTGGGTGGGCGGTTGCTATTGATGAGTGGATGAAGCCTTATGAAGCTTTGGGGGGGCTTTCTTTCTATTTGAGCCGAAAGGGCTAATTTATTTTAACTCCATCCTTGATGGTTTGTGTAACTGTAAGTCACAAAAAGATGGGAAAAAATGTCACGTCACAATTATCCTTGCCAAAATAATAGCAATTGATAATATTATCCCAATAATGATCAAAATATGCTTAAACTCTTTAAATATTTTATTTTAGAAAAAAACATTTTGATTGTGTCTGAAATGGGACGTGTATCCTTTTTTTTTTTTTGTTTGTGAAAAAACAATCAAGCAATCTTAAATACAGCAATCATAAATCATAAGGTCCCCTGCATAAATAAAAGATAATTAAAGGATGAATTAAAAAAATATACAGAACAGGAACATTGTGTAAGTCTGCTCTTTCTTAGATGATAATTCCTGTAATTTTTTAATAACTGCTCCATCTTTTTCAAGTCACACAATGTGAGGGTATTCACGATTATCTAGATAATGGACATTCACCACAATCAACTTATCACAAGTTTTTTTTTTAGTTTTTTTTTATGCGATTTAAAAAAATTTTTTTAAAAAAACTCCCTAAAAGAAACCCCACAATCAAAGGGGTAAAAATGTAACAAAACCTAAGGGAGAGACTGAGGAGGGATCCCTCTCCCAGGACGGACAGACGTCGTGTGTTGAGAATAAACAACATAATAAAATGACATCATGATGTGATCAAATATAAAACAGGTGGATCCAGGTCGATGTCAAAAAAGTTTTGCAATGCTGCCAAAAAAAAATATTAATGTGGGCATCAGGCAGGACCAGGGCAACAGGCACAGCCACGATTCATTAAAGACGTAACCTTTAATAGTGGCAACCTGCCAGATGAGAGACACAGAAACATGCATTTAAGGGACATGAATGCATACAGATGGAGAGGAGGAGGTGGAGGAGAGAGGTGTAAGTACCCCGGCAGTCTAAGCCTATAGCAGATTAACTAGGGGCTGGTCCAAGACAAGCCTGAGCCAGCCCTAACTATAAGCTTTATCAAAGAGGAAAGTCTTTAGCCAACTACCCCAGTTCCATTGTTACTTTGAAAAGTGGAATTTAAAAGATGCTGCAGTTTTACGTCCCTGAAGTAGAATCAGTGGAGGAGGAAGAGGAGGAGGAAGAGGAGGCGGAAGAGGAGGCAGTTCAAGTTTAAACTGCACTGAAACCACATTTCTCCTCCGGCCACCTACTTTAATACAAGCCATAGTTGCATGAAAATGAGCTGGTGTACAGTTTAGCATAGCTGTCATCATCATTCATAGAAATGTTATTATTCAGTTTGATGGCTATTTTCTGTAGTGTTAAAGTTTACTATTACTTTTGTCTCATTTATAACTTGGTATCCACTGGAAATGTTCTCATACTTATGATTTATATCTTTCAAGTGTACATCGCAATATTTCTGTTATTCTCTTCATCAAATTAATGTGCCGATCACAACGTATGGTTGCAAAACTGTCAAACTGAAGAGCTCTCAGTGACGTTTGAAGCTTGTACTGCAGTGAGCGCTGGAAAATCTACAGTGATGTGAAACGGAAGGAAAACAGGAGAAGACCACAAACTAAATGTTGTTTATTTGTTTCTCGTCTTCTCACACAGACCTTCCAGAACCCCCAGTACATTGCCAGCCTAGTTCCCACCTACATCATCTTGTTCGTGATGGGCATCTGGGCGTTTTACGCCGCCGGCGGCTCACTCAGGAACCTCAAACTCTGCCTCACCTGCAAAGACAAGGACTTCCTGCTCGCCAACCACCGGCCCAGATAACGCAGCACGCCAGGCAGTGTGCAGGACTCTCTACCCAAAGATGACCAAGTTCACACACACACACACACACACACACACACACACACACACACACACAGCGAAGAAGCAGTGTTAACCTTCTGTTAATTTGCTGTTTCACTTAGGAGGTATTTCATCATCTTAAATCTAAAAACATAAAAGTAAAAGCAGTGTAAGTAAATGATCAAATCATGTCCAGCTCAGAAGCAGAAGTTTGTTTGTATGATGAGGTTCTATTCGAAAATACAAAATCTCTGATATCTGGCTGATGGTGTCCCCTGTTTGTCGCTCTGAAAGAAACGACAAACCTACAAAAGGTCTTTGAAGCTGGCGACACTCCTGACATTCTGTACATATTCCAATGTTTTCAACTATCTTCTTTTCAAATGTGTCAAATCTGTCAAAGGGTGGATTTGTCATATATGAACAAAACTCTTTGTGTAAATATTTATGCATTTTTAATTCTCTGATGTGTAGATAGCGACAAGTCTTAACCTTTTTCAAGATGTGATATCTTTAGTCTGTGTAAGAACTTGCCTTTTGATTTGAAATGAACACAGATTTAAAGAAGCTGAGAGGGGACGTGACTGGAATTTATTTGTTTGTTTAATCCCAGTTACCTTGAGGTCACGACTTGGGTTACTTCTGTAGGACATATAAATGAAGTAATCCCGATTACCGTTAGTTGTTTTTTTTTTATTCCACGCACGAGTATTTATGCCCTGATCAAAGATAAAGGTTACTAGTTTGAAGGCTAAATGCACAAACATTTAATTTCAATGAATTTAATTTGCATTACTATTTCTCTCCTCCTGTTATCCCAAATCGCTTTAACTTATCACAAGTTTTTTGTCCCACAGGAATTACTAAATCTTAATTGCCACACACAGCAGTTTATGAAAGAATATTTCTTCTATCTCATCGTTGTGAGAGGGAAAATGTTTAATATGGCCAAGTCCTTATCGAAAGGTAACTGGAGTCAAATAAAATCTCTCAGCTTCCGTATCGATTAGCAGATGATTCATGTACTTTATTTCTCACTTTTTTGTGTACACAAACCCACGATTATAAATTCATAAATACGACCATGAACGGGTGGAAGTTTTGGCTTTGTGATCTTTGAATGTTCAATTCCTTTGTTGCTTTTTTAAAAAAAAATGTTTTTATGTTTGTGAGCGAGTGCAGGAGTTAACGTGAATGATGTAAAAAACTCCAAACTATTAATGGTTTCCTTATACACCTGATCTACTTGTACAGTTTGTATAGATTACAGTCTGCCGTGTTACTACGAGTGAACTAGTTAAAGGTGTAACTTGGAACCTTTTGCCTTCAGTATGTTGCTTTCCTGCGTCGTGCTGGGGCTTTACTCCAGACAGAATTGAATTTGGCTTGTTCACTTGGGTAGAGAAGGCAATAAAATCTGCCTTTTTATGAAGGTTATCTTTTTTGTTTTTTGTTGAAATGAATTTAAAGGGGTATTGGTGCAACTTAATAAACATTTTTGCAGGATGTAGTTTGTGGTGCTGTTGAACTCGAAGGGGCTTCTGTTAATTGAGGCCACGCCTCGTTGATATAAATGAGGTGAACTAAATAATAGAAACACCTATAGTACAGTATAATGCAATACAATTCAACAGCACTGCAGACATTTATGCTCCCTGCAGGATGAATTGTAATAACTTTGATCTCGTTTTCATCTAGTATCCTCATTAGTTCAGGTTATATTTTGGCTTATGACAAAATACTTCTAAAACTAAAGACATTCCCATCAAACCTTAGCTGTCACTTTTTTTTTTTTGAGCAAATGTTAAAATGCTAACACATTCAACTAAGATGGTTACATTGTAAGCATTAAACCCGCTAAACATCAGCATGTTAGCATTGCCATCGGGATCATGTTGATGTTAGCATTAAGCTCAAGATGTGTCTTCTAGAGGAACTCGTGGGTCTGATGCTGAGTGCCACAAACCGGTTAGAAATCAGATAATATTGAGTTAAAAATAACAACAGGCATATTATTCATCTCCTGACACAACCATCTAATTTCATGCAGAAACTTATAAATCTACAGAAAACAATCAGTCATTTCATGGCACCTCTTAATGAGCAGTCTGCGGGGAACAAAGCAGGCGCCAAGGTTTCCAGTACAGTGTGTGTGTGAGTGTGTTTGTGATGTGGCAAAAGCCTTGTCTGCTTCAGAAGGATGCTTCAGTTCTCACGTTCGTAAAGAGACACACCTGTAGGAGTGTGTGTGTGTGTGTGTGTGTGTGTGTGTGTGTGTCTGTGGGTGTGTTTAAGAAGCTAATCGCACAAACAAATCAGAAATCACTCACTTTAAAAAAAAAATTAAAAAAAAATGTTGGCTCTTAAATCCTCCCTCCACCCCCCCTCCTCTCACTCTCCTGGTCCTGTTTCCATTTATGAAAGCAGACACCTCCTGGCTGGGCGACACAAAGCCTGTTGGGCTCTCTGAGGGCTTCAGTCAGTCAAAGGCCTTTTTTTACCCAGACAGCAGACAGACAGGCGCAGGAAGTGTTTCCTCTGCAGAAAAAAACAGACTTTCACATGCTAATGTGAGTCTGTGCAGCTGGTGACACGGGGGTCACCTCGGCAATATTAAAGGTTTGTGTTTCCTGTCAGATGTGAGGAGGTTGTATGTTCAGGTTCAGATCAGGTCGTCACAGTCTGAGCAGCAACCAGAGGACAGGCCATCGAACTAAAAGGAACATAATGTAAAGGTTTCATTCAACTCCTCTTTTTGAAAATGCTCCCTTAAATATGTCCACCCCGCTAAAGGCACCAGTTTTAAATGTTGGATTTAATGAACAACATGGGGCTAAAAAGATAATTAAAGAAAAGGGAGAGCAGTGTGTTTATTATTCATATATCCCTGACCTTCTGTCTGCATGCAAAGTAGACATTTTAGCTTTCAGGTGGCAGTAGACAAAAAGTCAGGTGAGCAAACGCAATCAAAGTCTTGATCATGTTTGTAGTTCAAATCTTGTTACTTAATTTTTGATAAAAAATTTCCTGCATTTTATGTTTTTGAATTTTTTTTGTTCAGCGCATTCATTTTATTTCTAATGTGAGGCAAATTGCACCATACTTAGAGACAGAGTACTTTATGAATCCCAGTGGGAAATTGTACCATCGAAGCAGCTTAGAGCAAAGTTTTTACTGTACATATATACAGTTCATGTGTAATGATGTGCAGTGGAAGCCTAGTGAAGTGGCCGTAGTGCAAGTAGTGCAAAAAGAAATGTTGTAGTGAAGTTATAGATCAGATAATTGAAAGATGTTAAAAGGCATAGGATGAGAGTGTTTGCATTCGTCTTAATACAATTGTACAAAATAGAATTTTTAAGTAAAAATTTAGTGAAGGAACTCTTTTGCTGTGTTTAAGTTCCAGTCCATCCAAAACTTCTGAACCAAATTTGCTGCTGAGGAATACATACAAATAAAAAATAATCCAGTTTTGACCTGCAGTGTTTTTAGAACTTTATTTTTCCCTCTCCCTTTTTTTAAAAAAAAAAAAAAAAGAAATGTTCTTACTCATTTTCATTTTGCATGCTAATTTCCAATTCCCTCCACAGGCTGCTCCACTGGCAGTGGACCACAGAGAGGCACTGTTCTCTCTGTAAAAACTGCAGTTACATGTAAAGATGTGGGTTTCAAACAGATCTGGATGTATATTTTATGTGCTTTGAAAGGTTTATGAGGTTTGATTTAGACTTACAACAGTAATATGATAGATACAAGGCATCTCACGGGGTTTTGTGTTTTGTAACATATAGGATATATTTTAATTATTATTAATTTAATTGTTAATTATGTCACCAAATCAAACCTAATCTGCAGCTGGAAGTGGTTTTAGTGTCAGATTTGTCTGCTGCAGTCCGAAGGTTAGCGCACCGAAGCGTGGGCTCCCCGGCTCGGCCCCGCCCACCTGCGCGCCCACCTGCGCATATTTTATGCTAATGAGCAGGTGCACTGGTTCTTGAGGCGCGCGGCGGGCTGCTCGGGGATGATCCGGATGGAGCAGCGCAGGGAGCAGCGGCAGTCCAGCCGGAGGGTTTTCACCAGGTGATGCTGTCCAAACCCGACTGACTGCGGATCCGCGAAACACGAATGGATCCCTATTTAAGACGTAGCTGGAAAAGGCTTTTTCACTTATTATCTTTGTATTTTATCCTAGTTTATCAAGGTGAGTCATCCACACACGCGCCACTCTGATCTGCTGGTTACATTGCACATGCAATGAAGTGTGATTTCTTAATGAAAGTGGAAAATAATAATATAATATAATCAGTTATCAAAATGTTCTTCCATTTGCTGTTTTAAGAGTTTAGAATACAGGTTTTTACCGCTGTTAAAACTGTTCTCATTGTCTGAATTTGCTTTTCAGTTTTAATTGATCTCCTTTCATTGAAGTAGTATTGACTTTCTCAATTATTATTTATTTATTTGGACTATTAATTTATTTCGCATGATTTCAGCGCATCTGTCCTGGGGTGTTGAGAGAGTGAACCATTCTAGCTGGAATGAATTTAATAAGTGAGTTATTTTTTTATATTTGAATAGCAATGTGATATTTTTTATTATTTCATTATAACTTTAAATGTTTTAGCTTAGTAATTTGCATTATAGCCTATATACAGTACATTGTATTGTAAGTAAATAAGTTACTATATATATATATATATATATGTATACATACACATATCTATATATATCTATATCTATATATATATATATATATATATATATACACATATCTATATATATATCTATATGTATCTATATATATATGTATGTGTGTGTGTGTGTGTGTGTGTGTGTATATATACACATACACACACATACTTATGTTATATATATTCCCATAACTTATCATTTATAATAATTTTAAATAATAACAACAATATCCAAAGCGTGTTGTTGTTTTAACTAGGACTGAAATGATTTGTTATTAATCAATTAGTTCAACAATAGAATATTAATTGGCTATTTCGACAATCAATTAATCATTAATTTGTTAAGCAAAATTGACAAACAATTCATTGATTGCTGCTTCATAAATATTGAATATAATAGTGAATATTAGCTATTTTTTTTGGTCCTCTTTGAAAGAAAAGCAAAACAAGATTTTTTGACTTTGAGTCATCTCTAAAAGTATATTGAATAACCTGGGGTTTAGACTGTTGGTTGCACACAATATATCAACTTAAATATGTGAACTTGAGAGCATTTCTCTTATTTTCTTTGTCATTTTATAGATCAACCAATTAATCAAATGATTGAGAAAATAATTGGAAGTTTAAACTGACTTGTTGCAGCTCTGGTTGTAACTTTGTTTTAGGTGGCCCATGTTAGTGGTATATTATGGAGCAGACATTGTTTGTTTGATTGATTGGTAGTTGTTTTGGGGTTTTTTTGGTGGTTTGGTTGGTTCCTGGTTGGTGGTGGGTTTGTGGTGTCAGGGGGAAAGCTGCAGCAGGAACAAACCTCTCCTTGTTCTCTCTGTCCCAGCAGCGGGAGCAGCGGGATAAAGCAGCAGAAATGGGACACCGCTTCCCAGGGAGGGCAGGTAGGCAGCCGCATTGATCATTGATGCTGATGGAGCAGCAAGCACACAGTCAAAGATCACCAAAAAATCTGCAATGCTCACACCAAAAGACAGAGACGGAGAAAAGAAAAAACAATCCGTTACCTGAAGGGCTTTTATTCCAATTATTTACACGGTGTTTCAGTATTTCCAGAATTAACTTCCTAAATTGAACTATTTGCTTAGAAATGTAGATTGAGTAGATGTACAGTAAAAAAAATTATTTAAAAATACTCAAGGATGTAAATATATAAATCTTTAATCTGTAAATCATTATCTACAGTATATATTATGGAATATAGATGCAGATTGTCAACATGTTTTCAGAAATAATAGTATCATAGAGTTGAAAAAAGGGACATTTTGACTTAATTAATTAATTAACTTTAATTAAATATAAACTCCGATTATAAACATGTCTCATGACAATCATACAATGTTGCATTTGTTTTATTGGGGTATTTTATGGTTAAGTTTTTCTTTTCATTGAACAATTCACACTGTTTGAGTCCAAACAGCCAAACAAAAATACACGTTAAGTGTCTTTGAAAAACATGTTTTCCTGCACAAAAAAAGTAGATATTTCCCATGAGATCAGGCTGAGACTGTACCCAGATAACATGTAAAGATATGAACTGAAAATGCGCATTGTTCCCTTCTGATGTGCACTTCAGCATGTAAAGGTGAAATTGCTCCACAGTGATATTTGTTCCTCAGAAACCGACATGTGAGGGAGTCCCAGCAGGAATATACAGTAGCCAGTCTGTTGTCTCACTCTTCCGCTATCAGAGCCTGAATGTGGTCGCTCCTTTTGTCTGGCTTCCCTTTGGCTTAGAGAGGCGTGAGAATCCGGTCCAAACTATAGGGGTTAGTAAACGAACAAAGCAATTAGTAGCACAGGTCGCAGGCCACAGGTATAGAGAGCTGATCTATCTCATGTCAGATCTCTGTCATCTGGGTCAACACGGCTGTATTTGTGTTTGACCTTCTCAGTATCGATATCTCTGATACTAATCAGTGATTAATGATTCATAGTCATACACCCCTCATACAACACCTACCCTTCACCCTCGCCATCTGCTTTGTTCGTGCTCTTTGAGATGAAAGCCTTCGTTTGAGAGCTCATGTATCCAGGGAGGCTCGAAGTGTAGAAACAACGTTCGACTGATCGATTATGAATGCCAATGTTTTTAAAGCAAAGCTGCCGTCACTGTTTATTTTCTGTTTAATATCTGACCGTCAAAATCGGACAATTCTTATACCAAAACGTTCCAGATATTTAGTGTTTTCTCCAGAGTTTTATTCCGAGACAGCTTTCAAAACGTATCTTCTATTTTCAGTAGCTCTTGGTGGTAAACTAAAGCTGAATTCACATTTTAGTTGATATATCACATAATTCACTCGATAAAACATCCCCTCAATGCATATCTCATACAACAAAGATCACT
Source organism: Bovichtus variegatus (assembly GCA_943593645.1). Taxonomy (NCBI): domain Eukaryota; kingdom Metazoa; phylum Chordata; class Actinopteri; order Perciformes; family Bovichtidae; genus Bovichtus; species Bovichtus variegatus. The sequence continues at coordinate 10,970,331 of CALSCE010009344.1, read as the reverse complement.
GAAAATTATTGTTGACCTGGATGGGAAAGCTGAGTTGGAAGTCACAGAGGAGTCACTAATGAAGGCTGGTTGACAGCTCTTTTCTCTCGAGCCTCTTCTTTTCCCAGCGCTGCCTTGGTTCCAACCTCACCAGTCCGGACTGAGGTTTGGCAACGGCCAGCGTAATTCTGGGAGGAATTTTGGCCCCAACAAAACACCAAATTGTAAAAGCTTTGGTTGTCTTACATTTTAATCAAATCTTTATTAATCCGCCAGCCGAGAGCTGAGCTTGTTTTTCAGAGTTGCTTAATTTGATATTAAACTCATGGAATTAATTAAAAGAATCAGACTGCGTTACAAGGACCTAATTCTGGTTTGCTGAAATTGGCTCCTTGCTCTCTTTGCCAAACAGTGCCGAGGCCCAATATGAAAATGATCAGGTTTAATACATTTGGTTGGAAGAGGCTCTGAAGCATTTTTAAGTAGTATTAGATCAGGTTATGGCTGAATGACTGAATGCTTGCAACTGTTGCATGAAATACCTGTTGATACAGTTTCTCTCCTTGAAGGACCTCCAGACAGCAGCTGCTGCGTTAGAAACCAACACGTCTTCCTCCAGTCATTCACTGGTCAGTCGGACCGCTGTGTCCCACCTGACGTCCAACCTGACGTCCTCCAGCACGGCGAGGACTCCGACCTCTTCATGGACCCTCAGCTCTGACCAATCCTCTGCAACCACAGCAACATCTAGTCAAACACTATCCAACCAATCGCCAACCACCAAAGTATCATCCAGCCAATCACCAGGCAGCACAACACAAACCAGCCAATCACCAACC
>CALSCE010009344.1:10890668-10946950 GCA_943593645.1 Bovichtus variegatus | reverse complement strand
GTGCTGAACCAGGATCTGTTCTCTGCCTGCCACGAGTACCTCAGCCCGACGTCCTTCCATCAGCAGTGTCGCTCAGACACCTGTAAGTGCGGGACGCCTTGCCTCTGCTCTGCACTCGCCCACTACGCTCGCCACTGCCGGAGATTCTCCATCATTGTTGACTTTCGGTCACAGATTCCCGACTGTGGTGAGTTTTCAGCATATTCACATTCTACCATGCTGACTGGTTTTACGTACAGGTCAAAGAGGCCGACTTTATGAATGAATTATTATCTAATAATCTATGTTAGAATTATAATGATGCATTGAATGAAGGAGGGCACAGAGCCAAAGTGTGCCATCCTAGAAATCTGATTGGCTGACCATGTTACTTCTCAGACTTTTCTTTCTTTTCTTCTTGATATAGCGGCCAATGTCAAAACTAAATCCTGACCCTAATCTTTCCTCCTCGCTCTGTGTTGCATTTCAGAACATAAACTTTTGGGATTTGGGAGCGCTATCACAAAATCAGAGAGCATATCTTTAACCCTGATTGAAATCACCTGACACAATATTTTATGATAAGATAACACTTTGTTGATCCCCAGAAGGGAAATTAGGTGATACAGGAGGATATGGTGTTGCTCATAAGCATTATGTTTTTGTTGATGTTGTGACATTAGAACAGTGCATCCAAAGGACACTGTGTTGTAAGCCACACTGAGCAGATTTAGAATTATGAGATAATGTATATATATGCACTGTCTGTCCCTGCAGCGGTCACCTGTCCTGCCACCATGCAGTTTGGCACCTGCGTGTCGTCCTGCCAGCGCCGTTGCTCTGCCCTCTCCGTCCCGCAGCACTGCGGGGAGGAGTGTGAGGAGGGCTGCGTCTGCCCGCAGGAATCCTTCTACAACCATCGGACACACACCTGTGTGCACAGGTGAGACTGGCTGAGGCCATGGCGTCTCTGAACACAACTAAAAAAGGGAAAAAAACAACCCTTCTTTCATTTCTGTCCACAAAATAGCAACACAATGAGAGAGACACAGTAACAGGGGATTTTCTATATCATTCGATATTTAGAATTTTTTTTTTAACTTTAAGTTTTTAGGTAATCAGTGGCCAAGTGTCCTTGTTGTGTATGGGAGCAGCTGCAGCTCTGTCTGCTGCGCTGTTGTGGAAGGTTGTGAAGCCTGGAGTCACTCCACCAAACAAATCCTCTCAAAGTGATATTTGTATCTGCTCTGAAGTTTAGGTCAGCCTTTAAGTGGAAAGCCTTGTATTTCTCCTGCGGACGTTACAGAGCCAGAGGACCTCAGTAATTGTGCTCTCCCTTTCAGCCTGCTCTGCCCTAGAAGACATGCAGCTTAATTCCTCTTAAATGTCCCAGGTTTTTACATCCTAGTGCAGCGCGGAGCCTTACTTACCATGTGATAGAGTTACATCAAGGAATTCACTGTGAAACCCCCCTTTTATTCCCGCTCGGACTAGGGACGACACAGATATCTGATAACCAGTGAGAAAGAATTTGTAGTACAGAGGCCAATGTGTGGCACTGGCCTATATGTTACAAGGATTTCAGCCTCCACTAAACACATTTTACCCCAACATAGAGTCATTTTTTGACATGTTTATAAAGAGAGTTTTGCCTGAACCGACAAAGTTTTTTGAAGGAGTTGTGTTGTGGATTTGACACCTTGAGCACTGATTTCACCTCCTAAAGCCTGCTTATCTGTCCCCTATCCACTTACCTGTAATACTCTGTTTAAGGTAACACAAAGCCCTCTTTAACATAACTCTTTACACAATAATGGACAAACTGAGCAGTGTCTGGTTTACATCCCTTAAGCCTGATGTGTGATTTTTGGGTTTAGGAGGTCTCCGAAGGTCTCTCTTTGGACGTCTGATGAAAAGCCCTTTGCCTTCCCTTTTTCTGTTACACACGCTCTACACATAATTACATCTGTGATCTCTTGTGTGTGTTTGTGTGTGCTCTAGTTTTGTTCATAATGGTCTGTTATCTATTTATAGAAGACTGCTGCTTATCTTAGAACACAGCGGGCGGACTATTTGTTTTAGCAGAAGTAATAAAATCATTTTTAAATCAATAAAATCACTTTTTTAATCAATAAAATCATTTTTTGAATCAATATTTTATGTCAAATTATTAATTAATTGAGTAAGTAGATGGATGATCATCAATGTGAAATGAACCCATGCAGGGTGATTCAAGACCTGCTCACCCTGTCGGGGTTCATTTCCCAATAATGTCGGGCTCACTGTACATTATCACTTCCTTACTGGTGTGTTTCTTTACAGGAGCGAGTGTCCCTGCAGTTTCCTCGGAGCAGATTACGAGCCGGGAGATGTGATCATGACATCAGCAGGTGTTCAGTAAGATCCTCTCCTCCGTCTTCCTCCGTCTTCCTCCGTCTTCCTCCGTCTTAACCCTCAACACATTTCTACATCTTAAAAGTTTAGCACTAATGTTAAATAATGGTGACGATTAAAGAAACTCACTCAAGTTAAGTTGAGAAAGACAGAAGAAAAAACAACTGGAGGCTGTAATAATTCAGTTGGCTGAGATAATCCGTCACTGTGGATGAGCTACAACCGGAACATGAAAACTTTCTAGAGCTTGTTGCCGTGGGTCAGATTTCCTCACGTTTCTTAAAAAAATTAAATTCTCTGTGGTTACACGAAGTTCTGCCTCCTGTCAGTCACAGTGCTCATTCCTTTTTTAACACGAGCAACTTGATACAGAATATTTAATGTCAACAAAGTATAAAGCCTCACTGCTGCTCCCCTTGGAGCCGGATTATCAATTAGACTGATTAACAGTATGAACAATATACTATGCTTATAATAACATACAGACAATTTTACTGTTCCACTAGTTTTGCCAGTAGTCGGGTAAAAGTTAAATCGGGTGGGAGAGAGAAAGTATAATAAGTAAGTACAAATATTATTAAAAAAGATGGAAAACCATCTAAAAAAAATGGAATAGTCTTCAAGAAGTCTTTGTACTTAATGTCATGTTTATTAATGTGTTAACCTTGAGCTCGAGTTTCTGTATTTACCTTCATCATCACCATCGTCTTCTCTGTGTTCCTTTACAGACTCTGTCTGAACGGTAAACTGGTGTCCCAAACAGCAAACAGTGGTAAGCTGCTTTCATTTCTTAAACTGATGGACAGATGCTTTGTTCGATCATGACTCATTAATCTGTGCTTGCACTTGTGCGTCTTTGTGACTCAGTGGCTGAAAGTGACAGCCATGGAAACAGAGACAGTCTTATTGCTTTAGTATGAGTCTATACTTTCTTTTTTTTTTGGGGGGGGGTGATCCTTCATAGTATACAAATTTAATTTAAAGAAGTCTAAACTGTCGTGGAGCACGAAACATGGGAGGAATGGGATGAAAGAGGATGGATGGGGCTTGGTGGAGAATATTACTGGAGCTACTCCTATGACCTCGTCTTCATGGTGGCGCCCTACTAACCTGGGGTTTCTTCTTCTTCTCCTCTCAGACATGTTGTGTCCAGCTGGTCAGCTCTACCAGAACTGCTCAGATGGGGACGATGGTCCCCTGTCGGGAAGGGGCGTGGCCTGCGAACGCACCTGCGAATCCTACCTGCTCAACCTCACCTGCTCGACACATGAGCCCTGCGTGGCCGGATGTACCTGCCCTCCTGGGTGAGTGAAGTTATTTTGTCTATCACTGAATAGTTGTGTATGGATGGAAGTTCCTGACCGCTGATGACTACACTGAAATAATTAATCAAGCTGGAATTTGATTTGTCATGTTTTGCCTGCATGGTGCATGAGAACTCTTAAATAAATTCAAATGTTTTATTTTTCATTTTAATGTTTGAATATGCATCACAGCTGGCAACATTAAATCTCACATCGACAAATAATTCTCAGTATATTCCCAACTACAAACAATAGTTCTAACAAAAGTCAATGTAAAGTGGACTTGGCACTTGCAAATGCAAATATTGCTTTTACTCATATAAAAATGAAAATGCAAGTCTATGTTACACGTACACTCGACCTGATGTTGATTTTTGTAGAAACAAAACATTTTTTAAATACTGTGTAGCAAAACCCCCAAATGTTCCCGTTTATTGGCCTCTTGTAGCAGACTGTAGTTGATCTGCTGAGCTGTTTGGTAGGGAGCTGTATTACGTGTATGAAGGTCAGTCAGGTTGGTTCTGGAAAAAGAACGTCACGTTTTTTCTTGATAAATAAAGGTTAAGAAATGACTGTGAGGTTTGATGAAATCTAAAGCTCTGAGTGTGAATGGCTGACTGTGTCACTGAAGCTGGGGTCAGCCGGGGCTGTGGGCTGCAGACTGGTTAAAGACTTTTTAAATATGTCACACGAGCCATGAAACAGACTGCTCGTCACATTGATAACGAGTTTGTCACGTTCATCCAGCGGATCATCTCTAGAGCAAACTGGTCAGGAAAAAAGTTTTGAAAGTTCACCTGACCCACTTGAAATTGTTCAGGTTGGTCAGAAGAATTTTTCTGATGTTGATCTGTTGAGATTTAAAGAAATTGACTGGAATTCTGTTGAGCCTTGATTATGACAAAAACTCACCTAATTCCCAATGCCTTGTGAGGGAGTGGCGTACATTTGTAGTAATGCTCTTTTACTGCTAGCAGCCATATGTTTTGACGAGTATTAGATCATCTGTCGGAGACAAAAGTCCTCACAACAAGTCGCTGAGGTGGACAGACATCACGGAGTATATTACAGTCATCTGATCCCTGTAATCCCCTCCGGCTGTCGGCCTGAAAGGAGGGTTAAGTGGTTTCATTCTGTGACATCAACCAAGAGTCATCCTGATTACAATATACACCGGCAGGGGTTAGAAAAGCACATCCTCGCTTATGATGCTTTGGTACAGATTATATAGCTAATCGTAGCTGACAATAGAGGCCTTATGATCTGCAGGGCATGTATACACACTTAATATATTATTAATGATATTCTTTCTTTTTCACCGAAATGCATAATTTACAGAAGAAGAAACACAAGTAATATTCAAGTGGTTAAAAGTAAACACATAATGGAAAACACAAGATTTGAAAGTAAAAGACAAGAATGTTAGTAAACACACAGCTACACATACATTTGAAGATACAATGTGTGTAGTAGATACAATTCTTGCCGGGTTTTTATTAGCTTGACATCCCATAAACTAATCGGTGATCCAGTAGTTTTTGATGTTAATATATTTTTGTTATCTTTTTAAAATATCTTTATTGGTTTTAACCTTAAAGAAAACAACCACTTATATACTATAAAATATAAAAGGAGCTATATAAAAGGTAGGTTTAGTAGAGGTCACAAATGTGAAGTGAAGTGAAACAACAGAACAATAAAACATATTCTATTCATATTCTAATTATAGCCAATTGAGCAACACACACGATTCTGATTTTCTATAATTATAACTTAAAGTATTTATCGCTCGTTTGCACTCTAATTAAATTTCCCCATGTCTCAGGTCAGTCCTGGTCTATAAATGGCATCAGTTTGTGTTTGGTCCATCACTGTTAAACACACTGACACAGAGAAAAGGTTAGACAGGTACAGAGACGCCTCGTAGTCATTTTGATCCTGCGTCAAAGTCTTCTGACCTATGAGTGATTCATTTATTCCTACTCTGCACTTTGAGAAAGATGACCTTTGGGGTGACGAGAATCTTGCCAGTCATGGTACAAGTGTTTAGCAGCTCCCTGGAAGCGGAGAGTTTCCGAGGTAATTGTTACGGTAAATATGAACACAAAGACATCTCATTCAGCTGCCTGATGACAGCTGTATCAATAAGTGCAGTGTCTGGTTCACAGTTTAAAGGTTCAGTTGCGAGTCTGATTTTTAGAAACTTGTTTTTAAGAGTGAGAATAATCAGGTTGTTTTTACAGCGGCAGACTTTAGTTTTTGCCCTGGGATTGACGGCATTGTATGGATGAAACTGAATGAAGTTGATTATTGATAAATTTTTGGAACCCATTGATTATCGGTCTGGAGACGATTTAGGCTAACGGCCAATATTTCTGAGGTTCTGATAAAAAGCTAAATCCTCACGGACTATTTACCTCCATGCAACCAAAGCTGGCTCAAACGTGATTGGTCAATCCTCGGACTGCAAACGAAACACAGAACACTTCCGATCCTAAAATCTTGTCCTGTTGCCTACAGGGATTTATCTCTTCAATACTTGCTCCAACGCTTTCAGTATGTTTTCATCCGCTTGTTCATTAACTTTATTTAATTTAAGTGATGTTGTGTACACCATATAAAGATTCCAACCGCGGTGAAAATCCTCTGAGACACAAAATATACAAGACACGGAAATATTGTGAGATACTGGATCGGATGGGCAACTAAAAACAGATTAGACCAGTAAATAAGACGAGGATTATTAATGTCAGGACATAGGCGTAGAGGTTGTATATGCAGGGGTCGTATAGGGGGTGATACGGTAATACCTTTTAAGTGAAAATCATTAAGCAAATAGAAAGGAACACATTACCTAATTTATTATGGACGCATTTTGGAGTGGTACTTTTCTTGTGAAATAACCTGTACCCTGTAAAAACACGACACGATTATCGCACGTGTGCATATGCACCATATTCTTCTCAATGGATGATGGTGAATATGAGCCAAAGACCAATATATAATATCACAAAATATAAAGCCAAGTCCTCAGTCTCATACTTGAGTATCCTCTTCTGCTTCAGAGGTACCTGCCTTTGTTGCTACACACCAGCCTCATGTCTCCAACTGGCTGGCTTTGGTTTTCTTTTCTAAACCAGACAGCAGATGATAAGCAGGTGCTCCCTCTGTCATTTTAATACTGCACTTAGATGATTATCAGGAAAACAGAAAAAAAAAATAAAAAACTCAAAGTCAACTTCATCTGCAGCAGGACTTAAAAACCTCTAATGGGAAATAATTAGCTGAGGTGCTGACAGAAGACTCCATTGTGTCTTCATTCACAATGGCACACTTTGTTTATGATCAAAATGTCGACCATTCATTCATTCCTCATTCTGTGACAATTAGCTCAGCTGAACTTGTATGAACCTGGACTTTCAGGTGCAGCACAGGACCATGCAGCATACCAGAATCTGGTTTTGGTTACAGTATGTATACATACAACTGTAAAAACCTGATATTTGCCCGTAGACTAACCTGGAGAGTTATAAACTAATACAGAGTATAACAGTATTGAATGAATACACAAAGCCATCTCAAACCTCTCAGTGAAGATGCAGTTTGGGAGGTGATAACGGTGACATGGCTCAACAGTGAGCTTTGAAACATCTACAGCCAGCTGGAAGAACATTTTGGGGATTTGAGGGTGATGTTAGGTGCCACATCAAAATCCAGGAGTATATTTTCAAATACATAATTTCATGCTTTCACTACTAGTATTTTAAAAAAATGGTGAGAGGAACTTTCAGGCAAACTTAAACATAAAAAAAACATAAATCTGGAAACTGGATGGTTTCTTTTTTCACAGTTCTGATGCAGAGGTAAAATTAGCAATTTACATTCAAGGTTCATTGTATAACTTTAAACAAATATATATTTACATGTTGTTTCTTAATACAGTGCCAGCTGAGTGTCCTGATGTGGTATGATGAGTACAGTCTACCATATGAATTAACAAGCAATTTATTTTACAGTGTTCAGGCAACTAGGTCAGTTTTGAGCTTGTGCCTGAATACTGTAAAATGTATATTCCCTCAACATATGTGTATTCTTTGTGTTTAATCCACTAATTGTGTTTGAAACTGAGTGGGCACTTGTAGCCCTTTACCACTGAACTTAAGGAAACTTGTATGTTTCTCCAATCTCGGAACCCATCGGCTATCGGTCTAAAGACTCAAGGGGTAAGGGGCTATGTTTCTGGGGTTCTAGTGTAGCCAGGGATATTCAGACCAATATGTTCCACATCTTTTGCTCTCCATATGGACTGTTCACCTGGATACAACCAAACCCTGCTCAAACGTGATTGGTCAATACTACTGACCAATCACGGGGGGGGGGGGGGGACAGAATTCTTCTGATGCATTGCTTGCTTTTGGAACATGTTCCTGAGGGTAAACTCAGGAAGTGGTTACTAACTAAAGTTTCGGGTATTCAGCCAGCAGTGCTGCAAACTGCAGACATATTGTCACATCCCAGGAAGGACGACTACAATAAACACAACAGTAGACACCATTTTACTACTGGATCTGGGACAACCAAGACAACAAATACTTTGAGAAAGAAGAACCCATTCAGAGGGAGCGGATAGAAACAAAAAGGACCATAATATTTTTTAATGTCTTGCAGAAATTGGGATAACATGCATAGCAAAAGGGTGCAAAGAAATTAGAAAAGTAAACTAAAAAAAGAAAGCCCTGAATTCTCTGTCAGCATATAAATAAACTTGATTTGATTTGATTTGATAAAGTTCTACCTCATGTTCATGTAAACTTCAAAAGAAAATCAAGAACAATGTCAGCGCCACTTCTTAGGTTGTTTTCTGTTCCACAACGTCTCACTTCACTGGCTTTTTTTGTAGCACAGGAAAATGATGAATGGTTTATTAGGTTTGATATTCGTAAAAAAGGACCAAAGCCTGCCAAACACTGAAGGTTATATTAACAGTAGGTGTGACAGTTTCTGCTTTTGTTATCTGGTATAATTAAACCTGTGCTCTTCAGTGGGTGTGCTCAACACTGCCTGTCGCCAGTCTATGCAAATACATCCTCCTCAGTCACTTTCACATCGTCTGATGGAATTAAATTGAAAATGAGGGCTGTGTTTTTGTGGATTTATTCATAATGTGCACGTAGGTCGGGAGAATGAATGATCGTAGAATCTTTGATCAGAGTAATTGATACGGCAGCTTGGCGTGCGGATAAAGGAAGCTGTTAACACCATTTTATCAGGGGTGTAACTCTACTCAGATGAACCTGAGGTTTGTGGCGGGACCATTCAGTATGTCACTTTATTGTCTGCAGCCTCGCCAGTGGATATAGCTCAACCCTGGATATTACAAGATACTTATCAGCTTCGTCTCGCAGAGTGGAAAGCAAATGGAGGCATCCGGACAAAGACTGTTTCTCTCTCTATCTCTGAGAATCCTAATTGTCTGGTTTTCTCATGTAGCTAACGAGTGTTACCGCTTTTCATCCACAGTCGCCCACCCTGAAACTCTCTCCCTCTTGTTTCCTAAAATCGCTCCGCTTTGGAAGCGAACCTGTTTTGGCTCTGCCTCTGTCGATCTCTTGGCAAAGGACAGTCCTCATATTTGGGTTAGAGATGAACACAGGAGCTCCGAATGATGTTATAACATGATAGCATCCTGTTAGCCCACCGTTCTTGAATAACACTGACTTATAAGGCGCTTTTATTGGCCTATTGATGATTTCAGTCAACAATTCAATCAGCCTATTCTTACTCTTATTGGCTTCAACCTCACAGATCTGTAGGTGGTCCAGAGGCTTGTTTAAATTACCAGGACGTCCTTAGACCTCAATAACGACTATCAGTGCCTTCCCAGACAACCCTTTCAACAACCTATCTGCCACCTCTGTGGTCAAGTCTAGTTAGGTTCAGCTACCTAAAACTACTTGGTTAAGGTTAGGGAATGACCAGCTTCATGGTGAAATGAAACAAAACATTGTTGACTGGACAGATGTTGTGGTGTCACTAGAACTGTGACAGTTAGTTAATCAACAGAGAATTAATCGGCAACAATTTCGATAGTCAATACAATATAAACCCCAACACTAACTCTAGATAAAGCCTTTCATGTTTTACGCTACCTGAAGTCCAGTGGTGGTATATTTTTAGACGTCTGGTAAATGTCACCACTCTCAATGGACAAACCAAGCCAAGCATCTTCCTTATAGATGTTTGAACAGAACATATCTGGGCCTCCGGAGCCACAGTTGCAGCATTTAACCCAAGAAAACATCACCATAATCTGTTGATCTCAAACCAGAACGTTTACCAAGTTTGTGTTTGCGCCCAGCTTGCTGAAACATGGAGACGAGTGCTTTGAACCTGCATCCTGCCCCTGCCTATGGAAAGGAAAGGAGTATTACCCCGGCGACAGAGTCTCCTCCCCCTGCCATCATTGGTAAGTTCATGCATTTATTAAGACCAAGCCACATATAAAATCAGATCAAGCTTTTATAGACAACTGTCTGGTGATTCCACATGATCTTTTCCTTACGTCAGTGGGTCTTCATCCATTGCTGTCAAGGCATACAAATTTGTATTATCCCCAGTGATCATCTGCCAACAATATCTGTCAGAATTAAGACAAATCTCCAACAACGCTGCTAATTTTTCAAAGTCAGATTTAGCCTGAAAGCGTGGAGTCCTGAGATTGTCAGAGCAGCGAAAGTGGCCACCTGATATCCATAATTCTCTGCTATCACGGGACAGAAAAAGGCCTTGAAAACAGAGTGGGTCCTTGTGTGACTCTTTGATTCCCTCTGCTTCAGACTGTTCATCGCCGGTGAAAGGAAACACTCTCCCAGTGATCTCAGTCATTCTCCCATCCTCCCATTTCTTCTTCAAGCCATAGCCAGAGAAGAAGATGTAGATGACAGCCTAATAGCGCAATGAGCGGGGATTCAGCCTTTGACAATTCACTGGCCACTTTTCTGCCTGCTGTAAACCTGAGGCTCCCAACAAAAGCAGGCCATTAGACGTGAAAAAAATGTCCTCACACTAAGTGGGAACAAGTTGATGCTGAATCACTGAAGCTTTGCTGTCTTTGTAGTGTTTGCCAGCATGGGACTTTCCAGTGTGTGTTTCATCCGTGTCCATCCATGTGCATGGCTTACGGAGATCGCCACTACAGGACGTTTGACGGACTGCTGTTTGACTACGTTGGTGCATGCAAAGTCTATCTTGTAAAGGTATTCAAAGTATTTATTTATAGTAACACAGCCAAAAATGGAATTTTTCAGATATCGTAACCCATTAATTATTAATCTGTATACTTAAGGCCTAGAGGTTTTGTATTTTGGGTCATTTTTGGGTTTGGGTTTTATCAAGACTTTATGTTCCCCACACAACAGAAGTTGATCACTGCAGTTACCAGTAAACAAAGTACTGTATTTATTTGCAGTATTGTGGATTGTTGTTATCTAAATTAAGACTCTTTTTAGATAATTAAACTGGCAAAATGTTTACTGTGATGAAATACCCATCTGAAACACTGACTTTCATACATAACTGACATGAATTGAAAACAGCGACAACCCGGGAATTCAATTTCAGCAGCAATAAATATAAAATGTAGTCGATTAGTTCTTATTGGGCTAAACGATAAAATAAACATAGTTATGGTCCTTTATAATTAAAGTGGCCCTGTGGAGTTTTCTCGTAACACAAGTTATGTAAACTCATTGAAACATTTGACCTCTAACAAATGTGTTGAATTCGCATTTCCTTCTGCAAATTCAAGTATCTTAAATCCAGCATTGATTATATCCATGTTTACCTGCTAGCAGTCTTCATCTTCCCTGCATGTGTTAGTGCATTGCTAGCTTGTTAAAGCCACCTGTAGATCAGAGAAATAGCATGAAACAAACATTTTGACTTTTCATAAAAAAAAGCACAGGTGTTATAATAACACGTCATATTCAGGTGTTCCAGTGAGTAAGACAGTGAGTCCGCATGCATGATACCAGGACCCAAAAATCAAGTCAGCCGTCATTAATTAAATTATTTACACCTGTGCTTTTAAGGTTTAAGAACAATTAGGGTTGTGCAATAAATTAAAAAAAGAGCGATAAATGTAGAAAAATTTATGAAAACCAACTTTTACTCTGATGTAACGGATAGAGTTACAAACACTGTTATCTGGTATACACTTCTAAGTATGAATATATTATATCAGGTTACGTGTCAGCAGCATTTTGGTAGTTTCTGTGATTGTGTTATTCTCTCTACAGAGCAGCGCTGATGTGATGCTCAGTGTAACAGCCGAGAACGTCGACTGTTTCGACAGCGGGGTCATCTGCAGGAAATCTCTGCTGATCAACATCGGCAGATCCTTCGTAGCGTTCGATGATGACACTGGGAAGCCAGTAAGAGTCACTTTCAATATATTTTTCATTTATATGTTAAAGAATCACGGAGTTTGCCAGCAGAACATTTTCTGCATGAAAAAGGAGCATGAATTCTAAAATACAGAATAACTTCAACTGAATAATCTGAAGGTTTTGTTGTGGATTATGTGTTTTAAGCAGGAATTTTCATTGTCACTTATTTTTGCTGGCTAATCATATTTAGTCAGCCTCGAGAAAAATATTTGAGAATATTTTTAGTAAAATGAAACGACTCTGTCCATTGCAGAATCCATCAAGTGTGATTGACAGGAAGCAGAGGATGTTCATCTGGCCAGCCGGGTACTTCACAGTGGTTCATTTCCCCGAGGAAGACGTCACTGTCCTCTGGGACCGCAAGACTACCATCCACATCCAGGTCGGACCTCGCTGGCAGGTAGGACGCAGGTTCAGTGTCTTTTTAATGACTCTAGAGTGACTAAAGTTAATATATATACAGTTAAAAATGGGTTTATTCAAATTCAGACTACATTTACCGTCAGCTTCCTGTCTCCACTTGACAGTTAATTCTTGACAAAACAATCTCAACTGAAACTCCTCTTACTCGCTTGTTTGGGCGCGTTCGACCGTGTCACATGGTCTTCATCAGCAGATGGAGTGTGCTCAGTTATCAGAGAAGTGTAAATGTTCCAACTATTAGGCCTTCCTGTCCATGTTGGTTTAAAAGTCGAGTTTAACAGTTAATTTTTGTCTTCAAAACTAGCAAACTCGGTTTGCTGATGAAGAACATGTGATCAGAATCAGAATCAGAATCAGAAATCCTTTATTAGTCCCACAGCGGGGAATTTACATGGTTACAGCAGAAAGGTAAGAAAGGATACAATAAAAACAGACGTGAACGCTACAATATGATATGATATGTTTGAAAGCTACGCAACAAGTAAGTAAGTGGACCTTAGGTTGAGATTGTTTTTTCAAATATTTCAATGTATGATGACTATCAGAGAAAAGTAGAACATTCTAGTCACACGCCATTTATAAAACATTAAATGAAACGTGATTTCTTCCTCGCTCACCAATTGGCGGTCTGTTCAGCTGCAGTGTGCTCGGTGCTGCCACCGGTGGTCAGAGACTGTATTGCAACAACGCTGCAGTAGGAGCACAGACTGTTATTCACGCTCACAGGGGGTTCACACTGTTTGGTAAACTGTTGGTGATGTGTTCAGGGGAAGCTGAGTGGGCTGTGTGGGAACTTTGACATGAAGACGGTGAACGAGATGCGGACACCCGACAACATCGACTCCCCGACTGCACAGGAGTTTGGAAACAGCTGGACTGCAGTAGAGGTGAGTGAGTCGCCTGTATCATCATCAAGCTTGTGAAATTTTACAGGTGAAAAAAATCCAGCTCGTTGACGTGTGCGAACTGTGAGGAGCTTTAGTTACTTTGTAGATTACAGTTTTTCATCCCCTTCCTGCAGTGAAAACCATGTATCTCCAGATGTGTTGATTTTAAATGTTTCTGATAAACTGAAGGATGAATTACTCCTTTATGTGTTGAAAAAATTCTCCCACTTCTTTACTTAAATACATTATTTAAAACCCCTCCTGGATCAGCTCGTCACAGAGCTGAAAACAAGCTGTTTTTCTGAGAAACTCATGAAAAGTTGAGTTTTCAGAGACACGTGGTTCTCACAGGACAGAGACAAAGATACAGACATATGATGATCTGATAGAATATGATGCATTGTTGTAGCTTAAACTAAACAAAAGTATATAAAGGAGGTAAAAACAGCACAACATTAAAAATCTACAGCAGAAAAATGCAACATGCACATTAATGCAGGAGTAGTATTAATCCAAAAACAGCATATATAATAAACACTCACAGGGAAGCACTTTACTGCAAAATATCTACTTTAAATGTTCATACATTAGTTGATAATACTTTACTATCAGGTTTTGAATGCAGGACTTTTACTTGTAGTAAAGTACTTTCACAGTGTGGTATTAGTACTTTTACTTTTAGTAGTAAGGTATCTGAATACTTCTTCCACAACTGCTTTCCAGACTGTACTACTTATCATCTGATCGAATGTGTGATTCAACTCCACTGTGTGTGTTTGCGTGTGTCCAGTGTGTGAACAGTCCAGATATCAGACACCCCTGCAGCCTCAGTCCGCTCAGAGAGCCGTTTGCAAAGCGGCAGTGTGGCGTGCTGCTCAGCGAGGTCTTCCAGGCCTGCCACCCGGTGGTGAGTAACAGCACAACAACAGCCCTCTGTTTTATTTGCAGCATCCAACGCGTATCCTATCCTTTAGGCTTTTAAAGCGTACAATTAAATACATAGATAATTAAGGAAAGGTCAGGTGGGGTATGACCTGAGAACGCAGGCTTTTATTTCTCGACCCTAGTACTTTGTAGTTCTTAAGGTTTTTATAAGAATTTTAAACTAAGGTGTGTGTTCGTCTTCATGTTCAGGTGGATGTTACCTGGTTCTACATGAACTGCCTGGCAGACACGTGTGCCTGCAGTCGTGGAGGCGACTGTGAGTGTTTCTGCACCAGCGTGGCGGCATACGCTCAGCGCTGTTGCCACCAGGGCGTTCCCGTCGACTGGCGCTCCCCGTCTCTGTGCCGTAAGTCAGAACGCAGGGAGCGAAAAACCACAAAATATGTTTCAAGAGTTCATGTAGATCTGATTATTTTTCTTCTTATAATATTAGTCATTAATCATTAATAAAGCCAGTAGTAACTGTTTTCCTAATTTAACAGTATTACCTATTTATCTTGATAATGAAGCTATTTGTAACATCTCTCACGATTTATTAATATTATTGTTTTTAACTGTCTCTGTGCTTCTCTCTGCAGCATATGATTGTGAATTCTACAACAAAGGTACAACAACGCTCCATTAATCTATAAGAGCTATAAGACCAACTACATCACACACACACCCCTATATCTATATCTATATATATAATGTATAACTGAAGCACTTTCCACACAGAAATATTAAATAAAAACAGAAGCTTTTCACAGGCTAAGATGAATGCTATACACAGATGTGGTGTCAGAGGACATTCAGTTAGTCAGTTTTAAGACAGCCATTCAGACTTTAATGGCTCAAAATATTGAGTCAGACTCAATCAAAAGGTTGTTATCATTCACAGTATGTATTAGTGTGTAATGTTACATAAGATGGTTTAGTGCTGTTGCTGGATGCTGGTGTTATTAAATATTGGTATTAAATATTAGATTAGATTGACTTTATTATCCACCTCAGTGGAAGTTTGTCTTTACTTTGTCTGTCTGTCGTACAGAATATACAGTATACATTATACAGTAGTGCACATGGGCAGGTGCCATCAAATAATTTGTATAAATAATGCAAGAAAGAGTCGATGATGTAACTCTGACAAAAACATATTTGTTGTGATGGATTACGCTGCTGATTGATTTTCATATGATACAGAAGTGAACATAAACCAGTGGCTGCCTGGAACCTCTGGAAAAATACATCAGAAAAATTCAAAAGTGACTAGAATGATTTGCAAAATGTGTAGCTGTGATGTAGGCCTATGTGGGAATAGTTGAATATGAGCTAAAACTACATTAATACTCTGTAACAATAACACATTAAAATGGGCTCCTGTCTGCAGTTCTGGGTAAAGGTCCCTTCAGTCTGATCTCCTTCAGGGATGCGACAACGCTGTTGGCAGCCAGCAGCTCCAGTGGCTCCGTGTTCCTGCAGCGGGGCAACCTCAGCGGCACCGCCGCCCCCGGAGTCCTCTCGCAGTTCATGATGACGCCGGGCCTCAGCCGAGCCCGACCACATGGTGAGTTACATCTATATCTATTCAGGCTGCATAGTTCAACTTCATTTACACAGCAGCATTCACTTCACTACAAGAACTGACTCTGGGATTATTTATTTCTCCTGCACAGCACTCTCCCTCCTCTTTTCGCAGCCTTTTCCTTTAGTTTTGCTTTGGAAAAGTATTTTTTTACAACTATTACCTGAGAATGAGAAAAGGCAAAGAAGTGCACAAAAAAGCTCCTTAAAAGTTTCAAAATGAATGTTTTTTAAACACAACAAAGCTTGGCTGTTTTAGCTCTTTCTCTGAGAGCATGAAAATCTATTTGATGTTACCACAGCAACCACATAAAAAAAGAGGATTTCATCAGCACTTTCTAACTTGACAACACATAGAAGTAAAAAACAGTGTTGCACCTCTGATCAGTGTTTTACCCTGAAATTCTGTGTATTTCCCAGTTTTAAGGAGTGATATCTTGCAAAAAATCCTTGCTTTTGTAGTAGTGCCTCCTGCCATTTTGATATTTGTCAATTCCTCGCAAGAACCCCCACATCGACAGAAATACAGATGTAACCGACAGTGGAGAATTCATAATTAAATACAAGAGCAGCGTGCAGGAATTTCCTTGAACATACCTTGAAAATTATACAAAATGTCCTTGAATTGTATGTCTAAGTGAGTGTGGGAACCTTGTGGTTATCTGAGAGGCTTTATAGTTTTTATTTACACTCATTTAGTGTCAGTGTAGAAAAGAAGAAGTGTCTGCTTTGCTAATGGAGGACACAGTAGATGCAGTATCAGTGCATGAAAGGGAACTTCTGTAGTGGAGTTTGGGAAAGTTCGATCGCTGTGTAGATACCACAGCGACATGTTTTCTTACGCTGCACCTGTATAAAAGACACAGAAGTCAACTTGACTGTATTTCTGCTGACTGTGAGAAATCGTCAGGAAGCTACTGTATATTTAACCACAAGTCCTGTTGTTATATGACAAAATACACTGTTTCCTTCCAAATTCATTCATGGTCGAGTTCGTCAACTAAAACTGCTTGGTTAAGTTTGAATAAAGATTGTCTTCATGGTTAGAAGAAACCAGTAGACAGGAGTCTTTTCAGAAACTCTGCAGGCTGTTTATAATTCTCTGTTGGTTCATCTCTACTACTTTCGCAAAACATTTAATTCATTGTTAATATAGAAGTAGATTCATTTTTTTTCTCTGTAATTAATAACAGAGACAATACAGCAAGAATAATAATGTATTAAAGAAGAAAATACTATATGTGTACCTTCATACTAATGTGGCTCTCTGAGCATGCTTTTCTTTTCTTATTTTTACATTTATCAGCTTAGTTTTTGTTTTCAAACATTCAAATACCTCTACAAATCATGTTGACTTTCTCTACTTTTAAACAGCTTTCGGATGCTTTCAGGTCGTAATTCATTTTAAACTTTAGACACACTAAAAACAGTGTTATGGTTATTGCGTCTGTGCTATATTGACCCACACTGGAACTACTTTTTACCCAGTGTATTTTTAGAGTGTACATGATTTGAGCTCTTTTAAATTTTAGTCTTCAATTTAATACCACAAGATTGTTGGTGCATGGTTAGTAGAGTTAACTAACTAACTACTAAGTTAACTTAGTAGAGTTATTAGAGTATGTCTCCCAATATACAAATATTAGTTTGTGCAGCTCCTTAAGTGTCGCTGTCTCCAGTGATAAAGCTTGTTGGTGTAGTGGTCAGCAGCCATCTTTGGATCCACGTGTGCATCCATGCTGTCGGAAGTAATGATTGTATACATCATATGAGTGACTGCAATTATGGAAACATATTGTCTGTGCACAATGAGAGTTTCAGACGGACTGAAATCCAGCCAGTCCTCTTCCACTGTTTCCTCTGCGTTCTACGGTGTTTTGGATGATTTGAGTGTCTCAGTGAAAACACTGATGGAGAAGATGGACTTGCATTGACTTCCAGTGGCAGAAGGGCTCTGAAATCAGATTACCAAATGCTAATAAGGCAACCTGAGCTACAGACTGGTCAGCAAGCCAAGACTGGAACAAGCTGGTCTCACTGTTAACTGATGTGTGAGCGGCGATGCTGCTGTAGTCTAGATCACCATCATCTAGACACGTTTTGCACCATTGAATATGTGTCAACAGGATGTTTAATACATTATTTACATTCAGTTATTTTATCAGGACAAACAAAAATCTCTTCAGCTGTTCCTCCCTGTTGCAGCTGCACAAGAAATATGATTTAGGCAATTTACGTATTCAGCTTCTGCAAACAAAATGAATTCAGTCTGTTAACTCTCAGCCACTTTCAATCAGAGAAGAAGTGAAGAAGAAGAGTTTTTACTCATTTTTATTTTATTCAGTTTATGCGGTATGATCTATTCATTAACCGGGCTCCCCTTAGAAGTGACTGATGACAAGAAACAGGGAGGCGTTGTGGAGAGAAAAGCTCAAATAAAAAAGCTGGTTCCTCGAAGAGGTGTAAAAGCTACTATAAAGCTGTACTAATCGATACTTTCACATTAATAATGGAAAGAAATGTAGGTAATGTAAAAGGTGTGGCTCATTATCACCCACCTTACCTCTTCTCTATTTTTTTAGTGTCTTTCAGCTCACTGTTTTTAGATCTCACAATTTGAGAGATAGCTGTTACTGTACTTTACTGTCCTGCTCAGCACCAAACTACAGATAGACAAAGCTAGTGACCAGCTGGTAAATCACATAGTGGAGCATTTATCTGTTAAGTAGTCAGTGTTTTTCTCAGAAATTGACACCAAACCAAAGATAAAAGGAGAGTGAGTAATGTGTGCTAAATGTGCAAATAGGCAACCTTTTGCACACGTTCACCACAACAACTTTATAAGGTGATAATATGTCAATATTTTATTTGTATCCTGTTTCTTTAGAGAAATACCAGATGGTGGATTATTCATTGACATTTCTTAATTAATGAGAAAAGCAGTATACTCTAGTATAATGCTACTGTGTTTTGAGCAATATACTAATTTTATAGCTCTAGATAATGCTTTTGTTTCTTCATCTCAGTATTTGCCTCCTCCAGTTCCTGCTGTACTGATGAATCATTTTGTTTTTCACAGACACATCGCTGGTTTCCTTCGAGGCAGCCGATAGACCAAACTACTTCCTGTACGTGAGCCCCAGCGGCCAGGTGAGGCTAGCCAAGTGGGAGGAGAGCGAGACATTCTGGGACGGGGCCACCTTCGTCCTCCACAGGAACACCTGGATCCCCGGCTACGACTCGCTGGAGTCCCACGCAAAACTGGGCTTCTTCCTGCACGCCACGCTGGCCCGCCTCCACCTGCTCAAGTACAGACACATTGACAGCTTCCGCAAGGCCACGCTGTTCAAGCTGACAGGTCAGCAGCTCTGACATGACCAATGTGCAGGGAACACATCACACACGCAACAAAGTCAGAGTTACAGATGCTGCAGTAACGCTGAAAGTACCAGATTTTTCCAACAAATGATTGTGTTACCACGATGACGTTTCTGTCAGTCACCCCTAAAAATCTAGTTGAGCAACAAAACAGATTAAAGACAAAAATAATAGTAACATAACAAAATGTCATTGTAATTTATTATTAATTAAAACATTCAGCAATTCTCAAAGGGTTTTGCAACATCATTAAAAGCTGACAACAGCATTGGGTCAGAAATTCCAACGGACAGAAAACTATGAGACCAACAAAAAAAAAGAAACTGTAGGAGAAAATCTCATAATGACAAAATGAAGTTCTTGTAATTAAAGGAGAGAGGAGATAATGATGTGATAACTTTATCATTTGTATGTTTGCTCAGGCATCTTAAATGGAAATTCCGGTGTCATGCAACCTGGATCTTAGTTTCATAGATTTGGTCTTCATTCCGATCATTCAGGACGGATAGACTGAGACTGTGTCTTAAAGTGCGTTGAGTGCGCCCCCACGCATTGATGGCCACATCAGGAATAGACAGCATTGTGTTTATTAGACAAAAAATATAAAATTGCTATGAAATAAAAACAGTGGCCTCAAAAATTACGATATTTTAGAGCTCCACCTAAATTTCTGGGCAGCCCCGTGTCTCCCCCTTATTTTGAAAATTTTATAGACATTTGTCTCATTACAAGAATTCATCATTATAATATACAGAAGTCATAACTACGAGAAAACTTCTACAGCGTATTTTTTTCACTTTGGGTAAAAACATTTTTTGACCTGACAAGAGTTGGAGACACTGACAGTAAAAGCATGTTTTCACGATGTTGACGTTCTCGTTATATTTTTAAACCTCAGTGAGGATTCAGGAAGCTTTGCTCAGGGTTCAGCTGGCCATCAAGGGTCAAAGGTCAAGACTACCGACTCCTCTGGCTGCATACTCCGCTGACAGAGCAGCCAGGCTAATCACTGATGCTAAAAATACAGCAGCATTTGTGTTAGTTAATGGAAAAGGCTTGGGAGCCAATAGCAGATTGGATTTCCTGCTGACGGCAGTGAATGCCAAACACATTTAGAGCGAGAGAAGTCCAGCCTTCAGACAGACACACATTTCTTTCTAAGTTCATCACATTACTGGTCTGTGAAAAGATTTGAGGATCTTTTTTAGTCAGGCTAGATTAGTAACGTGATATTCTTTGCTTATACAAGTTTTCCTGCAGATTGAGGCGACATCAGAGTGACTTTTATTTTCTATCAATACTGTATAAGCACTTTATCGAGACTTTAAGGTATATTTTAACACTTTTGCTGCAACCACCAGTGGTGTGATTATTGCTCATGTATTGTGGCAAAGCATTGTTGAAATCCACAGACCTTAATTCTAAATTTCATTCAAGTTCACAAAGTTTCCAAAGATACCAAATCTGATATGTGTTTAACATGGTGATACACAGAACATTTTCATTTCATTGAATGTTGCAACCATTTCAAATAGTAATGTTAATGATACAACTTGAATGAAGTGCTTAAACAAGCAGATGGTGTAATGTTTGAAAACTTTAAAGCAACTGAAAATGTAGGGAAAGTTCGGGGTTCAGTAGATTGCATACTGTATTTGATCTAAATGTGGCTTTCTTTTTCTTTTTTTTAACCGTGATAAGTTTTCAATTTTATAGTACCTTTTAAGGTTGCAGGGATATCAGAGCTGGACTTGATCCTCAAATCATTTTTAAACCTTAACACGACTTTTGAGTGACAAAAGTCTTGAGACCTTGAAGTAAAAAAAGTTAAGTGTTGTGTGTTTTTTATCAGGCCCCAGCCTGGACGCCCCGCCCGGTCCTCGGTGTCAGTGGAGGTACGATTCATGCGTCATCCCCTGCTTCAAGACCTGCAGCGACCCGTCAGCTGAAGCCTGTGTCACCATCCCACAGTAAGACCTTTGACCTCTTCAATAACTCTCAACGCCGCTCAAACTGTTTGTAGGCGGTCTTTACTGGAATTCGATATCTGATGTTATTCACCGATCTGATCTAATTGAACTTCTTTTATCAATTAGATCTTTAAATGTGTTATTTATTTAAAGTGAGCAATGCTAAGTGCAGGGAGGATGTAGTCATAGGGTGAAATGTCAGCAATAGCAGCTGTAGGAAAAGTATAAAGTTTTAAATGATTCTCTCATAAATCTTACTCTTAGCTCTAATCTAAAATAAAATCTGTGCAGGAAAAGTGAAATTTTCACTCACTGAAATATTCCATGCACCATATTTTTGTAGTTTTTCTGTGTTTTTTGCCTGTACCAAAAACATGTCGAGGTAATGTTTGAGACAATTAAGACCTGCATTTAAGTCACAAGCAATGTATTCCATAAACCTTTATTGTACAATGGACAGGTTTTATTTAATGGCTGTGTGTTGCTCTCTGTGCAGAGTGGAGGGGTGCCTTCCTGTCTGCCCCCCACACATGGTGCTGGATGAAGTCACCCGTCGGTGTGTCTATGTTGACGACTGTGAGTATCCCTGATTGATTTCAGTGGTGATTTGCTTCAGATATTTGGAACAGGATGTTGTGTGGTTTGGTTGTTGGGACAGGGTTACAGTACATGGTTTGAAAGTGGGTGGAAATAAAAAAAAAAACTATGATGGTGTTATTAGTTAAAATCTTTACTTACATCTGCTCTAAATGAACCATTAAAATATACTTAGTAAGTGAACTTAACATAAGAAATGGTACAATATCTTCACTGTGGTAATGTAAAATTAAAAAGAATCAAACTAATATTTTCTAATATACTGCGCTTGAAGCAGAGTGTATAACAAAGTTGTTCAACTGTTCTCCACTATACTATAAAGGAATTGATAAGTTTAAAAAAAAAAAAAAAAAAAAAGTGATGATATTCATAGTTCACTCTTAACATATTTGTATGCATCAAAGCCCCCTACCTTTAAACTTATAAAAAATATTTCAGATAAAACAATACTAAAAACATTGAAACTCCTCTCAGTTGGTCTCATAAACTGTCTTTCTGTCGAGCTCAGCACTTCTCTTACACACTTTTTATTGTTTGGGCTCAGGTATTAAGGTCCCAGTTGCTGTGCAGCCTGTAACTCCGTCAACTGCTCCGCTGACCTCTGCAGCTGTTACTTCTGCAACCACCACAAGCAGTGCTGCATCCACCACCCCCTTCCAGACAACCAGCACAACCACCACTGCATCCTCTGCCCCTCCACACAGTAGTCCAACCACTAAAATCACCACTACTAGTCCCGCTGTGAGCACACAGACAACCTTGTCAGAGGCACCTCCCGCCCCTGACGAACAGCCAACCCATCCAGTCACTATCTCTACTTCGGCAGCCCCTGAACTTTTCAGAACAGCAGCACCCCCATCTCCTCCAACAGTGCCCCCTACTGTCAGGCCAGAGGTAGAGGAGCTGCTGTCTACTGTCAGAGTGACTGAAGTCTTGACCACCACTGTAGCAGGTACAACAGCATGGACGACCAGAGCTGTGAGCTCCACTACCAGCCCCTTGGGGCCCAGCACGTCCAGGACGAGCAGCACTCCCTTGGCCATTACGGCTCTCTTCTGGGTCACCTCCTCTACCAAGCCCACCGACCTCCTGCAGCCGCTCTTCACAACCACTGCCACAACCCTGCAGCCATCTACCCCTGCATTACAGACCACAAGCTCTGTTGAACAGCCAACCACTATCACTAACCCTCCTCCTGTTGCTGTGCAACCAACCAAGGAGACCACAGAGGCTACAACACATTCAGCAGCAGTTACTCCGATTGTAACCGTTTCTAGTTCAAGTCCTGCTCCAGTTTCAGAGACGTCTACAGTAACCGACAGGACTACTGTACCCAGTACAGCTACCACTGCATACACAGAAACCAGCACAAAGCCTGTAACAGTGGAGCGACTACCCCCAACAACAACTACACCCATTCCTCCTGGTTTACCAAGCACAGCCTCTGCAACCTCTTCAACCTCTTCATCTCTCCCGACCTCGCCTCCTGTCGAAACAGGAACTGTATCTTTGCCCACAGTTTCTTCATCTAAAACCACAGAATCAGTCACACCAGTTGCCCCTTTCACCACCAGTAAAACAACGTTGTACGCAAGTCCAGAGACAACATCAGCACCTGCTACTACAGAGAAGATTCTGCACAGCACTCCTACCGAACTAAAGACTTCTACAACAACTGTTCCTGAATTACCAACGTCAACCCCAATCCATGTTGTACCGACTTCAAGTTCACCATCTGCTCTTACCTCAGACTGGAGAACAACAACACCAAAAGTGACCATACTTGAATCCACTGTGACTGAAATACCTTTAACTACCACAACAACGGCTGCAGCTCCACCTCTGAAGATTACTACAACTTCTCCTTTGTCCACCTCCACAACCTATGCTGAGAGAACCTCCTGGTCTGCTGCCGTCCCAACAGAGAAAACCACTCAGACCACAACTTCAAGACCTCCAGACGTTCCAGAAACGTCCACCGTGTCCACAGGTCCTTCTGTCACAACAAAACCAACTCTACCACCAGTGTCTCCTACAGAAACCACTGCTGTACCACGTTTACCAACAGCGGAGAGCTCCACCCACCCTGCGTCTACCGTGCAGACCTCTGAGCCGTGGGTCCCCACCCATTGGGAGACCTCCTCCACCCCGTTCTACAGCCCCACAGTGAAGACTACGGCAGAGGTCACTTCTGAAACTGTCATCCACAAGGTCACTTCCACTAAAACTACTGAAGTGCCTCGCATTCCTGTAACATCAAAGCCGGTTGTCACCTCTGCGACATCGGCTACTGTGACAACCACCACCTCTAAAACTACATTGTCCCCTGAAATCTTAACAGCAGAAATTGCAGCCACCACAACCAGGAAACTGGCTTCTCCCCCACGTCCACCTGTGCCTGGTATTCCTGAGACACTTCTCACCACCACCTCTACAAGAGCTCCACTAGGTGTTGTGACCACCACGCTCAGACCTGTCATCCTGCAGCCGATTACAGAGACGACACATCCAGTGACTGGCAGAGTTGAGGTGTCAACAAGATCTACAACCACACCGCCTCCATCTTGGTCTCCCCTGCACACAACTACTACTTCCACCGCGGCTCCAAGGCCAACGACTGTCCAGGACAAAGTCACCACCCGGCTGGTGTCCACTGCTGGAGCTACACCGGCTAGAACAACTACCACCATCGCAAGGACGACCACTGTCAGAACTACACCTCGAGTTACCCCCAGAATCACGTCGACTGAGAGGTCAACCATCAGGCCAGTCACAACAAGGGTCACCATAGCAACAAGGCTCCCAGAAGTAACCTCCAAATCAACCACTCTTGGCCAACCAACTGTCACATCAAGCCCTGGCTCAACAACCACGTCAGTAATGCCGTCAACAACTGTCCCAACAACTGGCGACTTGTTCACCACAGTGAGCACAACCAAACCTGCCGACACAACCACAGCAGTTCCCCGCCCGACCACCGTGACTGCTCCAGCGCCTGTTCCCACTCTAACAACAGTCACAACTACAGCCGTCCCCATGACAACCACCAGAGAGTCAGCCACATCTGAGATAACCCTGACAACCAAAGGGAAAGAAGTGTCAACATCCACATCCCACCCGGTGTCGCCTCCACCTGATACACACCTGATCTCCACCCAGAAGCCCAGTATTCCTACTCCAGCTAGCTCTTCACATCCAGCAGCCACCTCGGCCAAAACTACTGAGCAGGACAGAGTCAATCGTACGAGTCCAGGTGTAACGACGCCTCCTACAGCAGGGTCACCTTACACAGCACTGGAAACGACCAGACACACAGCAGAGGGGACAACTTCTATGGCTATATTACCAACAAGGATGTGCACTGTAGGTTCAGCTCTTATACATCTTCATTTCAGAAACGTAATTGATTATAAGTAACAGCACGACTTCTAGCAAGGCTTTTCTTTTTGCCATTTATGTACGTTTTCCATCTTTTTATTGCTAATGCTGACACAATTTATATTTATAGACTGTTTCAACGAAATTGTATTGCTAGGCAACAGCCTGGGTCCATGTCTACCTCCTGTCAGCCGACGTCATTCGCATACACTGCAACAGGAAATAAACTGGGACACATTTAGAATGTTTGCATTTACAACTGTGAAATGTTCGATTTGTGTACCAAAAAAGCCATACAGGAACGTTTTGAAAGTTAATTCAAAATAAGAGCACCAGCTGCAGCTTTAATCACACAAAAGTTCTCCTTCTTATGTTTCTCCTGCTTTAGAGCAGCAGACACATTTATTTATACAACCCTTTATTACACAGAAGTACAAGGTCCATATTGCAAAACATACAGTTTACCTGTGGTAAAATATTCTAAACCTTTGGTTCACATACTAGTTTTTTAAAATATAGCTTTTGACCATAACCTCGGCCCTCTTTACTGAATGGACATATCGGTCACATGATAACTGGTGGTCTTATATGGCCACTTCCTCTCACTGAAGTAGGCCATGATATCTAAAGTTTCAGCTAGAAAGTAACATTTTGAGTTTACAATATTTTCTCATAGATATGTGTGCACAAGAGTTTAGGTCAATTTTCAGTCCCCATGATGCACTCAATATTAGTTTTCTTTCCTGTTTGCAAACAACTCCGTGCTTTATCTTTTGTTTGCGTGACTTTTGGGTTTTAAGTTTTTAATTTGTTTCTCTCCAGCCTCCGTATGCAGAGATTGTTGATGAGTGCACAAAGTACATCTGCGTCAACCACCAACTTGTCCTGTTCAACAAATCTCAGAGCTGCCCCTTCACCTCTGAACCTCCGAACTGTGGCCTGCTTGGCTTTGCCATACTGGTCAATGGAGACAAGTGCTGCCCAAAGTGGGACTGTCCATGTGAGAAAAACAAACACACATACAATTACGATACATGCTCTTGTGTTTTTACATTTCTCCAGACCTGTGATATTTCCCTGTTCCCCACAGTGATGGCTGTGGCAGATCATTGTCTTTAGCTGCTTTCAGCTTTTCATTGTCGTCTCTCCTGTGTGCTCCAGGTCGCTGCTCGATGTTTCCGGATCTGAATGTGATCACATTTGATGGAAACAGCGTTGCCATCTACAAGGCCGCCTCATACATAGTGACCCAGCTGCCCAATGAGACCGTCAGCATCATGGTTCAGGAGTGTCCTGCTGATTCAGAGTCACAAGTGAGTCAATATCACACTTAATAGTTTGTTTCCCTTTGAGCGATTTGAATGGAAGTGACTCATTTGATTTGTCATTGATTTTGACCTGATATTCTTTCCAAAGCCCCTTTGGAATTTCACCAACCTGTGTTTGGTGGCGCTCAACATCACGCACAAATCCAACTACATCATTATCAACAGGCTGCAGAGGAGGGTAAAAAACAGTCTTATCTTTACCCTGATTTTTGTATATTAACTGTCAAATCAGCAGACTTGAGCTCAAAATTGATTTCTAACACTGATAAAATGTATCTGATAACATGCACTCTCTCAGCTCTACGTCAACTCTCGATACGCCAAGCCTCGATTCAAAAAGTTTGGCTTTGAGATCTACGACACAGGCAACATGTACCTCATCCGCAGCCCTGCTGGTCTCAAGTTGCAGTGGTACCACAGCACCGGCATGATGGTGGTCGACACCGACAGCTCCAGCAACAAGCTTCACACAATGGGCCTCTGTGGTAAGAGTAGTCGTATGCCGCGCACAATATTCATAGTATTAATTACTCTCTAAAACACCTATCATGCTTGTATGCTGTATTAGCATTGCACTCAGTTTCCTCTTACTACAATGATCAAGAAACCAATCACTACCTTCTGATTGACAGGTCGCTTTCACTGTGTTGTCTGTGTTCCAGTGTTTCAGTTCATGAAAGATAGTTAGTAAAAATGTCTTGTTCAGCGTTCTGTTGTACTTTGTTCCACCCTCTCGTGTCACTGCTGGTTTAAAAAAAACAAGATGGCGACGGCCAAGATGCCAAATTTGAGCTTTAAAACCGTAGTCCACAAACCAGCGGGTGACGTCACGGTGACTTCCTCCACTTCCAATATACAGTCTATGGTTGTCACATTCATGGATTCATATGTTCTGACTGAAGTAAATGTTGTGTTTTTGTGAACCCCCTCTCACACTCACCTCAGGTTTCTGTGATGGAGACCCAACAAACGACCTGACTTTGGCCAACGGCACCACAGTGGGCGCAAGTGAGGATCCAGCCATTTTCATCGACAGCTGGCAGGTTCCCAACACTACCAGCTACATCAGCCACAGCCGTCGTCGCGAGCTCAACTGCTCGACAAGCAACTGCTCCGGCTGCATGCTCATGCTGCAGAACGACGCCTTCTCCCCCTGCCACGCCTTCGTACGTTAACCGATCTGTCATCTCTTTTCCAAGTTGCTCTCCTATCACAGCAGCCAGTGTTCGCCTGGTTCTGATCAAAAAATAAAAAATTCTGTCTGAAACCCAGAAAAGCTGCTTTTACAGTTGTATTTCTTGCCCCGATGAAAAGACAAAAAATTAAATGCCTATATGAATATGAACCTGTTATGAAAATCCTACTCATATATTTAATTTATCAGCACTTTTCTGCCATTGTTAAGATATGCCGGACAAATTTGATGACTTATGAGAACTGCTTATGATGAAAAAAACACAACTTTTAGCTTAACATAATACTTATAATAAGCAATAACTTTATTTGATTGTTCCTTTTTTTCTAGGTCCCGCCAAGCACATTCTGTGAGGTCTGGGTACGAGATGCAGAGTATGTCAACAACCAGTGTGTGGCGCTCGCTGCCTACGTAGCTTCTTGCCACAAATTCAACATCTGCATTGAGTGGAGGACTCCAGATTACTGCCGTAAGATTTCTGTCTGTACACAGCCTTAAATGACTGTGTCTCTACCCGGGGGCAATACAAACACTGCTGTTACAAGATCTGGTTAAATATCTCTCACAATCATGTTAGTTCTCTTGCATCTGTTGACAATTTACATGTAATCATTGTTTTTAGTACATGGAGTTTAGTGACATCATCTTAAAATGAAGCAGACTTTGAATCAGCCAGAATAAATGACCTAACTGAACATCTGTGTGGGTGTGCAGGGTCCTTAAGGCAGTGTGTAATTCTTGAAATATAACAACAGCGTACTTACAATGATGGTGTGCATTGCATAAATTCATTTTCTAGACTCCATTCAGCACAATCCAGTATTATTCATACCACCTAGGGCTGTCCTACACGATTATTCAGGCCAAAAAATTCAAATTCAAATTCATCTTTAACTTTGTTTATTGTGCTTTTTGTCTCGTTTTTGGCAAATGAATTGGAAAAAAATATGAGTGTAAAGTGACATGTTTGTGTCTCTTCCCGCAGCCTTCGTGTGTCCCAACACTCTGCGGTATCAGGCCTGTCTGCCGGCCTGCACGTCTCAGTCCTGCCCCAACCACGACTTTGACTCGGACCCGGACCAGTGTTCAGGCCTGACTGAGGGCTGCGTGTGCCCCGAGGGAACGCTCCTCCACCGGCCATACTCCGCCCTCTGCATCTCGCCTGAGAAGTGTGGTAAGACCCCACTTCACCTGTCTGTAGAGGAGGAGGTCTCGAATTGGAAACCATAACATTAGATATTGATCGCATGAGATTGTTTAGTAAACCTGAAAAATACATACCTTAATTATCTGCCTATTAATTATTATTTAGATTAATGCTTCTTTCAACCACAAAAGTTCACATGTACTTTGAGTAAATACTTGAAAACACAAAACCACAAATTAGTGCTGCAGAATCAAAAACATATTTTGAAATTTCACATTAACTCTTAGTAATGTTTTCGATAATAACAGTCTTAGTGCTCAAAGTTTGCTTCAGTACTGTAAACTAATTATTAGTGTGTGTGTGTGTCTGTGTCTGTGTCTGTGCGTGTGTGCAGCCTGCACTGACAGCGCTGGTGTTCCTCGTGCATACGGCGAGGTGTGGAAAGCCTCCAAAGACGCCTGCTGCATGTACCGCTGCGACAACGACACCATCGTTCCCGTTGAGTATAACTGCTCCAACATTGTGGCGCCGGTGTGCCGTCGAGCAGGGGAAGTGATCATCAGCCTGGCCGACGACAGCAGCTGCTGCCCGCAGAAAGTCTGTGGTGAGGCCACCAGGGTTCCTGAGTTTTAGTTTAAAATCTGCCAGGGAACAGCATCACATCTGAGGCTCATTGCATGTGTTTTTATTAAATTGTTTGCAGTGTGTAACCAGAGCTTGTGTGACCTGCTCCCTCCGGAGTGTAAATACGGGGAGAAGCTGGTGTCATACTACAAACAGGACTCCTGCTGTCCGGACTACGTCTGTGGTGAGTTTCCTCCCTGATTAATAGAGTGATGGCTTCCCTTTATTGTACAAGGGATTCACAGTGTTTTAATATTTACCTTCACCATCTATATCATAAGGAAGCTCTAAAAAAATTATTCTGGTGATCCATTTTATTTGTCTCATCTAAATCTCCTGTGTTTATGACTTAAGAGCTGGTGAAAAAGTTTTTATTTCGCCAGTATAATCTTTCTAAATGCCTTGTAAAGTTTTTTTCATCTGTGAAACAGTTGATAAAAAACTTTTGCCAGGTGATATTTTTTGATAATTTTTCAGTTTGTTGTTGTAATACACATTTCGGCCACAAGAGGATGAAGTGCATCACTACCTCATTCCTGTTTTCTTCCAGCTCAGTTTTGATTTCTCCACTCATTCTAAACACAAGATACATATATGTATTTTGTGTGTAAGCAAGTTATGGAACGTTACTGTCAGGTCATTCTTTTGGCTAGAAAACATGAATGCTTTTAGTCCTATTTAGAATGGGGTAGTGGTGCAATTCAGCCTCTTGTGGCTGGAAATCAGTATTACAACAACAAACACTTTTGTTAATAATAATTTTATAATTTTAATTACACAAACTTTTTACTTACCTGTGTCTGGCCAAGAGATCGATAGATAGGCACATTACCCACCCGTAAAAAAACACAACTTGTTGTTATTACATTTTGTTTCATGTACGATATATAACGTGCTAATTTGTTACCTTTAGAGTTTTTTTTGTTTTTTTTTACCTTTTTGGACAAAGCCAGGCTAGCTGTTTACCTCCATTTCTATTATTAATTTCTAAGCTAAGGTAAACTAAGCTAATCGTCTCCTGCTTCATATTCAATGTACACAATGTAATGTAAGAAAGCGAATAAGGTTATTTCTTAAAATGCGGAACTATTCCTTTAATGTTTTTTGCGACACAGAGTGTGATCCTGAAGTCTGTGAGTCGGCCGTTCCCACCTGCAGAGAGGACCAGGCTCTGATCGCCACCAGAGCCGACGGCAGCTGCTGTCTCGCTTACATCTGCAGTCAGTTCAAAAATTAACTTCCATCTTCTGGAATCATTCAACCATCAGTGAAACATCAGCAGGTTAACTTAAAGCCTTCAGTGTGATCAATGAAGTGTGTGTTTTTCTGCAGTGTGTTCTTCCTGCCTGGAGATGCCTCCTCTCTGCCAGGACGGCGAGGTGCTGACGGTGGACGGTAACACCACGGACCGCTGCTGCCCCGCCTACCTATGTGGTCAGAGAACACACACTTTGTGATTTATTTATTAACCTTTTCATATTTTTACATTTACAGATGGGATATTTGAACATTTGAAAAAAATAAGATATGGATTTTTGATAAGAATCTCTTATTTTTGTTTATTAAAGAATAGTAACCAAAATCAGAATCATGTTTATTGCCAAGTAGGTTTTCACATACAAGGCATTTGCCTTAATGTTTCGGTGTATGAAAAATAAACATAATAAGAGAAAATAAAAGATAAAAGCAAGTAACAGCCAAAAAAAGAAAAAAAAATACAAAAGAGTCCACTATATATATATTTAAATATTATAAATACAATATGTCTGTTTTTCAAAGAAAGAGCTGTACAGTTTTGTGCAAGAATGTGCAAAATATTGACCAGGGAATGTGCAAAAAGTTCACAGTATAAGTTTAGAGAGTAATAGTGCAATAAAGGTTTAGTTGATAAGTTTAATAAAAGTTACAGCTGAAAACAGTTGTGAATTCATGAATGACTGCCATGTTTTTGTTTGTGTGTATGTGTGTGCAGTGTGTGAGGCCTACAGGTGTCCTCAGCTTGCTTGTCCTGTTGGGATGTCAGTGGTGTCCGTGTCCAGTCCGGGTCGCTGCTGTCCCAACCAAACCTGCGGTATGACTCCTAAAAACCTCTCACAGAAAAGCCCATCTCTCTCTCTTTTCAATCAGTAGGACATTAAGATCCACTTCACTACAAAGGGTTTTAAATACGTTTTGGAATCTCAATTCTTCCTGACTTGACAATTTGTCCGTGTAAAGTCTTAAAGCATGAACACAGCTGAAATGTGAAGATGATCACCATTCATGTTTTTTATTTTCAGAGTGTACCTGTGAAAAGATCACCTCCCCAAAATGTGGCCTGGTACGTCATGACTTTTAATATTTATTCTGTCTGTTTGGAGATCTAATTATGTATTTTATATGATGTTTATGTGTATTGAACTCACTGGGTCAGTCAGTTTGATATTTATTTCTCTCGTTCTCTGGTTTTTGGTGACTATTAATAGTTTTTTTGTGTCATTTCTGAAGTAATTACAGTTTATCAGTGTCCCCGGTTCTCTGTGTGTTTTCAATGTATTTTCCGTGTGTATGTGACCCTGGTTCTGTTCTTTGTGTTCTGCAGGGAGAGGCCGCCCAGCTGGACCGGGCCTTCCTGTCCGACCCACAGAACCAGTGCGCCTGCAAAAGATACAAGTGTGGTGAGAACTGCTGCTTCAAATTCGACTGACAATCATAAACTTAATTAATATTTCCAAAAACATTGAAAGTGATTTACAATTAACAGGGATAAAAACAAAGAAATAAATAACAATCTGCTAAAAAAAAAAAAAAAAATAGGCATACACAGAAGCAGAAAATTCACACAAATAAAATCTAAATAATATGGAAAAACTTTTAAATTAAAGATGATGTGAATTGAAATGTGCCATCAGACCTGTACACTGTGAGCTCTGACCTTGGGTGTGTGTGTGTGTGTGTGTGTGTGTGTGTGTGTGTGTGTGTGTGTGTGTGTGTGTGTGTGTGTGTGTGTGTACAGTGCGCGAGGCGGTGTGTGTCTTCGGCGAGCGTGGTGTGTTGCGGCCGGGTCAGACTCTGGTGGAGCACCACGACGACGGCTTGTGTCACAGCAGGCAGTGCAGCCGCAGCCTCGACCCGGCGAGCGGCTTTCACCTCCTGCGCACCAGCAGCATTAACTGCTCCGCCCACTGCCAACCAGTAAGACCACAACACACATACGCACGCACACACACAATTTTGTAAATTAATATTCATAATTAGAGAGAGTAATAGAAATAAAAACATAAATAATAAGAGGTATATAAACCTAAAGTAAGAATTGTAATAAAAAATAGACACTATACAAGAGCATTTGGAGACTTGATTTAATAGATTGAAATTAATGCAGATCATTTATTCACTGATCATAGATAGATGTCACAAAATTATCTAAAATTTTTTGTCCGCCCCAACATGTAAGGCTGTAGCTTGATTCACTTACATATACAGAACAAATGAAAATAAATACAGTCTACATCTGTGAAACTTAACAACAGCACTCATACCAGTGGGAGAGAAACACACATACACACTTTTTGAAAATTATATTTTTTCATCGTTTCACAAAACTTCTCTTGACTGTTTGTGTTTTTCAGAATCAGATCTACGTCCCTCCGAAGGACCAGACGACGTGCTGTGGCGTTTGTAAGAATATTTCCTGCATTTACGAACACGAGAACGGGACAACAGTCCTCTATAAGGTAGGAAGTCAAGTAATTATGCAATATTAACAGTGATACTGAATATTTTACTTTAAATCTCTCATATACTGTATATATGTAGTTTTAACCGAGCGACTGTACCAAAGTGAGAGCAGGTGCCCCATGTACCAAGAGTCCTTACCACAGCAGCCCAGCCTGAATTTGACCCCTCATGATTTTATTTATTATTTTATCATTTCTCATTTCTTGTGACTTGGTTAGGAGTGTTTTTGTTTGTTTGCTTGTTTGTTTTGAAGACTAATATGGCAAAAACTGAACGTTTATGCTCCAAAGATCTGCTCTCAGGCTTTGTCAAAACTATTTGTTTCACAACAATGTGAAAGTCGTTAAACCCAATATATTATATGACATATTCAAATGCAATATTGATTCATTTGTAAAATTTCAATTTGGTAATTTATCATTAATCACCACTAGATGAATAATGATTTTACCACTCTGTATGATCATTTTCAGAAACATATTTTAGTCATATTGTCCACAGTGAACCATAACAGGGATGGATTGTTTGATCCTGAATTTAAAAAGTAATCTCAGGTTTCTTAAGATAATCTTAATGGTGTACTGCAGTTTTTATCAACGACGATCTTGGCTCAACAAGTCTGAGATGATCAGTAGTATTAGTCGTACTGTAGTGCATCAGCTGTGGTTGTTGAAGCTGCCGCTGTGTTTTCAGCCGGGGAAGTCCTGGGTATCAAACTGCATGAAGTTCGACTGCGCAGACACTCTGTCCGGACCCACGCTCATCTCCTACTCCTTCAGCTGCCCACCGTTCAACGAGACAGAGTGTATGAAGGTCAGCATGCAGCAATACACACACACACACACACACACACACACACGCAAACACACACACACGCAAACAAAAGAATATCAACTTTGAAAACCAAACTCTGATGCAAAGACGGAGGGTTTCTCACAAAAAAAGGATTTTTTTATATTTCTATCTTAACATTTTGACTCATCTGCATTCAGATCGGTGGAACCGTTGTAAGTTACATGGACGGATGCTGCAAGACATGTGAGTATCTGATCTGAGCGTAGCAGCAGTTCTGTAGTTAGTGTAGAGCTGTAGGCTGCAGCTGACACTGAAGAGCGCCTTCACCTGCCGCTCAACATGTTTCCAACATGTTTGCCCTTCAGTCAGACCAACATCTTCAACCACATTGAAAAATGAATCCTAGCTGTTGTTTTCCTTTTATATTTGTCGGATGTTTATTCAGATTTGAGAACTATGTCGGTGTGCTTTTCAGTGAATTCAGTAAACATGGCAACAGATACGTTTTTAAAGGTGAAAGTGCCAAATGATAGAAGTTGCAGTCACTGAAAAGCATCTGATCAAATGCAAGTGAGTTTGTGGTTTATGTGCTGCAGCTTACCATCATGTACCAATCCCACCAGGTACTGGATTCTCTCTGTTCCCTTTCCCCGTTAGCCCCCTGACTCCCACAGTTAACACAAACTGTGAACGAGGTACCAAAACAACAAGGCTTGTCAGTGCCATTGTTGATATTCAACAATGTACTCCCTCCCACGAAAAATGGAATAGTGATGAAACACACAGGATGTCTGACTGCAACCTACCAGAAGCGTCCTCTCAACTGCTGTCTCATTTCAGGTCTTGGTGAAATAAAAGTCAATAGAATAAAGCCAAAACATGCTATCGAAATTATAATTTTTTTTCTTCAACAATCATGGTGCAGATGCTGCATTCGACTCACTTCGTGAAGCCGTTAAAATTCTGGGTATTTCTTGTGAATTTCCTTTTTGTACGTTTTTTCTTAAAAACACAAATGAGTTAAAAGGGGTTTTACACCTTAAAGGAGGCTGTGACGCAATACTTTATGTAGGCCAAAAATGATGTCACACTTGAGAGGACAGTAACAAGTATTCACCCCCGCCCCTCCCTGTGGATCACGTACATGTTCAGTACACGACAGCTAAACTCTTTCCCCATTTAGCACTGTCTGGGCAGTGCATTGTTGATTGCCAACAATGTACTGTTGGTAGTGGCCCAGTAGTCGGGCTTAGACGTCTGCATGTGTCAGTAGATACTGATGTGGGCTGGTGTCGGGGGCCTGTATGTCATGTAGCTGCTGTAAAAAATCTGCATGCTGCTGCTGCACCACGGCTGCTGTGCTGCTCCGCCACTAGGGAGAGCTGTGTGGGAAACTAAAGCTGCTGTGTGAGGCATTTTACAATCAAAGAATCATCAGTGCAAACACTGAAGCAAACAATCGTCTGCGTATTTATTTAGGAACGCTAAGAATAAGATAATAGAGTTGCAAAATGGAAGCAGTTATTTTGAGCACACAGTGTTCTTGCAGTAACATGTTCTGCGTAGACAGCGGTAGGACGCTCAAGCATCAGTACAAAAGATGAAAAACTGTAAGAAACATCCACATATCAAGCTGTTAGTTTTTCCGTACTGCTAAGATTACACTTGATATTTAACCAGCAAGTTTAAATAATTTCACTTCGGTGTTCTGGGTCGATATTAGAAGAATTGTATAACTATGATGCTGCGCTTTGTTCTCAGTTGCACAAACAAAGTATTCTAAATAATGGCTAAAAATCAATGTAATATGTTGTAAAAAATAAGACCATAACAACACCAAATACATTTATTTTTTAATGTTATTGTTGAATTTATGTGCTAATTCTCTCCATCTTTGCTATATTCTCACTGCCTAAGTGTTCCTTGTAACCAGATAAAGACCTTCTATGAGTCACAATGAAGAAAAATAGTTGTAATACTATAATGAATTATTATAAATGATTCTATAATGAAATATTACTGTGATAGATGACTTACTCTGAAACAGCTGGATTGTTTGTAAGAGAGCAAACAGATCAAAAGATTTTCTTGTGATGGCAGATGGTGAAAGGAGCGAAAAACTGATTTGAAAAATTACCGATATGGCTGATATGTGACCTTAATGTGTAAAAAGACGAGATGCCACACATCGCTGCTTTAAGTTTGTGCTCAGTTTGTTTGTTTGTTTTTTATAATGCCAAAAAAGTTGACGGAGCATGTATACAGAAACTGTCTTTGTTTCATTAATTTAATTAATTTACACATTTCTAAAGATGTTTGAAAACTATCAGTTTGATGCCATGTTGTATACACGATTAATGCATGAATGATCTCACCATCCCTTTTATATGTTTTTTTTTTAAGATTTTTGGAATCATTTGGAAGAAGCTTCATTCGTCTTTGCTCCCTGACTTTCTAACTAAATATAGCTTTTATATATGGATTTCTTTTCTTCATACCCAAGTCATCCATCCACTAGAACAGCTTAACAGCTTGCGCATGATACGCAGCCTTTTTCCTCTCTGACTTCCTCCTCCCTGTCCTGGTGTTTGCTGTGTCTCTACATGGAGCAGCTAAGATGTTTTGTTGGGTTTATCTGCTGGACTTTGTTTCAACTGATTTGGTTTGTTGTCGTGCGAACAGGCAAAGAAGACGGGAAGTCGTGTCAGAAGGTGACAGTGAGGATGACGATCAGGAAGAACGACTGTCGCAGCAACAGACCGGTATGTTTCTGATGTGATGCTAGTTGTGTTTCATGAATTCTGAGCAGAACACAAAGAAATGTCTAAATAAAAAAATAAAAAAACACACAATAGTGAGGAAGAATTCAAGGAAGTAAAAGTAGCAAAACTACAGTGTGAATATTACGCAGAATAATATGTATTATATTATTAGATTGTAATTATTGATGCATTAATGTGTTCATCACTTAATTTTTGCAGCTGATAAAAGTGGGGCTAAGACGGTTTGTGAGGGAGAGCAGTATATCATCTGCATACACACTTAACTTGAAATTATAAGGAAGTAACATATTGCAAACTATCCTGTCCCGTCCAGTCTCCTGTCACCAAGAAATAACACAGAAATAGAAGTCCCAGAAAATGTTAATATTCTCTTTTACTCATGGAAAGTACATTGACTTATGTTTGCTATCTTCTGTCACCAGAAAAAACGAC
This sequence comes from Bovichtus variegatus, assembly GCA_943593645.1. Classification (NCBI taxonomy): domain Eukaryota; kingdom Metazoa; phylum Chordata; class Actinopteri; order Perciformes; family Bovichtidae; genus Bovichtus; species Bovichtus variegatus. Next base: position 10,909,661 of record CALSCE010009344.1, on the reverse strand, counting down.
AACATTTTAGCTGTTAACTCTCTTCCTGTTGTGTGAACAGCAGACATTCAACATACAGCTGAATTACAGATTAAAAAACAACAACACAAAGCAAGGAGTTGACGATGACCCTCGATGATGTTTATAAAGAATTACTTCTACTTTTATTGAGTTTGCTGGTTCTTTTTGCAGCCGTGCTGCCTTCTGTACTGACTCTGTGTCCTGCAGGTGAACATCGTGTCATGCGATGGGAAGTGTCCGTCCGCCAGCATCTACAACTACAACATCAACACGTACGCTCGCTTCTGCAAGTGCTGCAGGGAGACAGGGCTGCAGCGGCGCTCCGTGCAGCTCTACTGCAGCAGCAACGCCACCTGGGTCAGCTACACCATCCAGGAGCCCACCGACTGCTCCTGCCAGTGGTCCTAAACACACACATACTACACTAACACACACACAGTGTTTAGATGTACATCCTCTAAAACCACAAAACAAAGAAGAAGAGGAAGAAGAAACACATCAGCAATGTTGCTTTAGGATGTTGTGAGAGTGAAATACTGAGCTGTGATTGGCTGGACCGCGTGACTGATCTTGCTCTTCCATTTAGTTGTTCTGCGGCCTCTGCTGGCAGGGAGGTGGTACTGCAGGGCAGCTTCAAACTACTACCTTTGACCTCTGATATTTACCATCTCAGGGAGGTAAAAAAGTGTCACAAAAAGACAAGAGTGTGGCCTACTTATGACGTCACCCCATGATGAGTTTTGTTAGTCATTTATGAGAATTTGGATTCACAGAAGAACATTTTTATTGCTTAAGAAGAAGTTTGAATTTATTAAAAGTTGTTAAGTGTATCATTTTCACTTCAGTCTTGAAAACTTGTGAAAGTATCCTTTATTATAAGTTTACTGGAAACCAATGAGAGCATGCTGGAGCCGACTGATAGCCTCTAATTCATACCAGTGCTACTAATACAGCAAAACTCAGCAGGAATGGTCAAATGTCCCATCACACCCATTTCTTTCCTATCCTCCCTTCCCCACCTAATTTGCATAAACAAAAGACTGACATTCTCAGTAGTCACTTACGTGCTCTAATTCATCAAATGAAATGAGATAAGAATTAATGCAAAGGATTTATAAGAAAGTCACATAATGTTAACTGTCCTGTCTCCTGCCAGTAAAGTCAGCATTTTGAAATGCCTGGAAAAAAAACAAATTAAGATTATTCAGTTCATTTTATTTGAAAATTGATTGCCATGGGCAAACTGTTGCGCTATATATTTGTAAAATAAATGATTAGAACACAGAAATAGAAGTCACAGAAAATGTTAATGTTTCCTTTTACTAATAGAAAGTGAAGAGACTTATAGGTTTTACTACACTTGGTAGTGATGCCGTTTTTCTAATAATCAGAATCTTTCTTCCTGTTTTGATATCTAATTGATATCTAAATGATACATGGACACCCACAACGTTCTGCTTCACTGCACTGCTGCACTGCCACCTCCCTGCCACCATGTAGAGAAAAAGTAAATGTTCAGCAAAGGAAAAAGTAAGTTGATCTCTTGTTTTTGAGTGGGAGCTACTGTCTCTGCTCGTCTCCTCGACGTGCTGCTCTGCTGCCATGACTGTAAAGTAAAAGATATTAAAAGCACATTAAAAAGATTTCGAAAAAAGAGGGTTGTGATACAAAGTTTCAGGAGACGAGCCCTGACATCGTCTCGGCTTGGTTCAGTCCATCATCATCATCGTTTGGAGATTCATATTTTACCCAGAATTCCTCTTGTTGTGCCTTGTTTTTGTAAATAACTTTACTTTTTTAAATGATTTGCAATATCAAATTCTTAGATATTTTACTTTTAGAAAGACAACAATAAACTGTATATTCAGTGATGTGAAATATACTTTATATAATCAACACTAGTGAGGTGTATAACTGATTTAAATCCAGCTGTATGTGGAGCACTTTATTTATTTATTGGAGTTTGATAGAGCACAGCCGTTCTGATTTCTATGAATGACAACACGGAGAGAAAAGAAGCATTAGGCCCAACTGAAAAAACCAACAAACAGGACAGGATTTCTAAATGTTTTATTTGGTTTTATTCCCGATTACAGAATATATTAGGAGAGCGTTATCAAGGTTTCTCTCTGAACTAAATTCTTATGTGTTTGTTCACATCAAACAGACCCTCCTGGATAGACGAGTTAAAGAGGATTTGTATCATACAAATGTACATTCGCATTTTCAATAAATATTTCCTTTGGAAAAACTAAAACCTTTTCCTCTGTTTATTAGCTAACAAGACAGTGTGTAGTAAAGATTACGTTATTTCTATTATTGGTATATTAGGCTCACATTTTCACTTCTTTCTTCTGGCTGGCTCAGGTGTATTAAAGGAGCGGGTTTGTGTGAAGCACTTTAGCTCCAGTAGATGGCGGTAAGCACGGCCCCAGTTTGGAGAAGGAGACGGGAGTACCGGCACGTAAGCAAAGCAATGTACTGCTGTGGTCGGGGGGCAGCAGAGAAACATATTTTAACCACCTAGAAAGAAGGGCCACCTATCCTCTCTTAGAAGCCCCCAGACTCCTTTACAAAAACTAAACAAAAAAAACAGTAATTTTGCCTCGCAGAACACGAGAGTTGTGCTTCTACCGCTGCCGCGATCGGTTAGTTTGTTTGTGTTATTGACTTTGGTAAATCCAAATATAATCCTTTAAAACACCAAAGCCACACAAGGCAGTATACATGAATAATCTAGATATATACTGTATGAGCAGTGTGTAGTGAATACTCTGTTGGAGGATACCATAGACCAGACGAGGATCATTCTCACAACAGTTTCTGCCCTCTGGTGGTGAAAGTCAATTAATGTAGCTTTAAAAGTCAGAACTTCCTCTCGTTAGTTATTATCTTATATTCCTGAGCTGCAGAAGAATGTATGAATAAGTGTGCAGATTATTTTCTAAATGAATCAGATGAAACGCTTACTTTGAAACTTAGAAATCGAGTTTAATTATATATTAAATTAAAGACTTAAGACATTTTAAGGACCAGGTTAGTGGCCCAATGTATTAATATTAATCCAAGAGAGACTTCAGTTTTGTAAGATCTAATCAGAAAAATAAAGTTAACACAATGAAAGTTTGGTTTCAGTATTAAAGTCTTGTCTCGGTTGTTTTAATGCTTTACTTTTAGATGTTGTTTGTTTGTAGACTGTCTGCTGTGTTGAACTGCAATCTTTAAACGTTAAAATGTATTCTGACTTCACTGTTTGGTGTGTCGGGTCACACTCTTGAGCAGATGTGAGGGAGCAGCATTTGGGACTGTTCAGACCATATGAAAAAACTGTAGTTGCTTCTTTAATTTCAGAGACTCAGTGTCCAGTATCAATCAAATACTTCACCAGATGTGTGAGGATGGATAACCAGAGGAAGTCAGACCAGTAAATCTGCTCCTCCTCCTCTCGTATCTCAGACTCCAGACTGGCTGGCTGGTCTGAACATACGGCCGATTACATGCTGCAGCATGTTGGCACGGGCAGACGGGAAAATGATACCGAGCCGTGAACCCACAAAATCCAGGGATTTCTTAGCAGACATGTAAGCGGGGCCACCATTGTTTATATCTCACAAAGAGCTCAGATGGTGAGTGGAGTTCAGATGCGTGACACCGAGCAGTGAAATCACTCAGCAACACTGCTGAGCTGTACAGAAATTCAGGTGTATTAGTGGTTAAAGTACAAACCATAGTTTACATGATGGTCTGGCACTCAAATGACTTTGGAACCCCCCCCCCCCCCACCCCCTGGGGGGGGGGGGGGGCAGTGGTGGAAGAAGTATTCATGAAATCTAAAGTCATAGCATAGCCTGCCATAAAAAGAAAAATCATAGAAAATGTAGTACTATAGCATAACATAAACATTTGACAAAAATAAGAGTAAAGTATGTCATACAAATATTCTAAAAAATGTTATGGAACAGCATTCCATAAAAACTCATAGTATTATACGCCCTAAACAAAGTTAATAAATTCATAGCAAAACTTGGCATAAATAAATCATAGTATAGCATGCCATAAAAATGTCATTGGTATAACAAATCACAAAGTATATCATAAATGTCATTGTATAACATGCCATAAAATGTCATGAGAAATTCATAGTACATCATGGCATGAAAAAATTAAATAAACACGTCTTAATATAATTGTATTAAAATGTCATGGCATGTTATGCCATAAAAAATCATGAAAAAACGTCTTTAGTGCACCAAATGTACTGGGAATTTGAGTGGGATTTCAATACTTTAAACCTACCGTAAGTGCTTTCAGATACCACTGATACATTTCCCATTTCTCATGTGTACTTGCATGGGATTTTGTTGTGGTGAGGGTGGGGGTGCGAGGGGGGCTGAAGGGTCATCTTCCTCTGGTAATCCTGCTTCCTGCTGCCCCTTTAAGAGCTCTGCATGTTTGCATCAAGAAGTTTTCTATGAGTTTGTTCCAGATGTTGTTTGCAAAAAATGTTAATTATACATTATTTGTCGTTAAGGTAAACAGCTAAACCAAAATCACAAAGTACAGTATGGTACAAAATAACTGTCCTCAGATGACTCATGATGACTTTCAATTGCAGCTCTAAACACAGTCAGATAAGTGTAGCGCTCGTATCGGCCTCCGGGACAAACGTGTAAATTCAACGCAATAAAATGTGAAGATTTGTCCCCAACAACATGTCCCCAAAAACTCCTCCTCAGCTTAGTCCTGAGCTGGCCAGCAGAATAGCAGCCAGAGAGAAATGCATTGTGGGTGAAAGCTTACAGTGGAAAGTGACAGTCAACTTGACAAGTTCAAAACAGCTGCACATGCATGCACACACACACCACACACACACACACACACACACACACACAGACACTGGTTTTTCAGAGCAAGCGAAACAAGCGTGGGACACAAGGTGGAGACGAGCTGAGGGAAGGGAGGCGCTACAAACTCGTTTTCCATCATCGTCATGATGTTCATCGTCGGCAAACAGCTGCTCCAGTATTTTCTGCATTTTATGTAAAACACGAAAGGGCCATACACGCTTGTAAACATTTTTTTTCCCTCTCATGTATTTATTTACAACATGATAAAATGAGCAGAAACATGAATATAAAGTGAATGCAACTCTGACAAAACAAAATGCAGATTTGTTCACCGTGATGCATTTGCACAACTCAAGAAAGACTCAAGAGAAATGAATTGAAAATAATGGCTGCTGGAACTGTAGACAAAGTACATCTGGAATTCTGAATTGATTCAATAACTTTTTTGGCAATTCTACACATAGTGACCTATAATGGCAAAGTGAAAACACATTTTTTGTATTTTTTTCAAATGTATCAAGAATGTAAAACTGAAATCTCTAATTTACACAAGTATTCAGAGCTTCATTTCCAAATTGAGCTCCTGTTCGCTTTGATTATCACTGAGTCCAGCTGTGGCACATTCCATTGAACTTAAAGTAAGTTTTCTCTATTTTAAATGAAAATAAATCTATAGTAACACAATAAAGTGTTCAGTAAATAAATGGGTCTAAAATAATTAAAGCAAAAACACTGCAACACTCTTTTCAGTCGCTCCAAGCAATGAGAGTACACATGTTTCATATCAGCTTAACAGTGGTGGAAAGTAACTAAGTACATTTACTCAAATACTTTACTTAAGATGCAATTTACTTGACTATTTCCATTTTCTTCTACTTTATACTTCTATTATTAATTCATAACATTTCAGAGGCAAATATTGGACTTTTTATTCTACTACAGTCATTTTAACTTCACTTACTTTTCAGATTGATAATACAAGGTATAATCAGATAGTAAATGATGATGTGATATTTTAAATTAAGATACCCAGCAGTACATATATATATATATATATATATATATAAGTAGTCAGTAGTATAAGTAGTCAAAATGAGCTCAGCTTCACCAGCTGCAACATTAAAGTGAATCAATCAATAATTATAGTCCTATAACATAATATATGTTATTCTGAAATTAGCCATACTGCAAAATTAGTACTTTACTTTTTGGTACTTTAAGTATATTTTGATTGTTATACTTTTGCAGTTTTAATAAAGTAACATTTTGAATGCAGTACTTAGTAACTAGCATTTCTACACTGTGGTATTGCTACATTTACTAGAGTAAAATGTGTGAATAATTCTTCCACCACTGGTCTTTAATAATTCAGCGTCTTGCATCATAGAATTCACTGTTTTGTTAAAGTTTAACTTCAAAATAATTACAAATCCAGATTTTTCAATAATTGCCATTGTTTTGTTTGTTTTAGTTTTTAATGTTTGTTGCCTACTATCTATGCTTTATGTAAATACCACATGATTTCTGTGCTAAAGGTCTGCTGCACTTCTCTCTATCATACTACTGTATTTTCCAGTCAGCTGCCAACTCACACGTACAGTAATATGATCCAGTATATCTGAAATGTATCTGAATGAGGATTCCTACGAAGCATGGTTTCACATGTCCTGTATCCGGGCTTCAAGGATTCTGTGTGTGACAGAGCTGCATTAATATCATTGGTTTAACACTATAACTTTTATTATTCTTGCAGTTATTGGACAGAAAAAAGCAAATGTATCGCAAGCAGCAGCCACCATGTTCTCTCAGAAACTACAGAAAAAATCCTGATAGCCTGCGGAGAAAAAGAGAATATATTCAAACTGTATATTCAAAAACGAGAAGGCAATGAGAGGAAACTTTTTATTTGACCAGTTTTATTTTGTTGAATGGATTATGAAATGTATAAATAAAGCCTTTTACACTTAAAAAAAAAGTCTTTTTGAAAGGGTTGATTCATCCATGTCTGACTGAGAATGATTATTTTTTTGTTAAATTTTTCTGGAATATTGGTGGAATTAGTGACATTTGTAAAGTGTAAAGGTTCCTGATAAATGCATCTTGTGCCATAGTGTCATACTTGGTATATGGGACAATAACTCATATAATTAAGTTTATAAAAATACATTTTAATTACACAACACAACCGTAAAGCACCTTGATTTTTAGTTTTATTAAAGTGTGTCTCAATTGTGTTTGTAGATTTCTTTTATTTCCATAATAAAAAAAAAAGCCATATACTGAGATGATTGATGAGAAAAATTCTTAATTTGTCAAAAAACAGTGCCGTAATGATATGATTAAAAATGTATAAGTTGATTCACAAAACATTAATCTGCAACTGTTTTGATCATTGATTCATTGTTTAAGTCACTTTTGAAGCCACAATTTTCTGTTTCCAACTTCTTCTTATATTTCAGGATTTTGTGTTTTTCTCTGTAAATTAAATCTTTTTGGGTTTTGGACTCTGGGAAATTCACTATGTTCTGACATTTCAATAAGTCAATTTGTCTTTCTATTTATCAAACTTTGGCCAAAAGAAAACAATAAAAAAAAAAACACAACTACAGATTTTGTCTGTGACATGCTGATGAGTTCACTTGTCCTTCCTGTTCAGGTCAGAAGCTCATAAAACACGTCAGCACCGCCACCACTTCAATCAGTGCTCCTTTTGTCACTGCGTCTTTGAACAGCACGGATTTATATCCACGAAAAGGAGGAAGAGGAGTGAAAAAACATCCCGACGTCAGGGGCAGCTGATGACAAGGCCAGACTCCGGCCGTCGGGTGACGTCCTGGGACAGAGCGCTTGACATTTGTCCCCTCCACAGGAAGTGACCTGGTGGCTTTGTCACAGCAGGAGCAGATAGAGAGAGCAGGTTGAATTGATTTAACCTTTGACCCCTGAGAGGAGTAAAGACAGAGGTGATACTGATCTGTTCTCAAGACCGAAACACGGAGGAGGAACGTGGGAGCAGAAAGATAGATGGTGCAGCTTCCTTAGATCTGAGTAATGGTGAAAGAAGTGTTCAGAACTTTTAATAAAATAAAGGTAGTAATACCATACTGTAAAGGTTCCTTCATTTAAAGCTTAAGTAAAAGTACAGAAAGCAATAAAAGTAATAATAGTCATTATGCAGATTGGCCTCTTTTATTATTAGGACTTTTATAATGTAAGGAGCATGTACATGTTGTAGCTGGTCAAGGTCGAGATCATTTAAAAAATATTTACTCCCAGTTTAATGGTTAAGAATGCATCATAATTTATAGGACAATAAAACACTTCAATCTAAAAATGTGCAGACAATTAAAATATTAAAGTAAAATACAAAAGGACACTGAAGGAGAAGATGTACAGTGTTTCTCTATAAATATAATCACTGAATGTCCCTCTACTCCCCAAACCAAGTGAAGAAATACATTTCTGTGGTTTTCTCTCAGCCGTGGTGATTCATAACTGCAGTGTTGTTTCGTAAGAGAGGGGAAAACCGTAAGAGTTGTGACTGAAAAGTCATAAAGCAGCGAGGAGTCACACATGAGTGATCAGAGCTGGAGTTCAGATCACCAGCAGCTGTCCGCTCACTTACTGTATGTATAGTAACAATAGAGCTACATTATTATATTATATATCATCATATACATTACAGTTACGCTGAAGTTAAATTACTGTAAGAACTGCCATACTGATACATTTAGAGCGCAGCTACACAGCTAACTGCAGTTGTGTTTATCAGAAGAGTTTGCACGAAGAGTTTACTCAAATAGAAGCTGTAACGCACGCTTCTGTTGAAAAGTTTATAATCTCCTGCCACAAAAACTCGATAGTGCACAGTCAGATGTCTGAGAGGACCGCTCTATATTTCTGAATGGTCGCTCATGCTTTTAGGTTGTAAAGTCCTCTTTGCAAATAGATGTTATTTAATATGCAGGGTTTGTTTTGTACATGGAGAACAAAACGCTGTTCAATGGTTTAACCAGACTGACAATAGAAAGTGCAGAAAGCGAGAGTGTGTGTGTGTGTGTGTGTGTGTGTGTGTGTGTGTGTGTGCGTGTGTGTGTGTGTCCCAGCAGGCTACTTGCATCCTATTAGAGCAGTTAGTCGCGGCCATCACAGCGAGTTCAGAGGTCAGCCACCTCGCCACGCAACAGGAAGTAATAATTCACAGTGAGCCAGTGGCAGCGTCAATCAGCCTGTCGGACCACAGAGAAGTTGTACACCTGTCTAACTCCACCTCCTCTCTCATATCACTACAACATACAGCAGCTGCATGTTGAAGCTGACTGCATTTTTGGTGTAGTTTGAACTTTATTTATTTTATTTTTCCTCCTTTTCCCTGGGTTGACAAATAATTGATTTTCGGGCATTTAGGGTATAGTTTGTATCAAATTTGCTAATTTTGTATCCACATCCATAACGGCTTTACACCTTAGATCCCCACAGTTTGCAGTTAATCAGGTCCTCTTGTGCCACTGACAGCTCTGAGATGTTAGTCTGGTTTTGATCTAGACGTTTGGATATTTTTTGACCTACAAATCACAAAATCTGTACTCAGTAATCAGGTAAACCCAACAGATATGTGCCTGCAATGAGCGAAGTTCTCTCAGTTTCCTAAACATTATAATGTTTTAGAAATCTGGTGATGAAAGCTGCTCGTCTGAAAATGCATTGAATTCTGACATAACCTAAAATTGTGTTGGTCGTAGCTTTTGTTGTTGATCCTTTTTGATTTTGTGAAGTTGGCAGGATTGTCATTTCCTGTTTCGTAAAGCTACAGAAATCGTGAAGGCCGTCCCCCAGATTTTGCCGTTCAAAAGGAGGTTTCAGAGACTATTAGAAGATCTGACAGGTACTTAGTTTGAAGCATAATGAGGCCTGTAGTGAGCTCGTAGTGTTGTGTCTTCCCTCCATTGAGAACACCGAGAAGGCTGCTGAGAAACAAGACTAGGGGAACAACTCTTAAGCCAGACGGTCAGTTTGCTTTGATTGATAACAAGAGTTGTAAAATTGAGGTGGGGGTACAGTGTGTGTGTGTGTGCGTGTGTGTGTGTGTGTGTGTGCGCCTGGGTTTGGGGAGTGCCTCTGAGCTCCGATCCATCTGGAAACCCCATCCAGGTCCAGCAGACTGTCCCCCTGTCCTGTCCTGCGTGTCCCAACATGTCCGTTCTCAGCAGATCGGATCAGAATGAGGTTTCATAGTTTCCTCGTTTGAGCTTTGATGATGACAGGTGGAGATTTTCTGTTTGTGTGTGTTCATTAGGAAGACAAAGAACAGCAGCAAGTTGGACTTTAACCATAATCCTAGGCCCCCCGCAGACCCCAGACCGTTTGTCATATCTCACAGGTGCTTTATTCTATCATTGCCATTTTTCTTGATTGTCAATCTATTTGTTCTTAATGGCTTCGAAACATTGTTTTCTGTTTATGTTGTGCTTTATAAAACATACCAACCTATGTCATGGGGAACCGCAGTCAAAAGTTATTTAAAATATCACTCACTATCAGGGGGATAGGGACACGCTGTCACTTTAAAGGAGACAGTTACAGTTAAAAAAAATTATCAATGATTCAGGTACTTTATTTTGTTGTGTATGTTTTTCTTATTTTAGTTTTTCTTTGTTCAGTTGCTTTTTTTGTGACATTTTAACTCTGGCAAGACTTATGGACAAAATAAAGAAAAAAAAAGAAAAATACAATTTGTTGCAGATCTTTTAATAGTTAAGTTAAGTTAAGTTAAAAATGCTAATTAAGATGAACAAATCCAAGCTCAATTTGACCAACAATGTTCAAGTTACAGTTGATGATTTCATACTTTGCAGAACTTTCAGTTTTCATGATCAGTTCTTATCATGAGACACTTAATAAATCTAACAAACCACCATATATATAATAACACTAACACACAAACCAAACAATAAATACAAATAAAATCCAACACAACAGCAGGAGATTCCCTGAACAACCTCACACTCCCCCTAACATGCCTAATAAAAATACCCTCGCCTGGTACCCAACGCTATAAACTGATCTGGCATCAGTCCCTGGAGAGATATAGAGGGTACTTGAATGAAATGGGAGACATTCGCTGTAACGGCGAGCAGACGGAAATGGGATTAAGAGCTTCAGACGAGCTGAGAAAATGGGGAATGACCAGTTGATCCAGTTTTTTCCCTGTTACTTTTTAGTCAAAAGTACTGTAATTTGAGAAAGTGAGTCCTTTAACTGACTGACAAGGAGGGGTCTTTGGTTGACATCCAGAATGGATCCTTTTTTATTTTAGTGATATCTAATTGTCAATTTTCATCATTTTGGCGATTGACATTGCAATGGTAATTGCCTAAAGAACTTTGCTCTACAGATTATTTTCTTCTCTGTGATGCTTCTGTAGTGTTTCTACCGGCCCCAGTTTGAGCCTCTCATGTATTAGCATACACTCCAGTCACAGAGGTAACCATCAGTTCCTCTAAAAGACAATTACTCAGGAATAAAGGTTGTTTAAACACACGTAGCCATAGTTCTGGAGGTATGACCAGAATCCCCAAAGACTTTATCCATGTGGATGAAAAAAATATTCCATAAACAAAATGATAAAAAAACTTTTTTAACAGGTTTTCCAATGGCTCACAACTTGGGGATTCGGAAAATACTTTCAGAACAGTAGCACATGTTTCAAACATGGCTGGTTAATTATCTTTTAGAGAAACCAATTCCTCTCTGATTTAAATGTATGCTAATACATGAGAGGCACAAACTGGGGCCACTAGCATCTAATCAGCAGTAGTATATAATAATATGTAAATGGCTCCAGTTTCCTCCCACAGTCCACATACATGCAGATGAAAGGGTGAACTGGAGACTCAATTACCCGTAGGTGTGAATGTGGTTGTCAATGTGTTGGCCCTGTGAGAAACCACAGTTCAAGCTTGAGTGCAGTCCAGTTAGTTAAAGGAGTAGTTACCCCAAACACAATATAAATGGTATATAGAGATCCTCTCCCTAGGCTCTATGGTCCCAGAAAAAGTTTTCTATCGAACGGCGTTAAGGAGAACGAAGCGCCCGAGAAATGAGAGTATAAGAGATAACAGACTTTGACCGAACGGACGATAGCAAAAAATATCTAAAACGTCCAAAAAGATTTCTAAAAATGACATTATTCAAGTGTCCTGTATCCATTTATGCACTCATGGAAATCCAAACACCAACATTTTCCCTTAATAAAACATGCTTTTTTCGGCTGTTTATAACCTTTGTCCTCTGATGAAGTCTGTTTGCACTGATATATTTTCATTTTTCATGCGCTCCGCTCTCGTTAATGCCATTTGATAGAAAACCTTTTCTGGGACTATACACACCCTAAGGAGGTGAGCATTTTATATTTTTAGTTTTGGGTGAACTATTCCTTTAAGCTTGATTTCTAATCAACTTTTGCTTCCTGGAGATTTGCTGTATGAGGTTTTACCATTAGACTCTCTTAGCTCTGCTGCAACGAACCTGACTCTAAAGTTGGATAAAAAAAAACATGTTTTCATATTCATATTTCTTTATTGAATTTATTATCATGTGTATCTAAAGATACATTGTGTTGACTCCCAGTTAACTGGCATGCATGAAGTGTATTGCTGATGCAAGAATGGAAGGAGGAGTGCAGAGGTGTGTAGTTTCCAGGCATCACACTCATCCAGTATATGATTAGGATTTTGAGGAATCAGGGAGGGGTGCTGAGGCCTTAAGTCAAAAACAAGACTGAAAAGCAGAACAATTCTCTAAAAATCAGCAAAATACTTTAAAATAAGGGGAAAGCATCGTTCCACAATCAGGAGTGACTCACTCAGCGTTTCTTGTCGGACAGTGTCACAACACATGACAGTAACAAACACTGGGACATGGAGGCAATTTAAAGGTTAACATATATTTTTGGTATTTTTAATTGCCTTGGTAAATATATACAGTGGATAATGTAAAAGTGAAAAAGAACATAAAGAATATATAGAAATATAGAATCTATCTACACGCTTTAACCTGTTTTGCTGCTGGACTGGGATTTGTCTCCTCTTGGCCTTTATCTGGTCTCTGATTGGCTGCTTGCTCAGATGCCGGCTGTGTTCCAGCTGCAGAGAGTCGGGTCCGGCGCCGACCGCCTTTTAGCAGCCTTTATGGTTTATTATCCAACTGTAATGCAGGATTATAAGAGCCGACTGTAATGTTTAGTATCACACTGCAGGATTAGTGATCACACTAATGGAGGAAACAAGACTCTCCCTCTAAACTGAAACTTTTATTGAGTTCGTTTAAAAAGAAAAGTCTGGTGATATTACATTTTTTTCTTATGGCGAAAAAATCCCATGAAGAGACTAAGAATCAACAGTGAATTCAATACAACTTTATTAATCTACAAAGGCAATTTCAATGTATCTACTAACAAGTATATTGTGTGTGCATCAAAGCTGGCAGATCTTTCCATTACATTAGCAGAGTGACTTACAGTGAACTAACTACAGGGTCAGTCCCATGGAGCAATGGTGGCAGCCTGGTATTGAACTCACACACTTCTGGTGTTCTGTGCGAAGGCCTGACCATTAGACCACCTTAATACCACCCTCTTCTTCTGCTGTGCCATAGAGCTCCATTGAGAACTATTTAAAAACATCTATATATTTGTGTTTCAAAAAAATGTAAGTGTTCAGTAGGAGCTAATGGGCTTGTAGTTGAAAGCCACAGACAGGAAGTAACAAGTATTAATAGATGGGATGAACTAACACATTGTTGGTTTTGGCTTTTTCATGGGATTCGTTGACAATAAGCAAACTGTGAAATAACATCAGCCGTCTCCTCACTGAAGAATAAAGTAAATCACTGCATCATTTAATTGGATGAACAGGCACCCTGTCAGACACCTGCCTGAATGATCTCGAGCCTGTACAAAATATTTCATTCAACTGACTGCACATCATGCCACATGTTGCAGAAAAGAATTTGGGATAATAACACTAATAATAAAAATTATTATTATTATCCAAAATATCCAAGAAATACAATTAATAATAATAATAAAAATTATTATTATTATTATAATTTCCCGATAATTTTCTTATAGATGTGTAATAATCTTTTAAAATCACACTTTAATAACACCTGGCAGGGTTTTCACGTACCAAACTTAATCTTGTTTTTCGGGAGCATTTTATGCAAGAAGTAAATGTGTGACCTATTTATTTTTGTTCTTATTTATTTACTTCTTTAATTCTAATGCGAACACCGTCTTGGACATGTATGTGTCCAACCTTTTTAATAGAGCTGGAAAATTATTAAATGATGCCAAGACTGACACATTTATGGCAGCATTAGATTCTGATGCCATCAGGTTCATGTTCTTTTGGTTTATTTGAATGTGTCCCAAGGAGACTGTGAGTGTGAGAGTCTGGAGATATTCCAAAATGATACCAGCCTCAGTTAAAAGGGCACTTGTCTTAGATTTCACGAGCTGCTAAATTTAACATTCTGCCTTCCCCTTAAGCTGTGAGTGATGTGAGCTGTTATGTCCCACACCCACACTGTATATCTCTGAAGCTGTGAAAAATCTCACTTTTACTAGACAACAAACAAATGCGTGCTGGTCGTATAGTGGTCTAGTAGTTAGGCTTCCAAATAAAACCCTAGGAGTTCAATACCAGGCTGCCACCATTGAGCTCCTGAGCAAGGCACTTAAACCCAAGTCCCTCCAGGGGACAGTCCCTGTAGTTAGTTCACTGTAAGTCGCTCTGGATAAGAGCATCTGCTAAAATGACATGTAAAAAAAATCAACACAGTTACAAGATGCCACAAATATAATAACAAAACACATAAGAATATTTAATCTGGCACAAAATGTTGGTTATTTGCTAAATTTGCTATCCAAGAAATAAACACAATTTCATAATATCATATTACATGAAAAGTAATTATTCTGTCTTTTGTAACAATCCTACAAATTTGGATTTTGATCTAATATTACCAGAGTTGCCCCCACATCATTCAGGTAACATTGTCTTCTTTTTTTTTAGTTTAGAATACAATTAGGTCAGTTAAATTAAGCTATTTTGGTCAAAGTTAAGTGGACTCAAGTGTCACAAAAATAACTTAAAAATCTCCCCTTATTCAGCATTTTTATATGCTGAATAATAAATATGCCATTTTTCTTGATTTTCCCAAGATCAGGCTCTGTAAAAGACTTATAATATAGAGTGCAATAGTATAACACCAGTGTGACTCCAGCAGTGCACACATTAGCGTTTGTAGACAAAATCTACAAAAGACAAAAGACAAAAGAGACAGACGAGAAAAAACAGAGAACTTCCAACAAACATAAAAACAAATGAAAATCTGTCTGAGTTGGGATCATTTCACCTGTTTGGACAAGTTGTCTTAAACTGTTGTCCAGTGATGACCCTCTGTCTCTCAGAGGTCAGAGACCTGACGACTGCGTGACATTATGACCTCCTCAGCAGGACATCAGTCTGATATAACTGGACAAAAGTGCTTCACAAAGTTAGAAGTTCTATAAGCTGTATGTAGATACACTGACATTTACTGATATTTAAGGTAAAAGGTGTCTTCGTTCGTGTCGTGTCGTTCAACTTCGTCTTTCATGATCTGACAACAACGAGAAAATCTGTCTTTGTGAATCAAAAATGTATTAAAAGTATCCTCAAGTACACTTAAACTTCTCTGGATATTAAACAGGATTGCGCAACACTCTTTGATGGTTTTATAAGTCATTGTTTTTATAAATTACAGCACAAGGTCACAATTAAAGACACTAAAACACCAGAAAATCAGATCTGCGTCTAAAACTGTCAAATATTTCTACGATGTGATGGATAGATAGGCTCAAAATACCAACATAAATACGTAAATACATGATAAAACACTAAACTAGAAATATAAATATGGCTTTATTATTGCTATTCTATCACTGTTTGTATCCCATTATTATAAAGGACAATTATGATAATGAGTTGCTGCCTCTAACATATTGTTTCATACATACTTTAACCTTTCACATACACTTTTGGTACACATGAGTGTATATATTTCCCTAAACTGTGTTCTCTTAAACTTTATCTGCAGTTATATCAGTAAATATCAAGTGAAACTGCGACGAAAAGTTAACATGCGGGTACAAAATGACTTGCACTTCAAAAATGTTCATCTTAAAAAGTTGTTTCTTGTAGTAAAATAATGATTTTTAACATCTGATTTACATAATCCAGGAACTGACAGGAATCTACACACTGAAAAAATGCATAAAACTGCTCAAAGAGTCATTTTAGTTTAAACATGGGTTTTATTTATTTATTAGTAAACATCAGAATCAGACTCAACAGACAGAATGATTTGTTAAAATTGACTTTTTTATTGCTTCCTTGTTGTTGTCAGGTTTCAACTCAGTGACACACACACACACACACACACACACACACACACGCACACACACACACACACACACACACACACACACACACACACACCTCCCTCAGATCATTGGTCACTTACACCCCAGCCCCGCCTACACACTGACGCCTTTATAAAGACAAACCTAGCTGGGGGAGCTGAAGTTACACAGACTGGCCCTTTAAACACACAGATCTCCTCAGCAGACACTTTCTACTTTTTAATCAGCTGACTTTGACAGGACACATTTCAGAGACACCTTTCTTTTCTTCTTCTATTATTTCTTTGTTTTATAGAAGACACTTTGTGGAGACTTTCTCTTTTATCGGAGGAACTTTGCAGGGAACTTTTCCTTCTCTTCTCGTCGCTCTGAGGGAATCTCCTGCAGATGGATCTGCCCGACCTTCCCTTCCCTCTCTCCTCTGCCGATGACCTCTACGATGACCCCTGCTTCAGCACCGGCGACATGAACTTTTTTGACGACCTGGACTCCCGGCTGATGCACGCGGGCCTGCTGAAGTCAGATGACCATCTTCATCACCATCACCACCATCATGTTCCCGTCGCAGAGGAGGAGGAGGAGGAGGAGCATGTGAGGGCTCCCGGGGGCCCCCACCAGGTGGGACACTGCCTGCTTTGGGCCTGTAAGGCCTGCAAGAGGAAAACGTCACACGAAGACCGGAGGAAAGCAGCAACCATGCGGGAAAGGCGGCGGCTCGGTAAGGTCAACGACGCCTTCGAGACCCTGAAGCGCTGCACGGCGTCCAATCCAAACCAGCGGCTGCCCAAAGTGGACATCCTGCGCAACGCCATCAGCTACATCGAGTCCCTGCAGTCACTGCTGAGGACTGGTCGGGACGACAGCTTCTACCCACCACTGGAGCACTACAGTGGGGATTCAGACGCCTCCAGCCCCCGCTCCAACTGCTCCGACGGCATGGTGAGTCCGAGAACAGCTGAGCGGTTCATGTGGTGCCTCAGGAAATGTTTGGAATGCGTTTTGGATATTTATTTTTGGCCACAGTGCTTCAATACATTTTCAATGAAAGGAGTCTTTAAAATCAACTTTTAGTCCCATTTTAGGCCAAATTATTTTCTTTGACTCTTTGACAATAAATCAGGAGATTTGCTCTTCTTCCACATTTGTTTCAAATACTGAAAGCAATTTGCTATTGTTTTGGAAGGAACGTAGAAATAAATGCATAATCGGATTTCCTGAAATAAAGCAAACACTCATTTTCAGATGGACTGCTCAAAATGTGATTTTCAATTTGTTATTTTAATTTGAAATACGTTCTGACCTGTGTCCTTGTTTTGTTGTTGTTGTCTTGCAAAGATAAGTCTTCATTAAAAAAAATGAGCAGAAGAGGGAGATCGACATTTAAACAAGTTACAAATCGTTACAAAAACACAATTAAGTAATTTGTTAATAAAAATTAAGTTGAAAAGTAGATCTGTTTCTAAACATAACTCATGTCTACATCTCTGCAAAGTAACATTTTACTTTCATCAACTTCATGAGATCATAATTGATGATTGATGTTTAGTTGTTGACTTAAATCGACTTTATTGATCTGTGTTTCCAGACGGATTTCATCTCTTCGTGTTCAACCAGAAGTGAGAACAGTGACGGTTCCTACTGCAGCCACACAGACGGTCAGTTTCACATTCATTCTTCTCATCTTGTTCATCAATATTACAGATTTATGTTTCCTCTAAATATGACCATTTTCCTATCATAAAATATATATTTTTTTAAACAACTAAGCAGAAACTAATGTTGCGTGTTTCTTTTCTTACAGATTCCAGGAGCAGGAAACCATCGCTCATTTCCAGTTTGGACTGTTTGTCCAGCATCGTACAGCGGATCAGCACAGATCCAGCTGTGGCTCCCCCAGGCGACAGCGTGGTCCCCCGGGGCCCTGGATCACCTCAAAACAGTCCTGCAGGCTCCAGTTCCTCTGCTGAGCCCAACAGCATCTACGAGCCGCTCTGAACCTGAGGTAGCCGAGGACTCATATTCCACAAAAAGCCAAGACAAGCATTTAAAATACTTCTTTCCCTGAAGTTTGCCTCCAGTTCCTTCAGGTTTTAGCCTCCTGAACAAACTGAAGACAGCTGTTGTGTTCCATTAATGTCAGCAGGAAAAATTATATTCACCTGACTTATTTCTGCTGCAAAACTAAGGACCATTATGTGCATCTGTAAATAAGAGCTGTTTGTTCCGAGTACACACACACACACACACACACACACACACACACACACACACCCACACACATTGTTGTGTCATGTTTCTATATATTATTTATGAGTGAATGGCATTTTAATAAAGAAATATTTATATTCAGTAAAATCTTTCAATGGATTTACTCAAACTTTTTATTAATATAACCTCTATTATAAATCTATATAAAGTGAAATGTTCCATTGTTTTGAGCTTTATGTATATGTATATATATATATATATACATGAATCTTTCCCGGAAGCTGGAGGTGTGTCTGTTCACCTGTCTGTCTGTTCACCAGACAGACAGGTGAACAGACAGACAGGTGAACAGACACACCTGCAGCTTCAGACAGACAGGTGAACAGACAGACAGGTGAACAGACAGACCTGCAGCTTCAGACAGACGGGTGAACAGACAGACAGGTGAACAGACAGACAGGTGAACAGACA
>CALSCE010009344.1:10854504-10890658 GCA_943593645.1 Bovichtus variegatus | reverse complement strand
GGTGAACAGACAGACAGGTGAACAGACAGACAGGTGAACAGACACACCTGCAGCTTCTTCTCTGCTGCAGCTGCTGATTTATCCAATTTCAGTTGTTCCATCTTCACAGTTTATCAGGACTTTTTCATGTGACTTTTGTTTTTTACTGTGATGCGACTTGAAAAATGTTTAGAGCAAAGTACTATTACTACTTCTGTAGCCTACATGTAAAGTAACTGATAAAAGAAAATACTCAACAAAGTACAAGTACACAAAAGTACTGTAATTTTGTTTCTTCCACCCCTGATTATTACATTTTCATTAAAGTTCTGAGAGCTTGACTGCGAAACATTTCAGAAGCAGACTGTTAGTATGCAATCAAATGTAGGCTCAACAATAATATATAATTCAACTAAATATAATATATCATTATATTATACATGTAGGCTATAATATATAAAAACAATGAACTGCAAAATGTTAGTTGTAGTGATGTCATGGTGATTTAAAATAGCACCCCCTACAGATGCAGGATTGTTAAGCAGTCAAAAATACCAATTTAACTGTATGAACCTACTCTACTGTTTATTCTCAGGATCCTAATCAATTAGATCTACAGATGGATTGATACAAACTTCAACACTCAGGCTGGAGGATCAATAATTATAGCTTTTTATTGTTTTGAATCTTCTTCTCTCTTTTTTTTTTACATAAACACAGTGATGACATTTTTTGAATTTCTTCATTAAAGCTAAATTCATCCAGAAAACTCGAGCAGACACTAAGACGTCCAGTTGTTCCGAAGCTGCCGGTGTCTACGGGGTCTGAGCCGCTGTTGCAGCCGAGGGGAGGCCCCTCCTGTCCGTCACTCAGCAGCCGCTCACTTCCTGCGGCGCGAGGCGGCTCCCTTCTTGCTGCTGCAAAGCACAAAGTGCAAAAAAAGAGTCAGATCTGTATGGTGGCTTTAAATTGAATATTGTAGATGGATAGATATTATTTAAAATATGAAATATATATAGGAGAGCTAAGCAGCACAGGATGACAAATAAACCAACTACTCGACCAATTTCTTGAAGTTACATCGCCCTCTAGTTTCCAATCATAGGCCAACTAATTACAACCCTGGACGTACAATGGGCTAATACTTAACATTACATTATTAATAATAATATTTCCTGTTAAAGATAAAATCTGCCTATAATCTGGATTACACCATTACAAATTCAAGGTGGACCTTTGGAGAGGAAAAGTAAAAACAAACAAACAAGTAAATAATTAATTATATTTAGTGGTGGAATATAACTAAGAACAAGTGATATACTTACGTACAATATTGAGATACTTTTACTTAACTTGATTATATATATTTTATGCAACTTTATACTTGAGAAGGAAATATTGTAATTTGTATTATTTGATGCTAGATACTAGTTAAATTGTAGATTTAGATCATTAATCTAACATTTAAATCCACAAAATAAATTATGTATTATTACAGATTAAACTACCGAGCAGTATGTATAGTAATTAAAATCAGCTCCACTTTTACCAGATGCAACATTAAAGTGAAAAAGACATGAATGCATCAATAATTATAATCCAATAATATATGATTCTGAAATGGGTGATTCTACAAAATGAGTACTTTTACTTTTGGTACTTTAATTATATTTTGATGCTTTTCTACTCTTACATGAGTAAGTATTTTTACACTGAAATATTGCTACTTCTACTTAAAGTAGCCCATTATTGACCACACATAAAAGATATGCAAATAGTTATTACTACATTATGTCTAAGATTTCTGAGTTTATCTTTTACATTTCAAACGTATTTTTAAGTGTTTTCACTTAAGTATCAACATCACACAGTGTGTACATTTGGATTGAAGTTTGATTGCTTTGTCATTATTCCAGTGTGAACATCCTGCATGTGCACTCCAAGACAGAATAAGTATGTATGTGATGAACTGTGATGCAGAGTTTCTTTGAGTGTCTTACTGTTTCTGCAGCTCATCGATGCGGTTTCTGAGAGAGACCACCTGCAACACAAACAGCTGTGTTTGAAGCAGACACAGCAGATATCTCCCCTGCACACAGGACTGTGAGATTCTCTCTTTAAAGTTGCCACATGCAACTTTTTCTACATTCAAATACGACCAATTGAACACGACCTACAGTATTTCAGGCCTAAACTCCTGTTTGCCTAAAACTGGGTGATCGGGGGAGAAGTTTGTTCTGACTTCACAGTGTTAATGACATTCACACAACAAGGAACAACACAAGTTGAGTATATTCTACCTTTTCTTTCCTCTTCCTTTGACTAATCATGTATCATTGTTCAAATGAGAAAAAAATTATCCTGAAACACCGTAGAAAGCACTTTTGACTTGAATGTAGACATTAGCATACACGTCACAAAGAGAGGATTTTTTACTTCTCACCATGTATCAGGGAGTGTGACACACACCCTTAACGTAACAAAGACGTATTGGAGTCCTGCTGATGTTTATATTAACTAGATCAAACTCATGTATGGAGCAATCTGTGAGTGGGAATTACTGCTTCGACAGATTTACTCAAGAGAATCATGAAAAGTTTTTTACATTTTTACATTGTAGTCTTGGATTTTGTGTATTTATGTGTTTGTATTGGAATGAGTTGGTCTGACAATAAAGTTCTTTATACTACAAGTGTTGCTGGAGTTTTGACCTCTTCTGACTTTTTCCTATCCGTCCCAACATCCACATAGCGGAAGACTCATTTGGAGTGTGTTGAAGTGTGTGCACAAACATACAGCATTTCCTCACTGACCTCATATCTCTGCCTCTTGAGCTTCTCGCAGTGGTCGTATTTGATCGCCTCCAGGTTGTGCAGCCACTCCCACAGCTCATTTGCCTTATCCCTGACAAGCACAAAGCAGGAACCAAACAATGAACAATATTCTGCAGCAGCTGAAAATGACATGTTGCTTCCTTCAAATGAGTCTGAGGTTATCAGAAAAATCCCATTATTTTAACCCTTAACTTTTCTCTTGAGACAGTTCTTTCAACTGCTTTTTGCCAGTTACCTCAGATTGTTCTCGCTGAAATCATTGACGTCCAGGGGTTTGCATCTCTCTGCCATGATCTTCTTCTTCTTTTCTCTTTCAGTTTGCTTCTTGCCTCTCTTCTGGTCAATCTAGAAAAATCCTACTAGTTAAAACACCACGTCTCCACAAACACACAAACGCTCCTATCTGTTTTGTATGAGGTTGAAGCAACAATTTGAAATCCCAACAAAAAAGGAATAAAAACTACCTTCTGCAGGTGGCTGCTGTAGCCTGATCCCATGCTGGTCAGCGCGTTCTTCTTCTTGGCTTCATCCTCCGCCTTCCTGTTGGCGTCTGCCTCCTCCCTTTTCTGCCGCTCAGCCTTTAAGATTCATTTTAAAATGTCACAATTAGACAGCATGACAAGTGCAAAGACAACCACTTGGGTATTAACTGGTTTTATTTTATCCCTCCTTAATGTCCACGAAAAATTTAAAGAGTAAGTTAACAGCGCCAGTGAACATTTCACCTGGTTGCAGTGACGTAGAAATGTACTCGGTACACTCTGACTTCACTGCTCGGCGTGCTGAGATGGGCAACATACTTGAAACAACCAGAAGAGGTCAGCGTGATGCTGCTTTTCAGCCTGGTATTAAGTTACTCTTTGAATTGTGTTTTCCACAGTCAGAAGCGCTTACTGTAAATAAGTACAGTTTGCTGATGGGAATGTCTAAAGGTGAATCTATTTATAAAGAATCAGAAAAGTGAAGTTACAGATTACGAACGCGTACCTCTCGTCTGGCCTGCCGCTCCTTATCTTTCTCAGCACGAATCCTCTGCTGCTCGGCTCGCTCAGCGCGGCGCTTCTCCTGAGAACGCAAATCAAAACACAATGCGGCAAAGCTGTGCAGCAATTATACTAAAGCTTTAGCAGTTTGCGTTATTTCGACGTATCGGCCGTTATCTTTAAAATCCTTGTCAAAGTACGCATAGAAACACCACTGCAGGTTATCAAGTGCGTGTGTAATGTCGGTTTTTTTGTTTCGGTAAAATCTCACGATTCTGTCTTTGAGCCCAAGGAGCTCCTCCTCCTCCTTCTTCCTGCACTCAAAGTGAGCGTCGATCAGCGACTGCAGCTCAACCAGGTCTTTGTTTTGACGTTTCTTCTGGATGTCCTGTAAGAGGTAGACGGGAGACGGCAGCTATTAGCAGACAGGACAGAGGTTGTTGGCTCCAAACCCACTAATTAAAAATAGCTTGGCCTCTGGAAGTGAAACAGTCATAAGGCTGTGCTGGAAATGATGAGCGCAGGCTTTTGGTGTTTTTATCCTTCTTCTTTGTGCTTACATTGTTCTTAGTAAATACAAACAAAAAAAACAGGTAAAGAAAGCACATGCAGTAACTTGCAGCTATTCCACTACAGTCACTCATAAAAGGTTTTTATTTACTGAAGAATATTTGGTAACTTCGTGCATTTTTATAGGAGCTTTTACCCAAAGCGCTTTACGTGGACACTTGAACATGTGGACTGGAAGAGCTGGGTGTTGACAACAGTCCCTGCTGGATGTTCATACCATAATCATGTGTAGAGCAGACTTTAACAGCTTTGACAACAATACACATTTCACATGTTACCCATGACATGTAGGCTCCACATTTTGCCTGCCTGGGTCTGTGTTGTCTATTACCCTGTTCAGTAAATCTTAGTCAGAGACTTTTACCTCTGAAATGTAAAGTGGAGTAAAAGAAGTAAGTGGCGTGAAAAGGAAATACTGAAGTAAAGTACCTCACATTAGAAATGAAGTAGAGTATTTAAGTAAATACACATTCTGCCACTGCGTGTGAGCAACATAGTGCTGGGAGGGAGAGTTGGGTCAAAGCCTACACATTCATGTCTTTTTCCCTGGATAGACAACAGACTTACATCAAAGTCCACCTTCTCGCCATCAGGGATCTTCGGAGCAGAGGGTCTGTTGAATGAAAATAACTTTCAAATTACAGCAACAAGTAATTTAAAGGTGCCAGCAATGTAAAAAGGATGGATCGGAGGAGAGACAATGAATGGACTCACTTGAACTTGGGCTTCTCCTCTGTTTTGCAGCGTTAAAACAGCAACAGTGAGAGAAGAGAGATATCAAACAAACTGTTAGAAACACGATTGTGGAGCGAGACCAAAAGGCTTCTGGTTAATCAGGGGGGAGATCCATGTGGACAAGGTGAGTTACATCTGCAAGTTGTTTCACACCTCCAGTACATCAAAGTCATTTGAGTAAGTCTCAGTTTAGCAACACTTTTCATCATCAGTGGTCCAATTCCTGTGTGTTAGCCTCTGTTTTAAGTAGTGTAAGTAAACAGTGTTACCTGTTTTTTCTATCGACTATGTATTAATTTGTTGTGCATTAGTGTGTAAATCAAACCAATAGAATCTGAAACATTTGATGTGCTTATCAGGATCAGTACAGTGTGTGCCATAAATCACAACATGAACTATTTGAGTTTAAATTTCTGAACACACTTTATCGCACACTTTTCACAACAGGGAGTTTGACAGTGTAACTACTGTTAATTGGTGTGCATGGTGAAAAAAAAAAAAAAAACACAGGTGGGATTTTAACAGGAACAAATAACCAAGTTTGGGATTAGCTTTTTTGTTTTTTTATGGGACCCTCACACTAAAAACAACAACAGACAACACGGGAGGAAAAACGCAGGCAATGCGACAGCGACTCAGCAGGAAATACAAACTACCATCTTGATCTCCCTCGTCCTCTGGCAGAACACATTCATGCAAAAAAGAGAAGAAGCAGAGATGAGCAGTGGGGCCCGTAACCATGACTCAGCATTTCTAAATCCTTCACCCTGTTCCTCCACGTCGCTAAAACAAACAGATACATTCTGCCTTTCTCTCAAGCAAAATCAATGAAACAGACTTTATATTTTTCATGTGTGGAAGGTGTGAAAGTACGGAAGAGTATAAGAGCCAGGCATAGGGGGTAAAAAAAACGGAGATGGAAGTTTTTTTACATTTTACATTTTAAAGTGGAAATGTCGAGATTAAATAAAAATACAAGCGTGAGCACAAATACTGAAAGTTCAACTTTATTCTCGATATTTCGACTTTATTCTCGACATTTTGACTTAAATAAAATGTTCCTCCTCTCATTTCTTTCCCCTCATGCCTGCCGTTAATACCCTTCCGTAGTGAAAGAGTCCCTGGTCAACAGGGAAACAGAAAGAGGTCCAATCAGATGAACTGAGAAGAATACAAATCAACATACCTTCCTCTTCATAGGCGTCTGCATGCAGCAAGCGTCCAAAGCAAGAGCAGAACAGAAATCATTAGTGGTCGGACTGGTCAGCCTGCTCCTGTCCTCTATACGATACACAGCTTATGAAGCACATTTAACAAATTGGGGTGTTCTTATTCTTAATGTGTAGGTAATGGCAGCCACTGCAGAAGTCCCATGTCATGTCATGCATTAATCCTGCATCAACACCGCATGCAGCTAGTGCTTTCCTAACATCCCTGAGGTTTTATTTCAAGAGGAGACTGTTATAATAAGGACGTAGTATTAGAAGTTCCTAAATAACAGCCTTCTTATAAAAGCTCCTCATTTCACTATGATTTGCTGGCTATATTAAAAAGCCTCTTTTGTTTTCTATACTGTGTGGACTGACCAAACATATTTGTACGGTTTTCTAACTTTGCTCTTCCAAATATACTATTCAATTTCACTGGTTGACCAATCCAGGACACTGTCCTTGCTAGAAAAATGGTTGCAGAACTGGTTATATGCTTAAACTATACTACAATGTTTAAAAGGACTGACATTTGGCCCCTGTTTTAGCTATAGTGTTGGAAGATTAGAAATACTCTTAAGAGTTGTTTATGAGTCATTTGGAATTTACTGACCAATGACCTGTGTTGTTGTTTATTGGCGACTAAAATGCAGATGAAGACAGGACCTTCAATTTAACTCTCGGTGAGGAAAAGAAATACACAATTCAATGCTAACCTGCTAGCCATTATAACTTTTTAACTCAATGGTTAGATGTGGTTGGTTTTGGGGTCTTTCTGCATCCTAGTTAGTATATAATATATGATTTACAATGACAAATAATGGAAACAAGGTAAAAAAAGTCAAATACAATACGCATACCATTTTTTATTTCCTTTTTATGCCTGTATTTACTATGTCATAATTAAATAAAAAAAATCATAGGTTGAAAGGACAATTCATAAAAGAGCCTTTCGCCTTTAATGAGTGAATGAAGAGTTTAAAGTTTTTCATTTTAGCATTGATGATGTGATCATTCAGCTATTAAAGGAAATAGGCAAATTAATTGTCCTTTAAGCATCTTTTAATTATGAGAGTAAATGCACACATGCATAAAAAGTAAATACAAATTACAATGTGTATTTTATTTAACTTTTTTTCCCTTTTTTAATTTGGTTTTCATTTTGGCTTCATACATCTTCCATACTGGTGGTCAGCGATGGCTTAATGCAGCTTTATCGTTCCTTCCTGCCACAGAGATTCTTCTAAACAGATACCGCTGAAGCAACAAAATCAAAGCATTATTTCAGCAAACGTACAGCGAGCCCTGGGACTTCTGCAGTGACTCAACTGTGTGAAACGGTTTGCACAGATCATGACAGCATTTAAAAAAAGAAACAAACAAAAACAACATTTCCATGGAAGACTCGAATAGTGAGGACCATTGCTTTGCATCGCAGCACCCCAATGTAAATGCTCTAGTGCAGTTTGCAAGTCTCACTCCTCATCTACACATGGAAAGAAAAATGCTAAACATGGACTGAAGGGAGGCAAAGAAGAAGAAGCTTTTACATGACTGAAATTACCCATCATCCTTTCTGCTACGGCCTTGAAGATTAGTTCGCCAAAATGCAAACAATGGCAAAAGTCATTAACAACAAAATGAGACAGAAACATGGATAGAGGGTGACGGATGAGGCAGGCCACTTGATTCATGTAAAAGTGGCCGATTTTCTTCTTCTCCCTTTCAACATTTATATGCACATATTCAAAACACACACCTGACACTGAGCAATAATGCTGGAAACAGGACAAAAGGTTTTGTTTGTTTGTTGTGTCAGCTAACACTGATGGGGAAGTGATGTGATAACAAGGGTTCTTTGAGGAGCCCCAAGACACCAAAATGCACTTCAGGGTTCTTCATTAGAACAAGAATAAAGTGCAACACACACTGGCCTTGTCATGCCGCCCCGACCCGAGAAGCAAATGTGATAAAAGACGCCGCTTTTTGAAGAGTGTTGACGCCGGAGTATCCTGACGTTGATGCTCACATAGAACACAACGGGCGTTGAAAAGAACAAATGAACTCAACTTGAAATCACAGGGAGAGAAGTATTACAAAGGCCATTAACCTTAGACGTGGTTTGAAGTTTTTGTATGTTTTCATTGTTCTTTGTTTTGTTTTTCTTGCATTAAGGAGAGGGGGACAATGATGAAACCTAGGTAATAATGACTAAGCGGTCAGAGTCCATTTGATTATATAGCTGAAGTTTCAGTGAAGGATAAAAGACGGGGGTGCTCTGTTATGATGCACGGTGTTTGAGGTGTTATATATGATGTATGTTTATTTAGATTTTACATATTAAGATCGTACATATGTCCGGTTTTGTCTTGTTTTGCTTTGTCGTTAAGATTGTGAGTCTTTGTTTTGTTGATGTGTATATTGACAAATCTAAATTAAATCTTAATATAAAAGAATAAAGGGTTCATGTGTGTGTGTTGCCTCACTGGTGGCCTCTCTGGACTGGTTCATCACACTGGATTTAATTAACGCATTAATGCTTTTGCAGTAGGGATTTAATTGTAAAAAATAGTTTTGAGGGTGGTTCAGGTCAAGGGATTTATTAAAATCAGTATGATTAAAGTTTCTGCTCTTTTCTAGCATTGCAATTGAACTATTCCAATTTTTATTCAACACTAAAACCAACATATTTATTCCTAAAATAACTTTGATTTATGAGTAAATCACTAAATATAGGAAGTTCCTTCCAAAAGACAAAGAGAAACATTAGACTCTCATTTAAAGGCAAATTCATAGGCAAAAACGTAAAGATATTTATTGGGAAAAAATCAAACGCGTATCAGATGAAGGGAGAAAACACAGCACCATTACCTTTGCTGAGTTTAAAGTAGTCATTATTTAAGTTTTTCTCACTTTTTACATTTTATGTCCCTCCTCTGTTAATATTGCTTTTACTTTTGAAAATATATTTTAATATAAATCAGCATATTTAAATCAAATGAGCATTTCCAAAGTCAAAGATGAACTTTTGTGTTCAAGATTAGGTTTGTTTCAGTTCCAACTTTAATAGAAAATGACTAGACTCATCCAGTAAAGGTAATTCCTTTCCTGTGAAGAAGCTCACAATTGCGTTTTGCAAAGTTGCACTTCCATATTTCCACATCTTAATCTCGGAGATAAATGTTTAGATCAATGCATTCTTTATGTTATGCTCTTCCTCATAACTCAGGACTCAGTTGCAGACTTTAAATTAAAATGTAAAGAGATGCCCAGTCGTGTCGTCACTTTGTGGTACAACAGCTGCAAGATGGTGTTTTTACAAACTGAAAAACATCACAATATTTGTGAATGTGGTCCCATGGCAGCATTTTAAACTTTGGAGCAGTAATTAATGCAGAAAGAGTAATGTTAATGAAGTTGCTATTTAAAAAAAAAAAAGTATTAGAGCTGTCTTTTCTATATGACCTTATCAAACTCATGAAAAATAACAAACATCAACTATTGAAAGTTAACTGAAAATTAACAATAAATAATTGTTTTATAATTGTTTGTCAGTGTTGTAGAAAGTGCATGTTTTGCCTAAGTTAGCTGACAATACCATTGATACTATAGTGAAGCCTAGCATAGCGGGGGAAATGATTGGAACCGTGTAGGTGATAAAAGTTTTGGCTTTGTGATGCTGGAAATTTTATATTGGAAAAATTGCATTTAAGACTCTTAACTTTGACTTGTCAGGTAGGATATGTTTTGCAGCGTGTCGATCCTGACAGGACTGTTTATGCTACGGAGCTGCGCACTACGGAGTACTGAATGTCCTGCAGGAGAGCGGTGAACGGACACCAAATGCCACGTACCTTCCTCCTGCTGCACCTCCTCTGGCTCTGGTTCTGGTTCAGGCTCTACGTCTGCCTGGGCCTCCGCCTCAGGGGCTACTTCTACTTCTACTACCTCCTCCTGGGCTACGGGCACGCATCATGCACCAAACCGCCGGGCAGAGGGAGGGTGTCGGAGAAGGCCGTTAATGAAGACCACAGACATGACAAAAAGTGAGAGATTACTTTAGTTACAGAGAGGATGGATGGGTGAGCGAGAGACAGAGCTGCTGGAGAGAGAGAAACACATGATGGTGAGAGAAAGTCAGTTGACCTTTCACACAGAAGCAATATTCAACTGTTGAGGTGGAAAACTTCCTGAAGAGCATCAAGTTTTGTACTGATGTTGTGTCCATTTATCATTTTGCTAACTCTGGAAACAAAGCGGTACCATGGATGCTAAGTTTTCCCCTGTTATGTTGAAATCATCGTGTAAAAAAATGGAACGGACTATGGTTGAGTTTCACTGCAACATCACTCATATTTCCGACCATGTAGTCGTCTTTTAAAGAAAATACTACTTTTTTTTCCCATTTAAAGTTTTTACAAAGCATCAACCGCCGGTGGTGAAAAAGTGAAACTGTAGATAAATGTGCTGACTTTCCACCTTCTTCACTTTTTGTATGTCAATCTTAAAAGATAACATTTTATTATGATAGTTTTAACATTTATAGGTCCAATCATCACTGAGTGTTGCCCAGCTAGCTAGTCTCACCAGTTTCATGAGAGTCGTCCAAGGTAGTTTTCCACCTTCACTGTTAGAAATATGGCCGTTGTGTGAATGAGGTCAATGACGGCTACATTGATGTGACATCAACATATGACAATGTAAACATGTCACATACCGAGAAATTAAATGTAGTAAGCGTAATAGCTCACTCGCATTTTTTTTCTCAACCATGTGATTCAAAACATCACTCAGTCAGAAAAAGTCACCCTTAATTTGGACGTGTTTGACTGACAGCTGTGAGTTAGTAAGCGTTGTACCTGCCAGAAAATAAACATCTACGCTTCCTTCTTTTGGGAAAATTAAATATTTTTAAAGAAAAAAAACTGTGTCCTCTTAAAAAAGGTATTTAATGACGCTGTGAAAGATCTAAAAAGCTATTTTAAATGCAACCCAGGGAAAATAGAGCAACAAAGCAGATGTATTCAAATTAGAGTTGAACTTTTAACACCTATTCAACCAAAATAAGATATCACAGTTGCACTTTGCAATTAGGAAATCCTGCTACAACCCAAATGAAATGTGTGCAGCTGTTAGTGCATCCTGTATAAAGCAGGTGTCAGCGTCAAAACACCTCAAATTAAGGGTGAAATCAGGCAGCTAACAAATAAGTGCAGTTGAGAAAAGATCTGAAATATGGAATCGATTCAGTCGTCTTTACCTTCCTCGTCTTCAGTTTTGGAAAAACAAGGTGGGACAACAGAAACAAACATAAACATGGTGTCAATTCACAAATACATTTAGATATTCTCTTAAACTGACCTTGATATACATTACAGTTAAACTTTTAAAAAGTCCAATTAAGTTTGTATGAAAACATGTATACTGTATGTGACAAACTTTTACAACATGCATTTCCAAATACATTCAATATATAGGGTAAAGAAATGAATTAATATGTATTAGCAGGGCATTTGAGACACATTTCTAATATATATTAAGAAATCTTCTGCTAGTCTTATGATAGAATGATTATTATTAGATAATAGTTCACATCTGAGTCTGTGTGGACACATGCCAAGTCAGTACAACATTTAAAAAAAAAAAATACTAATTCTGTTCATTTCATTTTAATTTTGAATAATACATAAGTTATATAGCTTGGCTATTTTGTTATCATATATAATCAAACAAAGTGAGCGGTTTCCACTTACCCTCGACCTGATCCCTGAAAAATGAAAGATAAGACATTCACAATTAATCAAACTTGAAACACAGCTGACTATTATAATTTTCTTTAAATTTTGAATAAAGTTGAAACAGATTAAATCACATCACACAGCGATGTGTGTTATTGACACTTACAATTCCTCAGTGTCGGACATAGTGACAGAAGACTTCGAAACCTGAGGGAAAAGACAAAGAGCCTGATGAGCTTTACAGGGTTGAAATGGCAGCAGAGAGATTGTGTTGATATGAAAATGTTAAGAGTTTGATCCCCACAGGAACATACGTCCTACTGCAGAAATCTCAAACTTCTCCAGTTTACTCTTTTTTAAACAAAACTGGAAATCTAGTTGTTTGATAAAAAGTCAAAAGTATCAGGCGCCGTACTCAGAAACCAAAAATAAATGTGCTTGGGCTATTCACTGTCTTGCCAACATGAGAAAATCGATATCACTCTCATGAAGCTGCATCCAGCAGATGGTTAGCCTAGCTTAGCTTAGCATACAGCTAGCCCGGCTCTTTCCAAAGATAACAAAATGTGCACAGCAGCACCTCTAAAGCTCACCAATTTACTAGTTATATCCTGATTCATTTTTCCATTCATAAACCAAATATAATAAGAAAATGTTCTGTGTTTTACAGGGCAGTTACGTGCTCAGCTGGTTGGTAAAAGTATATTGGTAAAAACCATCTGATCACAGAGCTTAAAATTAGGTCTATGTTGTGTGCACCGCTAATAGCAAGCTAAAGCTTAAGATTCAACAATTTCCAATCCTCTTTTATTTTCCTGGGTTAATGTTGAATGCTACTATAGCAACGTGTTTTGTTCCCCATTGCACATCATAAAAATAACCCTATGGCCCTGCTGTGTTTAGAAACAGTTCAAATCTTTCTTCATAAGGAGTAAAAATACGGAATGTAACTAAATACTTTTGCTCAAGTATAGTAGTTAATTACATTTTGAGTTACTTGTACTTTACTTAAAGAGTTCCTTTTTAAAACTATCTATATTTAGATGTTAAAATTCTGCTTACAATCAGTACTATTCCAATAATATATAATATAAATATAACACAGAGCCATTTAGCATAATTTGTACTTTATTTTTGATACTTAAAGTACATTTTGCTGCCAATGCTTTTGTACTTTTTGTTAAATAAAAGACAAAGACCTCAGTCCTTCTTCCACAGAGTTGGAGGTCAGAGAGCTGCAGCATATTCAATGTGTCCTCACTGAAGCATTTTCACACTTGTCCCAAACGCCTTGTCCAGAACTGTTTACTCAGCTGGTTGGGAGGTGTTACCTACTTTGCAGGTTTGTTTCCACACATGAACATTTAATCCAGGTCCACAGAACACCACATATCATCACCACCTACTATGTCACATGTTCCGTCTTTAGTTTGAAGAATATCGAATGCTTCTTTCTCATTGATTTGATGCTGTTTGTGACTTTATATTCCAAGTAGACTTTCAATTTAGCGTCACCTGCAAACCACACTATCTGGCCTCGGCTGTTATGACTCACATTAAAAGCGAAGGGGATGCAACACGCAGTAAGAGTATTACTTAATAGTTTTGCTTTTATTTGCCCAGGTTTAGAAATATCTGTCTCCATTGTTTCTGTTTGCTTGCGGTGCTCAAAGCGCTAAAAATACTTCAATCCTGGATAATCCACAGACGTCACTGTTAACAGTTTTCAGAGGAACTCTTTGTTTTTAAGTAGTTCAAATGAACGGGCTGTGATATTGCACATGCTGTGTCCAAAATCATTCCCCTGTCCAGTCATTCACTACTCCGAGTGTAATAGACACTTCAAAGTTTACTCAATAATGAGAAGAGAATTTGAGTTTTTGTCTGGGATTGTTAGCAGAAAGTTCTTTTAACAATCCATTGTTGGAATTTTTAAGGGAACTGTGCATAATTCAGACACTCAAATATAATGGCTAATAGTAAATATAACTCACTATATACTAAACATGAAAAGATTTCAGACATAGCCCCAGAGGTTTTTAAAGGTATTTTTTTCTAAATTAAGTTCCATTCACCTCCCTAGAGGTAAATGAGAAATGTTTTTTTTTTTTTTTTCTTTTTGTAGTGAGGCCAAGCCTTTAATGTGACACATTCGTGCACAACTCATCTTTGAGCTCCACTAAAACTCGCTGGATTTAAATTGAGCTATGGCCTCTTTGCCAAAGTTCAGTCCTATATACGGGAAATACCCCTCTAATCCGCACACATTCTTGCTGACCCTATTTAGTAACATCTCCAGGTCCAAAGGGGGACGAGGAGGATCTCTGCTTGAGACAATGTTTTCTCTGTACAATTTCTGCTCTCTGTATATTCTACATATCATATTTTGATATATATATATATCTTTATATATAAATTGTCTTTGGATGACTCGTTCACACTTAACAGTGAGCACAGCTGCAGAGGACTCAGAGGATTAGTTCTGGATCATATTTCTACCCATCAGCTATGGAACGGTGTCCAAATAGCTGCTTTAATCCCTCGGCTCGGTCCAGCGGGAGGATCCTCGGCACACAAACAGCCAATCAGCATCCGCCTCCAATAAACAAGCTCTTTGATCGGCGTACAGCTGACAGCGGCCTCACCTCTGTGTGTCCAGCATTCACTCAGTACATAGCAACACTTCAGCACTCTGCATATTTAGTGGATGGTCACCTCATTTCTTCAGTATGAGAACACTGAAAACACTGCTAAGTGTTTCTGAGTGTTTCTGAAACTAAAACTCGGTGCTGAAATTGAAAGATTGATGAAACAGGTGAGACCACAGAGGAGAAAAACATTCTGAACAGATTTAGATTGAAATGCCAATATGAGAATTTATAAACCGATACACCCGTCTGGTGAAGGATGTGACGGTAAACAGACCTTGTGTATCGTCACTATCTCAAAGTCTCAGATCTCTAAGGTAGCGGTGTGGTTTTCAGGTCGACCCCGATGGATGCTTGGCTGTTTAAAGTTTAAAGTTCAACATACCGACAAGAGGCTACAGAATATTTCTGTATGTGTGTCTGTACTGACAATGTATAGAAGAGAAAAAAGAACTTTGGGGGACTGAGGGAGAGGCCAAATTTAAACCAAAGATCTGACAATTCAATTCTGCTCTTCTTTGAACATGCATGTGCAGCTATTCGTACGCTAACATGTACAATAATCTAATTTACAATACAGGATATGCAGGAGACAAAGACAAGATATATGCCAATGTTCAATCAAGACAATGTAAATATATAACAAAGTACATTTGAAAGCAAATTTCAGGCCTTCAAAGAATCAGCATTTCTTTGAGGCATAACAGCAGATAAGCAGTAAGTGTAGTTGTGATTTTACTGGTGTATGTCGACTACACATCTGTGAGCCTCTCTAAACTACCAGCACCGCTTCCCCAGGAAATACGTTCATATTGGACAATTAAGTGGTTCACTGTTTTTTGTCCAATGTCAAACTTCAGTGCCAATGCGACAAATTATGCTATTTGGAAGCGAATGTAAAGATAATTCTGGTGGGTTCAGGTAAGAAAGGTCTAAAGCCAAATTAAAGAGATGGAAAACATAAAAAGTAAAATCTATTCATAGCTGCTATTGACAGCTTCACAGCTGAACACCTCAACATCACATAAAGTGAAGGTGCAAACTTCTCTGATTTCACAGGACATTTGGCAGTATATGACGTTATACACCTTTGATTACTTAAATACACTCATCTATTTCCCTCCAGAGCTCTCAAATGATGATCTACGTCCTAAAAAGAAAGATACATAAAACACATGATTTAATTACATACTTGACATTTTATGAGTTAATCAATCTGGTCTCAGGAAACTGGACTCCTGCTCTCGAGACTGTTAACCATCCCGAACATAAACTATACATGTTTGACATGCAGCAGAACATGTCTACGTCTATTTCAAACGTTCCTCCTGAGGTTACAGCCTGGCAGTGTTGGAGAAAGTTGTCTCTTACAACACTTGGGGCTCCTTTGTCCTGCTGCACACAAATGCAATAAAAACTAAATCTACAACCAGCTGATTTTGGCTTGAAAAGAGAAAGAAATAGTCAGAAACATGTTATTTAGTAGTGAGGAGTGATTTCAGGTTAGGTTATGTCAGTGGTCGTCTTACCTCCTTGGACGATGAAGATGAAGGTCTGTAAGAATCTGCAGGCTCCGCTCAGAGAATAAGTCCTTGTGTTATAGTGATACTTGAGCCCATCAGGCCCTTATTGGCTGGGGGATGAGAGTGAGGTGTGTGTGTAGTGTATATGTTTTTGTGTGGAAAAGATGGGTAGAGGAGGGCTCAGGATTTGAGAGGGGTAGGCATGACCCTGGAGAAGGAGATGGGTGAAATACTGTGGATGGAAGAGGAGGGCTCAGGTTTTGGAAAGGAGCAGCTGAGAAGCTTCTGTTGCTAAATTTACAGTGATAGAAGGCCGAGAGGGGCGGTTACACATCAGCTTGGCATCCAGACAATGGAGGGAAAGTGTGTTTGTGTGTGTGTGTCTGTGTGTGTGTGAGTGTGTGCGACTGTGTGTGAGAGCCAGACACTTCATCAACCAGTCAGTCAATCAGTCAATGCAGAGTCTTTACTCCCCTGCCCTGACACACCAAGCCGACATATGAGTACCAGTGACGACGGAGCCGCCTGCTGTGTCGCCTCATGTCGCCTTTGTCTTGGCCAAAAAGTCGCACTTGAACCCACCGCAACGACTACAGCCCAACGAGACAAACAAAAAATAGTGTTTTCCTTCCATTCTCATGATCAGTTGGTCTTCCATTGCTTCATTCCAGATGGCCATGAAAAAAATCTTGTATTCAGATAAAATGAAGATGAAAAATAAACACCTTCTGTGTATGCCCTTTTGACTTAAGTCATTTGTTTGCTTACTTCACTTTCGTTTCTCTTCTTGTGCATTGATTCACTAAAGCTGAACAGCCAATCAGAGAGATTTATTTTGCTGACAGTCTCAGAATGTCGCAGGGCCGAAAAATGCCACCAGCGCAGGGCACACCGCAAAAACATGGCCGACAGGCGCTCACCGACAGCCAGACGTGAATCGACGGCTTGGTGTGTTTCAACCTTAACACAATGATAGAATAATAATAGAATTACATTTATTGTGATCTCTGGAGCAGTAGAAATACACAGTAACATGTTTCATGAAGTAAATAAAGCAAAGAACGTACATAAAAA
This sequence comes from Bovichtus variegatus, assembly GCA_943593645.1. NCBI lineage: Eukaryota > Metazoa > Chordata > Actinopteri > Perciformes > Bovichtidae > Bovichtus > Bovichtus variegatus. The sequence continues at coordinate 10,873,366 of CALSCE010009344.1, read as the reverse complement.
AGCGAAAGCGTGCAGCAGCAGATCTACACCCTCCACCAGTGGTGCTGTACAAAAGTAAAACAAGATGATTTCTATTCTATTGTCAAATATTCATTGCCTCTACCGAAATTCCTTGTGTTAAACAAGAAAAAAATATTGTAAATATCCATTCTATTATAACTAATTACTTATTCATTTATTTATTTATTACACTTTTTGCCCCGCTTCCCAGAGGAGTAAAAAGTGAATTTCTTTGGAGCAGGTTCAGCTCTTTAAGGGAGTTGAATCTGAGAAGCAACGAAGACGAGAGAGCTAATCCTCATTAACAGACATTTTACAACATTGAGAGGAGGCAACCGCGTTGATATGAGGATATCAGAGGCCCAATTGCAATCCGCCCCTCCACCCTCCCTCTCCGGGACCGAGTGAACTTCGTTTGTAGTCACACTGACAGTGGAATGAGGCTCTCTGCTTTAACGAGTAGGGTGTAAATAAAGCGGCAAGCTTCGGGACGAACTTCCCTCACTCTGGCAGAAACAGGAATTGTCGTAAGTTTTCGTAACCATAGTTTTTGCAACAGTCCCAGTAAATGTACAAAATTTAACACGTTTACCATTTTATAGACTAGACACAGGTATATTTGATCCTAAGTAAAAGATAAAAATATAATGTAACCTTTAAGTTCTTAACATCTGTATGGAAATATTAAATGTCCATCTTAGTTTGCGCAGTTCACTAGTAAATGTTTGCACAGAACTATTTGTACCTGTAACTATTTTTGTTCCATGACGGACACAAACAGCGTTGCACGTGATCATTAAGGGCAGCAGGTTAAGTCAGCATCGATGCAGACTTGCTGCTGGACGCCACTCCCTGCTATTTGGTTTGGAACGGCATTCAATATAGCGGACCCTGTTTGCGAACGCACAAATGGCGTGGAAGTGGGTTAGGGTACGGTTATAATGGCCACGCTGCACACCTGAAGGAATATGATTGGCTGTCACAAGTCAGCTGGTAGCCAAGTTGTGGCTGTGAAGGAGCCACTGATGGTGAAGCATGAATGGAGTAGTGTTGTGTTCTTTTAATTTGAAATAGAGACGCATAGAAATCAATTTCAGAAAACTTCTCTTCATATTAACTGTATTTATTCCATGATGATATGGTAGCATTACAAAAGTCCTCAGCTGAGGACCATTTCACTGTCCACAGACCACATTTAAGTAGTGACTCTGTCTCACAGATCTCTTGTTTATAACATATTTTATACCCACCGCCTTTCAGGTATAGTCTTCTCCCATTGGTTGGCTGGGGTCAGGTCCTATTGGCCCCTTGTTGGCACTTAGGCCACGCCTCTCAGCGCTTCTCTGCTCCAATCAGATCTTCTGTCACCCTTTTAGGAGGTGTACTCTTCCGCTTCACAGTTTACAAATATTGCATCTTATTTCACAGTAGATCGTCCACTAAATTACTTAATTCAATAACATCTTACATATCACATATTACATCTAAATAAGGACACAATAAGGCACATTGTAACAGTTTACATATTGATTATTCTCACAGTAGCTGATGATGAAATGCAAGCCAGACTTCAATGCACTGCCTGTTGCTAATTGTTTGCTAACACGCTATATCTTGTAACAACTTTGTAAGCAGGTGGCAGGGCGGAGGTTGTTACTCTGTCAGCTTGTTTTAGCGAGTAGCCAAAATTGATTAACACAGCTTTTTAGATACTGAATATCCAAAGCATTTCTACTGTTAAAATGGTAGAAAGGAGCATCAGATTTCATAAAAATGTACTTACTTATAAAAAACTGGAACCTCCTTTAATGATTACAGCTAGAGAAAGTTTAAAAGCAGAAGAAGAACATGCTGGACTTGTAGGAGTGCTCTCGAATGTGTTGCTCGTGTTAATTTATTAATTGAAATACCAGCTGCTCCACAGACAGCTAGCTAACCTATTAACAGTTTAGTGGAGGGGGCAATGATTAGGGTGCTGCTGCTCAATGCTGCACAACACTGCCACTGTTGGCCAGAGGCTTTAGTGCAACAACACTGAGTCTGTGATCATCAGTGCTCTTTGAGCACCTGATGGAGGCCAACACTAGATTTATTATTATTATGTATTTGAGTTTTATTCAAATACAAATGATAAAGTACTCAAAACTATGACACATAGTTGCATATGTGCTTGGTGCAATAGTGCAAACACTACCCACTAGAGGGTCCTGAGTGGCCACAATCATCTTGTCCCAGGCCCACTTCCTCAATCAGCCTCATAGACAAAAATGCCACTAGAGGAAGTAAAGTTTTATGATGTAAAGTGACACTTGATTTACAGAACAGGCGACCGAATGGCAGTACGTGTTAATAGCAGCAGTTGACAGGCGCCATAACTGCAGTCAAATCACAACTACAGTCCACACACGTCTGGGTGTTAAATAGAGGATAGGTTCACAGTCTTTCAACCCAAACCTTATTAAAATACTTCACAAGTACTTCACTTTACCCACAGTGTTGGGTAAAAAAACTTGCCATTTTGTTTTAGCCATCAAATGTGGCATTCATTTAGGGCTTCATTGTCAATATAAATCTCCTTTTTAGAAAACAGGAAGCTTCTAATATAAACACACATGTTTTACTGATAGCAAGATGGGTTCAAATCAGCTTCAGTCAATCGGGACTTTTTATCGAGACTACATCTGTATTGGAAACAGAAGATTTGGTCAAAATGAAGTTAGTCAAACCTGAGAGAAAAAAACATGTTTTGTGACTTTAAATTACTTCTTTTTGTAAATGGAGCTTTATTTCTGAAAGCCTGAACTGGACTGAGAATCTGTGTATTATTGGTTAATTCCCCCAAACCAAATCTGTGCGGTGGCCTATTTGAGGTTGTAATGGTAAACAACAGGGTTGGGTTAAGACATATTGAATCCACCCTTGTGGATGTCAGGTAATTAGGACCTGACTACGTACTGGATTTCTCCTCGCTGGTCTGCTGAGCTGACAAAAATGAACACCTTCCCTCAGGTGGAGGTGTCTGCCGACCGCCTGTAAGAACTGCGCCTCAGCCATCTCAGGTGGCCTGAAAACCCCCCTGCCCTTGCAACACACACTGAAGGCAACAGTTTTATTTTTGGAATGGCCACGGACGCGGTGGCTCGCTCCCTAAGGTTTCAGTTCACTTCAGGATGTGTGGCCCTGTGGCACTCTGAGCCGGGATTAACAAGCAGAGAGCAGTTTGTCCCGACAGCCGCTCGCCAAAGGTAAACCACTCAAACTCAGAGTCTGTTGATTGACAAGCTGGTGGTACTACACAGGGGTCCAGACCCATTGGCCAGGTGCTAACCTGCAAACGGTGCATAGGATTTGATAGAAGCACGTGCACGGTCTGAAATGTTAAACGCATGATGCATATCAGACAATATCTGTGTGAGAGGAAGCAATGTTTACCATGTTGTATGATTCTGCACATTCTTGTGCCATGATAGATAAATGTAAGCATGAGACAGTGATTAAAAAATCCTGCATACCAGCACATTGATTATAGTTTTATGAGCCTTACACTTTTAGTTGTAAATAAATAAATAAATAGTCTCTCAGGCTCCCTTTTTACCCTAAACTGTTTGTTTTACAGCCTGGCCGGCAAAACACAAGCAACGCTTATTTACACCTCAGGTAAGTGCTGCTCAGATTCATACTGTAGCAACCTGATGATTAATAAAGAGCTGGTCTTCCATTTTGTTTAAATTAGTTCTTTAACGCTAGATAGATAGAGGTCACGGCCCAGTTTTATCACAAAGCTAATCTTATACTTTCCCCTTTTGAGCTGCTCCAATGGAAGCCTCCCAGATATCCAACCCCAGAGCCTTAAAAGGGAGAATTCTCATGTGTCAGCTGGCCTCCATGTCACTGTGACTGCAGGAGTCACTTTGACAACAGGGAATCATGTTAAGCATTGACTCATACCAAGGCCAAACATCTCAGTGTTTAAATTTCAAGACAGGGACAACATCTCACAGGAGTCATTTCTATGCTGCACTTTCTCTACTTTAGATATTTAAAACAGAGATTGTCAAACTTGCAGACAATATACCATTGGGTAAAATTCTCCTGCTTCTCTCAGATCAATCTGGTGCTAACATGACATACAGTATATACAAATTTAAGATAATCATTGCTCCAAAACTCGAGGCTAAGTTTACAGTCGGCGCAGCTCTGAGAGGATTTGGGCCTTGGATTGATTTCCAGCAGACTGAGGCTGTTTGTGCGAGTGTGGGATAACAGGCAGCAGGTGCTTGGTGTCAGGGTGTTTGCTCTTATTTCCACCGGTCTAAAATTAGACTGTAGACCCTTTCGAGTGTTAACCAAAGATCTAATCCAATATTCAGACGGAAAGGGAACAATTCAGCTCATGTTGCCTCTCTAGAAAACCAAATAAAAGTATGTTAGTGAACAAAACCAACTATTGTAAAATGTCAGTCACAATAGAATATTAATGATCTTTTGTATAAGCTTTCATATATTATGTATATCACAATTAAACTTCAGCCCAAACTAGAAAACTAAAACCATCTTTGTCTATTGTAATCCTGGGTGCAGAGGAATGTATGTGATGTTTATTGTCAGTTAATTGCTTAAATGCTTCCGTCCTTTGACCTTCTTATTGTATGCTTGTAATGCTAATGATTCAGGAATTTGGACCCAATTAGTTATGAATATTAGCTAAATGCTGCCACCCCTCCTCCCTGCATGGACCTGGTCACCCTCCTGTACGTGTCAATCCTCCTCCTTCGGGTTTACTTTTATTTCCTGCAGAGGTCATTTTTAAATCTGACAGTCTCCTTGAGAGACTATTTTCACAAGTAGTTTGTCATCATTTCAAAGCAGCCTTGCCATAAGCAACAGCTTTACATGCCTTTCTATTTAAAATAGTGACGTATCTTGTAGCCATGCAGCATCTTCAGGACCCAATTAAGAGTTTTGAAACCTGCTAATGAGCTTGTTGTCATGAGAGCTCATAGTTTTCTAAAGCCAGCTTCAGACTAGTCTCGGAGCCATTAGCACGGGTTAAATCAGTACAGGTGGGAAGCAGCTGTGTACACTATACTGGGAACACAGTAGAAGACAATAAGCTTGCCTACACTGTAAATGACAAAGGAAGCAAAGACAGAAACGTTCAAACATCTAAAGTATTGAAGAATCAAATCAGGAATATGTTTTATTAAAATTAGTTCATAGTATTAAAAGATGTACCACTGCTGAGCATAATATTCACAGGATAAAATTAATACCTGCAAAGTATAAACAAAAGAAAGACTCGCTATTTGCTTCACTACCTTTTTGTAAAATGATAAGTGTCAGAAGAAATGTGTCATTACAAGAGGATTCAAGCACATTTCCAACTTAAAGCTTGAAATACAGAGAATGATGAAGTGATAGTGGCTAAAATTTGTGCAGTATTGAAGTTGTTGGTTTTCACAATCCAAAATTCTTCAAAGTCCAGGATGTGTTTCACAAATCTTCGTAGAACTGTCCAGCTGAAATGGAAGAACATTAGCGTATTATCAACACATATACTTATATATAATTAATGATCTTAATCAAATAACTATTATATCCATAAGTAATCAAAAACAAACAAATTATTTGGCCGGCGGCTGAGATGTCTGCCATTAAAATAGTACTTTCTGGTCTTTGTATGAATAGAATGGAACAAAATTCCCTAAAACTTCTAACTGCTAAGTGATTAAGAACATCACACCATGCCACCGGCATCTCATCAAAATCCTACTTAATAATATATCTCCTAAATCATATAAGCCAATAACAAAACAGCAATGTGATGGTAAAACCTTTTCATGTTGTTGGCTTTTTTTTTTTTTTACTTTTTTGAGAAACATTAATTCAATCATCATCAATTCATTCAATTGATGACAAATCAAGTTAAAACAGTTCTGTTATCAAACAAATATGATAATACCAACTTTTACATGACAGACCTCTTTTGATGAATAATTTGACTCTTTGTGCTTTGCTGTTATCAAATAAGTACATTTTTGGCTGAAGACAAATATACTGATGTGCCTGATTTGTCTTGCAGGAGTCTGAAAATGCTGATGGAAGTCGGCTACAGTAACGGGCAAGAGCCTGACCTTTCTCAGCAGTATCCTCCGCCCTTACTGCCAAAACCAGGCAAAGACAACGCAAGGCTTCAGAAACTCAAAAAGAAGCGAGCCAAGAAAAAAGGCAGCCTCACTCAAACGCCCGTCCCCTTCCGCTCCTGTTTGTCGCCTGTCAACGAAGCGAGTACAGACCTCGAGCACAGTGACCAGTCCAGCCCACCAAGGACACCAGATTCAGTTTACATTGCAGACCCATCAGGGTGCAGTTTCCCTTTTGACTTCTACGATCACTCTGCATCTGCATTCCCTCATCCTCAGAGTAGCCACTACGGCAAAACTGGCAGCTTCCCCCCTCAGTCCTACATAGCTCAGATCAAGACTACTGAAGAGCAGGTGGCTCCGCTGTATGAGTGCTCTTCTTTTTTATTCGATGACGTGACTCCTTTCATGATACCACCTTCAGTTTCACCACCCCCATCACCACCTGAGCAGGTTCCAGGACCCCTTCTTCCCTCTGCTTTCAATTTAAACATGACACCAAATTGCCATGGGTCAGTCACAACAGTCCCTCCAGTCGCTATGTTGCAATCCAGCACTAAAATATCAACTCACAATCTCACCCTATCCCCAGCCGGCCCCAACTGTGACCTAGGTCCGGCACCTTCTCTGGTTGCAGACCTACCTCCTTTTCCAGCGCTACTATCAGTTTCAAACAGTCAGACACAACCTTTTGTTCCCAGCCAGAGGGAGACAAATGGCAGTTCAAAAGACAACCCTCAGAGCCAGACAGCCTCTTGGACTGCCAAACCTACGAGTAATGGCAACTTTGTTCCAAGCCAGATGTCTTCTGAAATAACTGCCTCAAAAATATTACTTGTTGAGGCAGTGAAAGACACAAGGCCTGATGCCACACAAAGCAGGATTTATACATCAAAGGCAACATTTTATGAGATCTCTAAACCTCCCTCTATCCAGGACCTCACAGTAGTAAACCCAACCTACCAGGGACAATCGTTATCTGACATACACAGAAAGAAAACAGCTGTGTCAGTTGTGAAAGCAGATCAAAAACTGAATGTCTCCATGTCCCAATGTGGAAGACCTAAGACTCCCTCTTGTACACCAGCTCGAGTATCCACACCCTTCATTGAAATATCCAAACCTAACCCCCTTTTATTTGCTGCTTTCAACTCCTCCCAAGGTCTACAAGCTCCTGCAGTTCCCAACGAAGCTCCAAGACAGAAATCACTAATTCAAACTAGTGGTACAAGTAAATCTCCAGCTGCAACAAAAGAACTAAAGCAGACTGAGACTTTCAAAGAGAGTACAATAAATCTAAGCTTTGACAATACTGAGCTGTACCCCAAAGAGAACTTAGCATCAAGTATGACTTCACTTGTCTCTACCGTGGTACAACCAATACTAATAGAACCAGTCTTCCCAAAACTACAAACAATTCAAGTTTCTGAAAGTGAAGCTTCATCTTTGCCAAAGGTCCCATCATTTTTATCCAACGTACCAAAGACTACAAATCTCAACCCTTTGCCAGTGATGCAAGCACCACAAAGTCCAAGCCCCCTGTCACCCCTTTATCGGCCTCCTGTGGTCGATGCACGCAAGTCTTTGTCGTCGCTATTGGAGAGTCAAATGTCATTAGCAATCTCAAAGCCCAAATCAAGATCAACATATTACGGGCTTACTCCATCGCAGTATGCTGCCTATGGTGGGATAAGGACTATCGCATCACATTACAGCCCTGCACTCCTCAGGGGTAATAAAACCTCTTTAAACAAAACACAGTCAGATGTAGCTGTAGATGGATCAGACCTCTCAAAGTCTGATGCAACAAAACAACTGAATGGACATCAAGATGTTTCGTCTTCAATGGAGGTTTCTGCTGAAAACATTTTACAACCTACAAGGGATTCTGAGATTCCAGCTGAACAGACCGTGACACGTAGCAAAGATGTGTTTGAGAATCGGTCAGAAGCTCAAAGTATTGGAATACAAACACTTAAAACATCTAAGGTGGACACAATAAAACCTGAGTTTCCTCTTGGCTTGGCACAGCAAACAATGCAACAATCCACAAGTGACGTATCCACACCAAAAGCCTCATTGTCTGAGGCTCCAATACCAATGCCTAAAGCAGGTGAGGCACACACACAAAATGCGGCACTATTTTCTATAGAGGCAACGCTTAATATGACTCCATGCCTGACTGATAGTCTGTTTAGTTGTTCCTCACCCTTAGTGAAAGTAGATTCAAATGCAGAAGCAAAGCATAGTATAAAAGGGATAGCTGCCATAGAGAAAATTTGTAATCTTGAGAAAACACCTACAAAAGGAGAATCCAAGGCTACAAAACAGCAAACAGGACGAGTAGAAATAGCTCCGGTCCAGTCTTACCAAACTACCGATGGAGTTGGTCCATCAACAGCCAATGGTCTCAATGTCCAACTCACTGCCAAGCCTTTTGACTTAGCTGATCGTAAAAAACAGATTGTTCAGTCTCCTGCCATAGATTTAGAGTCCAAATACTCAGGGACTACCATCATAAATGGTGAATTCATTTTAGGAAGTCAACAAGCCAACAAACTGGTTTCAGAAACACCACTGCCAAGTAAAGTGGCTGCTGAAGCGGTTTTACATAAACAAAGTGAAGAAGTTAACCAGTGTTTCAAAGCGAGCAGCGGGGTTATCTTACCCAAAAAAACAAACACGGGGAACATTTTGCCATCCGTGGCTGCTAATACAGAATGTACCCTTGACAAAACAAACACTGAGCACAAATTCTCAAATATTTTCTCCAAAGAATCAATTAACGCTACCACAGGATCCATTTTGCCACATGAGCCTGTCACAGCATCTGTATGTTCCGCACAGTACAGTATCTGCACAGTATCTGCAGCCGTCCAAAGCACAAAAAATACACAACAGCTCAGCACTGAAACTAAAATTCACAGAAATAGTCAAGCGGTAGGAAACAAGATCCATTTGCCGGGAGAAGATCTCTCTTCGAAATTTTCTCAAGCACCAAGTGTACCAAATACACCTCCTGTGAATGCTAACTTAGTGGGCAAATCTACCACAGAAACCAAAATACATGACTTTTCTATCACTGCAACCAAATCACCAAACAATTCAGGCACTAAATTCTCGTTAGATATGACTTCCAAGGTGCCTGCAAAAGAGCCTTCAAAGCTAACCAAAACTAGTGAGGATGTACCTCTAACCTCACAGAGTAGCATATTATCCAGTGGCCAAGAGAAAGTTGTTCAAGGAGCAAGATTCTACACAAACTCAAGCAGAGCTTTAGTAAAGGCCACGCAAGCAATTGAAACCAGTCTTAACATCCCTGCTAATTACGCAATACTGTCAAGCCAAGTTAACACAGAGCCTAAACTCCCCACTGGTATTAGCACTAACAGTGTCGGCAACTCAACAGTAGACATAGAATTGCATTCCCAACCCACCAATGGTATAGTAGGTTTATTGACAGGGAAAACACCAACAGTTCCCAGTCTTCCCAGTATACCTATTAAAGCAAAAAACATTCAAACAAAATGTGTTATTGAAACAAAACCAGCTTCTAATCTTGAAAAAGGAAACACAGTGCTGAACATGCCAAGCAACGAAACCAAACTGTCCAACAAACTGTCTCCAGGATTGTTAACTTTCAGCAAGTCTTTCACAGACTCTGTCTCACCTGGACAACCAGAAAGCGTAGAGGCTATTCAACACAGCACACTTGCTATAGAAACTGCACAGTCAAACATTTCTTATTCGGGCAACAATGTTCACAGTATTCATGAAGCTGAAACCAAAGTCCCTAACAAGCTTCATACAGAACCTATTGTGGGTATAATGACAGACCCATCAGTGAGCATTAAACCATCTTTTAATACACAGGTTAATAAAACTACCATGTTGTCTAGCCCTACATTTAGGCATGTCACACAAAGAAGCCCTCAGCTCAGACCAGACAGATCTAAGAGTCGATCTGCAACACAGCAAGCCATCGATGCAAATCCTGCTTCTGGCACTGTTTCTCAAACAAGAATCTACGCTAACTCAAAAGCAGATGGTAAACAGATTGCCAACCTTCTTGCTGAACACATATCATATGAGACATCTGCACCACAAATTACCACGGAAACCAGTATAAAAGAACAATACCCTTTCACCAAGCCAATTGTAGTCAATAGATCTTTAGCAAGTCCCCCTACAAGGACAAAACATGCTGTAACATCTAAGACTGAGACAACAGCTTCCTCTTCTTCTGGTTATGTCATGGCTAACATATCTAGTATCAGTATAGAACAGCAAACCATTGCAAGTCAAATGGCATTGTCTGGAGATAATGTTCAAAGCACTATAAATTCTGTGAGCTCTCAGACTGGAGTGATACAGTTCGGGCAATCTGTCACTGAAACACAGAAATCTATAGAAACTAACATTTGCACTGTTAATACTCAAACTGTCTCAGACAGTGATTTAAATAATCATGCTGCCACAAATATTTACACCCTTGCAGAAGCCACCAGAGATGCTAAAGTCCCACTTATCTCTCCTAGAGTAACTAAACCTTGGAGTGCAACAAGAGCCTCCCCTCTACCAGAGTCAAGAGTGCGTAATACATCGATTCAAACCTATACTCCAACCTTGCTCCAGTCCTCTCAATCTCCTGTTTCTTTAAACCATACAACAGAAACGAAACCATCGTCCGTCATTATGAAAGACCAGACAAAACCTCACATTAAACCTCTTCAAAATAATACACTTACTAACACTGTTGAACCCTCTGCTAAATCAATCCCAGAGAATATCTCAAAACCAACTAAGGACACTTCAGTCCTGACTAACAGGGCTGAGGTAAAAGTACATTCCCAAACACACAAGATAAAAACAAACCTATCAACAAATTTCACTAAGGAAGAAAAACTATTCTCACTGAACACTGAAACTAGAACTCCCATCCAATCTACCGTTCATGTTTTAACCAGTAAACCGACTCTAAAAGCACAACCTCCCAATACAAAGGTAGAATCAAGACCTTCCTCTGCCACTGTAGAAACAAAACCCTCAGTTGTAAAAACAGATTCTTCAAAGTCTCTCCCCAATCTGGTCAAGACTAGCACGCAAACCAGTAATGTTCAGCCATTGACAGAGCTACCAGTAGAGAACATTTCCCCTGCAAAACCAGCAACAGATACTGACATGAAACCATCCAAAGTTAAAGCCGCTGTGATTGACTCTACCACTCCTGCCTCTTTGCCTCAGGCCTCAGTCTCAGTCAAAGCTCCATCCCCAAACAGAGGAACGTCACCGCCATCTCAGCGAAAAACTGGACTCAAAGACAAGGATGTTCTGAGGACCAAAGCTACAGCTGCACTGACGGAAACTCCTGCGATCAAACCCTCCACGAAGTCAGCGACATCAACTGCATCTTCAACTGCTGACAAGAAAGCCGTGACAGCAGAGACATCCCCTTCATCTACTGAGCCCAAAGCAACCCACAAGCTGAAAGGCCTCAAGGGTAAGTTCAGCGGATGGACACGCCTCAAGAAACATATGGTCGTTGAGCCAGAGGAACCTACGTTTCCAGTGCCGGAGGCTAAATCGCAGGTCGATTCCAGTGGCAGCAATGAGAAAACAGATCAAGGTGGTGATAAGTCGTCAGCAGACCAATGTGCTAATCAGGAAGTAGTAGACAACAAAGAAGGTCCCAAGGCGTTGAAGATGTGGGACGCCCTTCTCTTTCAGATGTTTTCTACGAAAGACCGAATTATTCACCAGATCAACGCCACCAAGAAAGATTCAGAGAAGAAAAAGGAACCTAAAGACAATCAAGCAGAAGTTCCTTCTTTCGTCAATCGCCTGCCGATTTTGTTGTACAGCCCCCGTTTTGATGCCAGAAAGCTTAAAGAGGCGGCAGAGAAGCCACTCTCGAAAATAGCAGCAGTGTTTGAGAAGGGGCTGATAAAACGCAAATCTCAGGAAGACGAACATAAGGATTTCAACAGGAAGGCCAGAGGATTTGGTTCAATGAATGCTAGAGATATGTAACTTGAACTGATGCAAGAGTATATTTGGGATTGTTAAATGATAAGTAATGTCTTTAGTTTCTCTGTTGGGTAATCCATCACAAAATACAAATACGCAATGGGCTCAGGTAGGGGAGGGAGCCTAAATTTGGAATTGGAAGAAAATAGACATACAACCATGTGTTGATTGAATTATTTAACTAATTAGTTAATAAGGTAATCTTAGAAATCAGGGTTGAGGTGAGGAGTTTGAATATTCTTGAGGGGAAAAAAATGCGTCATTGATTACTGCTCAATTCCGATGTACTTGATGCAATACTGGAGCTACAGTAGAATTTAAACTTGGAAATTTAAGATATTTTACTAAAAGAAAATCCATCCCTATGTCAAATAAATACTTGTTGTGGTCATTTAGGACTTATAAATCAGTGTATAAATTAGCTGTTATAACTTTTAAAGGTAAACAATAAAAACACAGTGGTAATACAGGTGTGGCATCTTTGCACTTTTAATTAAATAAAATATGTAGGTAACTTGACAAAAAAAGGAGGTAATGTGAAGAAAGCAAGGAACAACTCAGCAACTCAACTCTTGGTTGGATTGTTCTTGTTTCATTTGATGATGGCCTAGATGTATTGAATGCATGTACTGTAGATAATTTAATGGATAAAAGATTGTTTCATTTGTCATGCTCTACCTTTTTCTATTTTTCTAAAGAAAGTAAGGCTTTTAGTGTACACCGCTGGTAGGCAGTTTTTAATCTCTGTAATAAATAGGGCTTTTACATTCCTGGAACAACAGGGAAGATGGATTTGAAAGAAGGTAAACAGAGATTGATGAATCGTGAAGGTCCAGTCAGAACAGATTTAGGTTTCTTTCTGCAAGTCAGGTATGGATGGAAATGAAGTGGCGGATGTGCGGGCTTCTGATCAGGGCAAAAAACTACAAGCACACAGGCTGGTACATTTTGAGGCTGGGCAATATTGAAAGAATATCATGATGGATGATGATCAGTATATATGATTGTTTAGTAGCCTAACTACTTAATAGCTGTTTTGGTGATGTTTTTGTTTTTTTGGTTCTAGCGACTCAAGAGATTGCAATGTTGTTTTTTTCCACCACTTTTGTCTTGACTGAAATATTGAAACAACTATTTAATAGATTGCCAATACATTTTGTACAAACATGAATGATTGGATGAATGGATGAATCCTACTGACTATGGTGATCCGCTGAATTTTCATCTAGCGCCATCATCAGGTCAAAGTTTTACTTTGTCCAACACTTGGTTTATGACTAAATACCTGCAAAACGAATGACATTCCCATCAGCCTCTGCTTTAAGCTTCTTGTCTTCTTGTCGGTGTCTGGTGCTAATAAGCAAATGTTAGCATGCTAACATAGTAGCCTGAGATAGCGACCATGGTAAATGTTACAACTGCTAAACATCAGCATGTGAGATTTGTCACAGTGAAAATGTTAGCGTGTTGATGTTAGTATTTAGCTCAAAGCACTGCTGTGTCTATGTGAAGCCTCACAGAGCTGCTAGTATATGTTTCCATTCACACAGTAATGGGAAGTCAGAGTGCATTTTTTTAAGCGTTTCAAAAAATCAGCTTGGGAGAAAGATTACATTATGATAGCTTTTTTACGTTATTTGAGACCATCACATCATACATTGCCCAGCCATAGTATATCCAATGGGATGCAGAGTCACACTTATGTTTCATTATATCACCAGTGCTGTCTTTCTTAGTTCCATAAAGTTGGAGATCCATTGTTTCTGTCCAACATCAATGATATAACTGATAAACTTAGTGACCCTGCTGGTGGATTTTAATTTCCTGCTTTGTGGTGGATTGTCGAGGACTTGTGAATAATGTTACTGAGTTTAGATTGTAAGGATGTAGAAGTGGATACCAATGAATGATGATGATGAGGCCTGCTGTAGGAAGACAGATTAACTGAACATTGAGTGATAGCTGGAGAAGAAGTACAGATATTAAATGATGAGTGTCATGTTTCACAGCGTTGGAGGATTTAGATGCTGCCATAGCATATTGCATAACATGTTAGTTTTGACCCTGTCTGTATATTGGATTAACACGTGTTGTTTTCCCAAAGATGACCATCATGATGTGGAATTTCTTCAGGGTTAGGGGGACTTCACCCCTATAAGCTACCCACAGCCCCATTTATTACACTGATGCTTAAACTATAACATGGTTTTGTTTACTGTGTGACTTTCAAAGATTCATAAAGTTGAATGTGAAACTCTTGTCTTGTATTTCTCTTTTTTTATCATCACATTGCTTTAAACTAGTTACCTGTAGCTTTAAAACTGCTGACACGTCCTTGTTAAAGGATAATATTTGTGTTGTTCTATTTTTGTTATTCTCAACAAATCTCATGAAAAGACCAAAACCAACAGTGTAAGTTCTCTCAGTGTTTTCTGACTCTCCTGTCCTGTCCGTGTCTCAAGCACACTAGCCCCACTGACGATGTAAACCTTTAAAAATGGGTCACAAATATATGATTTCTTTTTTTTTAAAGGCCAAATAATTTCCATAAAACAGCTGGTCACTGTAATTTTTAGCAAACATTACTCAGGAGGATATAGTACTTTTGTTGGGGACTATTTTCAGGATTAATCCTCATTTGGTGCAGTAGTAGTGCATGGGTCTTCAACAGGGGGTCTGTGATCCCAAGGGAGGCCGCAAAATTATTGTTTGATGATGTTTTTTTATTTTTAAACGTATCTCTGAAAATACACATTACAGTAACATAAATCCAACATATTATCAGCAAAAACTATATTATTTTGGGCGGCAGCATGGTGTATCTGCGATTGAGTCATAATAAACTACAATGCGTGTGTGTTCATAATGAAGGAACATGTCACCCAGTGCATCAGTGGGGCTCATTGATGTTTTTTTTATTAGTTTTTGGACAACAATGGAGCTCCATGGCACAGAGGAAGAAGATATATCAGCTTTGATACACACACAATACTTGTTAGTAGATACATTCACTGTTGGTGTTGGCCATGGGATTTCCTGACTATGACAAAAATATGTAATATCATGAGACTTATCGTTTAGATTGTTTTTGATAAAGTTAGTTCAATTTAAATGAAAAAAATGTATCTTCTTTTGAATAACTAGTCAATGTTTTTCTTTTTAAATCGACACTCTTGGTTATAAATATTGTTCAGGACAAATCCAATGTTAGTGTCTATACTTTTTACATTTTAACAATTGCTAATGTTAAAATGATTGAGTAAATAAGTAATTAAATAAAATAATAAAAATAAATATAATAATAACAATAATAATAATAATTATTATTATTATTATTATAATACTAATAATTATAAACATTTAAAAAAAAATTATCTAAACAACAGGTAAAACATTTAAATATGTCTAACATAATTACTGTCCAAAAAGAATGAATGAAGGCTGGTTGATGGCTGTGTTCTGTCTTACCTGACTGGAAGTTTGCATCTTCACTGCAGTCGTCCACAGAAACTTTCTCATACTTGCCGTGACCAGTCACCATAAACTTATATCTTTTACCAGTGGAGCACTCCTGAAATTCAGTTAATAAAACAATATTTAAGACAGATTCACAGACATTTACGCTGTAACTTCAGCGTGTCCTCATTTATCCAAAACTTTCACTTTTAGCATCTCCAGCAAACTCTGCCTGTCGTCACCATATTTTCCTGATAACATTGCCAAGTGTCCGATATTTTGTGGTAAATATTTGTCACTGCTGCTTTAAACAGAATCAAACTCCTATTAAACAAATGAGCAGCAGTTTTAAGCTTTAACTATGTAACATTCATATTTGATTTCAGTTTAATTTTAAAGACAAGAACCAGCTTTTGTTTGTCTGTCTGTGAGATTTAGTTTTCTTTTCTTTTATTGGCTCTCATTGTGTCCCTGAATGCAGCAACAGAACATAATCTCAAAACGTGAATGTTTTTAGTCTGAATAAATATTAAAGGGATAGAAATGAGAAGGCTAGTGTAAACTTAAATCAGTTTGCTTGTGACCTGTCACAATGAAGTGATGTGACTCTTCACCACAGTATATGACTTTAGAGCAGACAAATCAAATAGTGTTTTTGCAGCCTTAAGAGGTGAAGGTATCCAGTATCTTACAATATACAATAAATGTTCATTTAAGTATAATTATAATAAATTGTAATTTTGTGTGACAGATTATTTTTTCCTTGTCCCTTTGGTCCTTCAGTGGCCCATTAGATAATAAAAATAATGGGACTTCCAATAGCAGTGGTTCCCAACCTGGGGCTCCAGACCCCCATGGAGTCCTAAGACAAATCTGAGGGGTCTCAAGATACAAAAAATGTATATATATTTCTGTTACAAAAAACTGTTAATTTCTTTTACAATTTTGTTTTTATGCAAAGTCTGAATATTTTCATCTCTTCAGGGCCATAACAATTCTCCAGATGACAAAAACAGAGATTTTCTTTGGTTGAACAGATCATAATTTTCTTCTACTCTACAGCCATAACCAGTGACAGCAGGGTCACAAACAGACATTGCCTCATTGTAAAGGATCGGGAGCCAAAAAGGTTGTGAAACACTGCAGTAGGAGGTCTCGCTCCCCAGGATTGGAACTACACTTTATGTAACTAATTTCTTATTCCACATCTGGTTTTCAATGAGGCTTTCACAAACTCCCTCTTTCTTAACAGTTCACTGTCGGTATAATGGTGAAAAAAGTGGAGTCTTGTGGTTGACAGTATGAAGTTGTATGTTTAACGTCGTGCAAGTGTAACAGCATACAGTACACAGTCCTGTAGGCAGCCACACGGGGGCAGACTTTCACTAACTGCTCTGTTAAACTGAGTTGAAATGATTTACACCAGATGAAAAGGCTGGGTGTGGTTGCATGAAGCAGAGAGGAACAGAGAGGAATGCTGATTAAAAAAATTGTCAAGAAACAACATTTAGATGAAGTAAAGGGAAGTTATCACACAAACAGAAAGTTGAAGAGAAAAGTTGATAGAATTAATCAGTTTTTGTAATTCTCACGTCACAGAACTGAAACTTGTTGGAAAAAGGATCCGCTCTGGGGTAAAATTCTTTGTGAGTCTTGCCAAACACACAACAACACGGCAAGAGAGTGAAGCAAAAAGACGAGTTTCATACAATCACGGTCATTTAGGGTAAAAGTCAGACTTACTGCTGGTCTGGAAGGAGAGCTGCACCTGCTCCCATCTTCACTTCCTTTCACCCACTGATTGATGAGATCAGCCACCGCAACTTTTAAACCATCTGCATCCTGAGACAGAGAGGAAGAAGTATTCATGAATACTCTTAAAAATAGTACCTTGTTTTATGTTTACCTACATCTATTCCTTGTACCCTGAACATTTATTTTAATTCTATACCTATCCTTCAAGACTGCAAGGTAAAGAAAATAAGAAAACCTCAAATGTCCCCTGATGTAGGACTTCATGTGTCATGCATAGTTTGTAATCCATTTCTTTTTTAAACTGGAAGTTATTTAGCACGTCTAAGAATAAAAAAGTGAATATTGTTGCAATATTTATTTCATACAACATTTCTGATCCTGGAGTTGTCAATGTTTAGCCTCTTTTTTTCAATAGGGTTGGTTAAGTTTGCATTTGTAGTACTACTACTTTCAATTTCGACTTCTTCCATCACAAAGTAACTACTTAAATGAAGCAAACTCCCCTTACCCTAAATTGTATTTATTTTCTGCGTATATTTTCATCCAAAATGCAACTTTGTGGACCAACAGAAAAAATAAACTTCTGAACCCTTCCTCATAGGAACTGAGCAAGAGGAGGAGGAGTTATTTATCAGTTGTGCTGTAAAAAGTTCAAATGTATGGCTGATAAAGTTAACTTCATCATTAACCTTAGATGGTGTGACTGAGATGGCGTTTTGGTTCCAGGCTTCCCCGGCCTCAAAAAGGTTCTTCTTGGAGGAGACGGCCTCAGTGGGACTCGTCAGGTCCGTCAGCACCTGGCTGCCTGATCTGCCTTCCTTTGAGGAGACCTGTGAAAAATAAAGTGAGATTCAGTTTTAGAGTTTCTATTTAACATTGTGATAGTTTGAGACACAGCATTTGAGGATCTTCCTTGTTGAACAGCCAATGCTGGGCCTCCACAGCGATGAATAACCCTAAAATTGAGACTATTATTGAAGTGGCATCACCAAAACACAAGTCTCCTCTCTGGTCACGGCTAATTCATTGGGAGAATTTTGGGTAATAGGGTTTGGCATTTTGTGGAAGTACAGTCATGGTTTACAAAACAATTATCCCCAAATAAATGCTTATTACTGAGATCAATAAAAGACAAATACCCATTGAAAAAAGAGAGCAACTCAGTGGGTTTTACCTCGAGAGCATGTGTGTACAGCTCCAGTTTCTTGTCAATCTTTGAAACAGCAGCAGGTGGAAGCGTCTTCTTTATGCTGCCGGTGCTTTAGGAGAATGGATGAATATTCAGTTAATGGTTAAAATATATTTCTGTAAGAAATCTGCTGTTGTAAAAGTGCCATATTTTTTTATAATAATAATAATAAATTACAAGATAAGTTTCATCTAAGCAGGTTGTCTGTTTAAGAGAAATCAAACTTTCACACACACACACGCACGCACACACACACACACACACACACACACACACACACACACACACACAC
>CALSCE010009344.1:10816765-10854494 GCA_943593645.1 Bovichtus variegatus | reverse complement strand
CACACACACACACACACACACACACACACACACACACACACACACACTCACCTCTTCCTCAGAGACTCAGTTCTCTCTATGATCTGAGGAAAGAGTTAAGACAATGGATGGTTAAAACTGTTTAACACACACTTGGGGAATGACCTACGGTAACATGGACTTTTTATTTAAAAGTGGCCAAAAATTGTAATTTGTTTTTCACAGAGCAAGGCAGAAATGTATGTTCCCTCATTTATTTGAGGGTGGGGTGTGAGAATACCCCCTAACATCTGGAACATAATTAAAACAAGCCGTCAAAGATTTTATTCACTTTTACAGCTAATTTGGTAATCTGAAGTGACAGGCCCTATAGTTTTCTCACATTAGCAGACATTTATTATATTTTCCCAAAGACTTGTGGAAGAGACCCAGTGTATGTTTACTTGATTGAGCTCTGAATGACATAGGGTGGAGAAAACAATAACAATAAACCATATTTATACAGCATCTTTCAAAACAAAGAGCTTCACATGGTTGAACCAGGATTCAAACATTTCTGCAATGAGGCAAATATTATCACACAATTAAAATAAAACAAAAATGAAATGGAATCAAATACCCAACAATAACATATGCTAAAAAATAAATACATAAATAATAATAATAAAAACATGTTGGAAAAAGAACAGTGTGCTAGCATTATTAAAAATCTTTTTCAAAGATTAGTTTTGAGAAGTGATTTAAAACATTGACTCTGCAACAACAGAAGCTGATTGATCTGCTACATCTCTAATCTTATTGCAGAGGCCTTTGACCTTTGACCCTGACACTCGTCTGCAGCAGCAGCACTCACCTTACATTTACTGTCTGTTGAGACTCTGCTGTTCACTTCATCCTGTGAAGAGACACAGATTACTTTAATATAACTCCGACATGCAGCACGTTACTGTTTTAAACAGAAAGTGTGAAATTGACGTTGGTGCGAACAGCTAGCTGACACATGTACAGGACTTACTGGGTAAAACTGAATGAGGAGTTTCTGGTGGAGCAGCAGGAAGCATGAAAGAGACAAAACATTTTAGCGTGGTTACCATGACGGAATAGGACTGGGCGATATGGAGAAAATCACATACCACGATACTTTTGACCAAATACTTCGATATCGATCTTGCAGATATGACGATATTGTAGGGTTGATCATTGGTGCTAAATATACGCAATGAGATTTTTGATAAATAATCATCAGTAATGCTGATATAATGATTAAGTGTGCACAGGTAAATAATAACTTCATCTAAATTAAACTGTGCACTATGCATAGCATACACAGTCATTTTCAGGATTCCTATTTCTTCTGATGAATTTTGCTGTATGAGGAGGGATTAACTGCATTAGCAAAAGCAGATTATTAAATGTTATAATTAATTGGTTGTTAAATGCTGCTGTGAAATGACAGCTCTAAATAATGATGTAATTGTTTAACACCAAAAACCAGATGTTTAATGGCAATTTTTCCTTTATTTTGGAGAAACAAAAGCATTGTGAGACAGAGACTGCCAGTCATCTGGACCACAGTCCTTTTTAGTTACCATACTTATTGATGCTGGCGTTAATTTCAAAGCTATTTGAATCTGGAAAACTTTATTAAACAGACCCCCTTTGGTTGGATGAGATACCTTGAACGTCGGGCTCATGGGACCGTAGTTTAAAGGCTCCTCGCAGTCGCTGCTGCTGCAAAGAGAGGCTGCAGATCTTCTGTTCACCTCCTCACTCCTCCTGCTCTCCATTGACATCTAGGGGAACACCAACATAAAAATGTCAAGAAATATTACTATTTCATTATAGAAGTCTGTTAAAGTTCAGTAGAAACAGCATTATAACTATCTTATTGTGTTAAAACATATCATCTCAAGAACAGTTTTCCTCAATACCTGTTCTTTCTCTGGTTACAACTTTTAAAAGCGTGTTCACGCTGCTCACCCTGACCGTGCTATGTAGTGGCAGAAGACTAATAAAATCCTGGCAAACTAGTGGTGCTAAAAGTAGGAATTTCTTACATCATTGCTGCTTTCAGCCTGTCAGGCTACATGCCTCATTTCTACACCCCGCAAGCCAAAGATACATTCTCTTACTTTATTACTTACAGATTTTAAAACTGTGAGTTTCCTAATAAGCAGGCATGTATTTCATTAAATGTTTTATGAAACGCTGGGAGAAACAGCATTAATAAAAAAGCTTTGAGTTTTGTGAAGTGATTTAAAAGGATGTCAATAAATCTGCAGACTCAGACCCTCAGGCAGACAGATCCAATGTATTATATGAATCAATGTTAAGATCAGGTCCATGTTTCCTTTGTTCTCGGGCCATGTGCTCATGCATGTGCCTCGTTGTGGGTGACACAAAACCTGCCGATGGTTTCCCACTAGTCCACTAATCTAAATGTGGAAGTAATGCGCCAAGAAATGCAGCAATGCTCAAGCAAAGGTAGAGAAGTTAAAGGTAAAGTTAAATACAGAGTCTAAATTTCACTGTGTGGAGTGCTGTGTACAAGTGAGATGATTAAACATTGATTTCGAGTCCGTCAATAGATTGAGAAATCTAATGAACAGAACTAACAATTTAGCCAAATAATTAGGATAATGATAAATAATGCTCATGACTTTTTTTTTAACAGAAAGAAAAAGGAAACAGTTCCTCCTCTGGGGAGCATGGATGTGCTCAGTACATTTTATGGAGATTTCACCACTAGATTTGGTTATGTCTGGTGTACAAATAGAACTTGTGGTGCGATTTTGGTGCTAGAGGAAAAGGTCATCCAGTCAAAAAAAGCATTATGGTTCATCCTCTGGGGACCAGGAATATCCACTGCATAATTCACCAGTTTTCACGATACCTTGCCGTGGACTTAAGTGTTGTACAACGAGAAATGTTGACATGACAAGAAGTCCGGGCAACTCCAAACGAATTAGTCTATAGTTTTTAAAACAATTAATTTAATAAAATCCTTTAATGAACATTTTCACAATCAGGACGGTAGTTTCAAACATATTTTGGGGTGGACTAAGATGGGCGATGGAAAGACCAACCAACTGAAAATGTTGGGTCTGGGGGCAAAGAAATAAAGGCTCTAATCATAGTAGCAGTAGAGGTAGTAATAGTAGTAATTGCAAAAGTATAATTGGAAAGCAAACCTTGTCTGAAATCTTATGTTCCTCCTCCTCCTCCCTGTGTCTCTGCTCCCTCCTGTGCTGGAGGTCTTCCTGCTCTTCATGTGTGAAACTCAGTTCTTCTTCCTCCTGGTCATCTTCATCTCTGGGGCTCTGGTGGGTTTCCTCTGACCTCCACTCCCTCTGCAGAGCAGCCTGTATCACTTCCTTTTCCTTCTGCTCCTCCTGCTCCACCGCCCCATTCACCCTGGAGACCTGTCCGCTGTGGAGGAGATGATTTAACTGGTTATTAAAGAAATTAGCGTGTTCAGATCCCAGGACACGAACACAAGTAATACTGAGCAAAGGGAGATAAAACCAGACAATGAGTGGGGAACACACCGTGGCCTCATCGTCCCGGCCACCAGGTAGGACGTCCTGTCGGCTGGTTGGCCCATGGCGTGTTGCAACCTGCTGTCCTGTGGCAGGAAGACCGTTGAGCTGTACGACGTCCTGACTTCCTTTCTGTTGCTGGACATCTAAAATGAACCAAAAGTAAAGTAGGTGGCATGTTACTCTACACTGATAATATGTATCTGAAAGTATGGAAATGTACCAGGAAGGTGGAGAAGTTACAGTGTATTCTGCAGACTGACTTCGGCTACAGGTTAATATTAAATATTAACCTTGAAAGTACGTTTTTATCTTCATGGCGTCATATATAACCTAGTTTAAAGCTTGATATTGCCTGGCTGAGCCGTTTCAGAGAACTCATTAAGGGCATGGTTAGTGATGTTTTAGTGATGACGATTACTATCTATCAGTATTATCAGTATTACCTGAGTTATTCTGTTTTTTAAATTGTAAACCACCAATGTTGGGCTATTGTTCCTTAAATTGTCCTTTTCAAGTGTAAATAAAAAGTTGAGGTAGTTACAAATAATTACAATGGAAGTGATTATTACTGCCTTAACTTTCATAATGAATATTTAAACAACATTTAGAAAACAACAGATACCCAACCCAGTGACACTCTCAAGGTCAGACCAAATGCGAAGCGCGATTACATATAAAGTCAACGCAAAGACGCGAACACAGGACTATATGGTAAATTCAGAAAATATGTATTTATTACTTGATTCCAGGCTACAGAGCTGTGTGATCTTATAAACGTAGACACAACAGCGTATCTGCCGTATCTGGGACTTACACAACAGGTACAAGGCAGCAGTTGTGGTCATTTAGGTCATTGTTGATGGCGGAAATAAATGTTGCTAAGGGCTGTGATGTCTATGGAGGTAAGATCCCTTTTCCTTTCCCGCAAAAGATTAACCCCATCGCAGCTGTACACTCCAAAAAAAAAAAGATTGTACAGGAGATTTGCAAAAAAAAAATAAAAATGGAATAGTATTGATTTAAAATTGACGTTGTGAGTATGGGGTGATCAGACAAGTCCAGAACAATAACGGTATTGACTGTATTGATATGTTTGGCGGTGTACCTTCTCTGGTCTTGTTGAAGTTTCCTGTGACCGACTGCTTTGTTCAGGCTCACATCCCACCTCCTCTTCACCCTCCTGCTGTTTCTCCTCTTCACCCTCCTGTTGTTTCTCCTCTTCACCCTCCTGCTGTTTCTCCTCTTCAGGCTCTGGTTTCCCCTGTGGTGCTGGTCTCTGCACTCTGGCCCTGCAGTCATCCTGCACCTCCTGCTCATTACGATTCTCCAACCTTTGACTCCAGTCGCTGAAGCCCTCGTCCTCCTCCAGAACCAAGCAGCATCTGGGCTTCAGCTCCTCGTCCAACCTGAGTACCAAGTGGAGAACTGCTACTTTAGAGTGACCTGACAAGAGGTGGAGTCAAGCTATTGGTTGGGAGTTTTATTTTGAAGGAACGCAGATGTGATACAACCGTGACAGTGGTTCAGAGGATTGAACGTACTTGAATTAGATGGACCAAAGCTTTATTTCTGAGCCTGGATGAATCCTTCAGTCTGAAGCTAAGCAGACACATAATATATTCATACAAATAAAAATGCCAACTGCTGCATGATACACGCTGGAGGAAATGAAGGCCATATGTCTATATGTCAAATTAGGCATATGTTCTTAAAATATTCTTCTCAAAATGTATAAAGTACCTGGATTCTAATTCAAAGTGTTTCACAATGTAATATGGACTGAATACATTTCTGTATTCCACACATGTATTTTAAATACTTACTGTTAGTCTGTTACAACCCAGCCTGTGTTAAATATTATACGTCAAAAATGCATGTTGCAAGACTTTTTGAGATCAATGTAATTTGTGATTGAGACTGTATGAACCCCTAGATTTTGATGCATACCTGCTTAGTGACCCAGCCTATCAAACTCTGCCAAACTGCCATTGTTTGCCTCATCTCCATATCGTTTGCCCACATTTTGCTACGTGCTAAACAAGCTCAAATCCAGATCTGAAGGATGAGTGATGCCACAGACGTGTTCTTCTTTTATCCGGTTGCAAAGGTTTAAAACTGTGGAATTTAGATATGGTCCTGCACAGTGTGAGAGTTTGCCTCCTGTTGCTGTTGACAGGTAACCAAGTGTCACCCAAAGATTTCTCACAGGGCGGTGAGTGATGAGCCAGGCGGCAGGTGGCAGACAGGACCTGCAGCTTCAGGCTCCATGGCAACAGAGACGGTGCCCTTGGAAACAATAAACAGAGGCACTGCAGCCTCCTGTTCCAGGTCAGCTCACGTCAGCAGACCAGACCTCATCAGCACTAACTAAACACCTAAAGGCTGATGAGGTTTTTTCCAGAGTGATTCAAGTGGCTTCTGAACGTTAACCGTGTGTGTGTGTTTAATCTTCATTTAATTCCGGCTGACAGGGAAATTATCACACACAGCCGCACTGTTGGCTGAACAGTGCAAACACAGCTTCTACTGCCTCTGAGGACAGTAGAAGCTGATCGTGAGTTGACCCTTTGTTGTGTTTACAGTCTGATCACCTCCAACAAAGTCTGTATATTTTCAATCTTTTTTTATTTCATTTGGCAGGATGTAAGGCCACATACAGTATATAGTCACTTAGTTATAGAATAGTTTTATGTTTCGACAAAAAAACTTGCAGTCATTTTGCAACACTCCTCGCACAAATATCCCTTCTATCTCTAATGTATACATTAATATGTAAGAATCAATAATGTTGCAGCTAATTTTAATTACTTTATATACGTCGATTTGTTATTATATATCATCATTTATTAATCGATTGAATATTTTGAATCTGCACAGTAACTATAGCCGTTAGATAATTATAGTTGAGTAAAAAGTACAATATTTTCCTCCCATTTGCACTGGAATGGTAACAAAGTTGTGTAAATGTACTTTTATGTTACATGTTTAATGTTACATTCTAGCACTGGTTTAGCATCCAATATTAAAAGATTGAGAATGAGGACTTTTTTTTGTACACCAAGTAATGTCTTAAATGTAATGATATGAATTTTGGTCACTGTTCTTGTGTTTTTGGGCAATCAAACTTAATTGTTTGCTTTCTCTTTAAGCTTCAGTGTCAAGCTGTTCTGGTACTAGCAGCAGTAAATTAATATAATTAAAATCTCCAGGCAGGAGGAACCGTGAAGCTAATGACTGAAACAGTTCACAGTGCAGTATTTGATGAGTGCACTGCATTTTGCTTCACAGTGCTGTAAGTTAGCGTGCTCAGAAGCTCACAGTCTCAGGTGATGAGCATATTTGCCCTCGAGAGATGTCACATCTCTGACTGAGCAAACACAAACTGCAGCTCTCTCAGCTCATTCACCTGCAGCATCACCAGACTGAACCTACTCATTGGGAACAAACAAACAAGTATTTTCCCCTGTAATCAGCACTGCGTGTGATGGAGACTCAGCTGTAAACAGCTAAGACAGTTTTACAAAAACAAATGGGTCGCGCCCAGTTTGACATTTCAGGAAATGTGCTTATTAGAATGTCGCTTTAGATGTTGCTAAAAGTTAGTTAAGAAGATTGATAGAAATCTATATGGTAAATATGAAGCTACAGCCAGCAGCCAGTTTCTTCTCTTTAAGTCTTCCCGTGCACTCAAGCTTTAATTTAAATAACCTTTAATGAGCCATTAGTTCCACCTTATAACCCTTAAGACATAGTGCCTGTGTAAAATAGAACAGTGCTAACATGTCTTTTATTTTAGATGAGAGTAAAAACATTTATTTTTCCCAGTCTGTGCGCATGAATGAAAAATGTACAAAAAGACAGGGAGATGGAAACTTACTTACAGAAAACCATAGATTTAGAAGCAGATCTATATTACCTGTATCACTTTGACTGTATCTACAGCCACATTACACAAGACAGAGGAATAAAGTGTGTGTGTGTGTGTGTGCGCTCACTCTGCGTTGTTTGTGAGATCGTTGTGTTGGGGGGGCTCCGGCCAGGAGGGGCTCCCCTCTCCTCTCTGCGTCTCTCTGGCTCTCCTCCTTCGCTCCCGCTCCACCTCCTCAGCATCCTCCTGGCTCCGCTCGGCCGTCAAACTGCAACCAACATGGTCACCAACAGGCTGTCACCACACTCAAAACACCCCTAAAAACACTCATTTAAGAACCTATTGGAACTGAAAGTAGATGTGGAAATGAAAACCATGATATCCCTGACCCACTTTGGCAACTACACATTATTAACATTTCCTATTCGTCAGGTACAACAGTGAAAAGTATCTATAGAAAAAGGTATGCATGGGGATTTTCTCAGTTAAGTAGATTTTTAAAAGCAATTTTAAAAAATTGTTGTTCTTCTCTTTTTATAAAAAGCTGATTCAGTCCTTCTGTTTCCAGAGAGAGGGGACTTGATAACAATAACTCTCTTTATTGTCCAAGCACATCTGGTGGAGCTCAAGCCAGCTGCTGTGCTGTTTCACTTCATTTCAGTCTCTGGAGAGAAACAAAGAGAGAGGGGGAAGGAGGTGAAGAGGTGGAGGAGGAGCAGAGCGGAGGATGGAGGGAAACTGTAATCTTGAGTTGCCACAACTCCAACTTGTCATACTTATGGCAGTCTGGAGAAAATCTGGTCAAAAAAATTTGAAGAACAAGAACCATGGCTTGAAATCAGCGGTCTCTGGAGAGCACCTGTGGATTGGGTACAAACAATGTTTCCGAAGTGTGTCATTGTTTTTAAAGGATAATTACGGTTTACAACTTGGATCATACTGTATTTCCAGACATTTGGCCATGATAACATTGTGCTCACCAGAGTAATTGCTGAGGTCTTACTAAAATGTCTGACTGGGGGAGAAACATGACAGTCATACATGTCTTAAACCAACACTTTAACCAACACGGGTTAGCCAAACTTGTTTTAAAGAGAACACAAAGGCTGGAATTAATATTACCTAAACAGTTTACAGACTGACTTCTTTGTTCAACTTTGACCTACTGCACTTACTGTAGTTATGCAGAAACAGAATTTTCCGGCACAATGAGGGATTATTATCAACAGTCCATGTACACTCAATTTTAGTTTGGTTGAGACAATCAGGGTAAATTTAATTTTTTTCACTATCTTTATTCAAGAGCGTGTTTTTCTATTTGAGAGTATGCCTCCTTGGTTTCACGTTCAGATTATGTAATGCTTTCCCCAGAAGAGGATGAATGAACCTGGTTAACTTTGCAGCATGAGTATGTTCAGTGTAAGATTGGAAGGGAACGTCATTAATTAATTAATTAATTAATTAATGAATTACTTAATAATAGCTACGGCCAGGGAGATGGCTTAATGCATGCAGACATTGGATGTATTAAGGAGAAGAGGCATGTTTGAGCGAGCATCAGAAAGCTAATATCTCTCCGTGTGCGGCTGTCAACGAGCATGAGCTGGCGTCGTTGATGCACGGCATCTTCGCCAACTTGCGGCAAAATAAAAAAGTCCTTTTATTCCAAAAGTCATAAAAAAAAGGGCAGTGAACTACATATAGTAAATCCTTGGAGGTGGAAGGGGATGAATGAACCTGGTTTAAAAATAACTGCCCGTCTGGGACACTCTCAAAGCAAAGCAAACGCACCCGTAATGAGGTAGCGGTCATTTCAATGGTCAGCACTACACCTGGCATTCTATTGGTTGGGGAATTTTGACAGGGTAATTGCACAAAAATCCAAGAACAGAGCAGAAATCCGAAGCAGAAGTTTCACCTGCGCACAGAAGCAGCCTGAGTGTGAGCAGAAGGGCTGAAGCTGGAGCGCAGGAAATCTGTGCAAGCAACAATATATCTGAGTGCAAGCATGAAGGTAGAGGAGAGGCAGAGCAAATCTAAGCACAAGCAGGGCCTATGTGAGTGTGAGGCCATGGTTTTGGGGGTAAGCATCAAAAAATGTAATGTGAAATCAAGGAGGCATGCTCTCAAATAGAAAAACACGCTCTTGATTAAAGATAGTAAAAAAGTTCCATGGCTAAACTGTTAGCATGTTAACAATCTGTCTAATTGTCTGAATGATCAAGTTCCTTAACTCATGGGATTTGTACATACGTATCTATATGCCACTTTTCATACATACAGTATTTATGATCCTTACCGTTAACCTGTTTATTGGGCATTGGCACTTGCACCTTCTTGATATTTTATATTCATATTTGCACTCTTTTATACTTTGTACTGCAACTGCTGCACAACAAAGATAAACGATCAGGGACAAATTTCACAGTCACAGTAAAAATATATTCCAAAGTTTACAAGTTAATATGAGGCTTCAGCCTTCTCAGTTAGACAAGTTAGACAATCAAGTCGATATCTTCCAATGTTAGCGTATTATTATTATTTTTGTATTAAAACGGCTTCAATTTCGTGAGATACTATCTTGATTTTATCAACTCAGACCACTGAAGTCTCATATTAGTTTAAGATAAACTTTGCACAGAACGAGGACTGGTAAAAATCTGCTGGTAAAAGCAGATTGTGAAATTAGTCCCAACAATGCAGCAGCATCATGGGAGAGAAACAAGCCAAAGCCTCGAGCTTGTTGGTTAAAAGAATATATAAAACTTACAGACCGGTTGCCTTTGTACTGGCCAGTTGTGGGTAAATTCAATGCAAAGGCCTTGACCCAAAAACATGATAAATTCTTCCAACATGTGCTCATCAAACATTTGGCTGAATGAAATCATTACTTTAAAGTGCAAAAAATAACTTTAAATATAAAAGGCTGACGATGATGAGGTCATTGGTTATGGCTGTTGGTGAGGACACGGTGG
The DNA here is from genome assembly GCA_943593645.1 of Bovichtus variegatus. Classification (NCBI taxonomy): domain Eukaryota; kingdom Metazoa; phylum Chordata; class Actinopteri; order Perciformes; family Bovichtidae; genus Bovichtus; species Bovichtus variegatus. Next base: position 10,844,130 of record CALSCE010009344.1, on the reverse strand, counting down.
CCATGAACGGCTGTGAGTCAAACATGCTGCGGTCATTATCATGTGGGAAAGTGACCTACATACGATCAAACTCACTAGAGATGTAGATGGAGCCATATTGGCAAGAGTCAGTCTTTAGTTTCTGTAAATCAATTTGATGTGAGATGATAGGGATGTTTCGGCTCCTCAGTCAGGCCATTTTTTTGGGGGAACTGGATCAACTGGGGATGAGGTTTGATTGTCTGGACCTCATCATCGCAGCCTGAAATGCAACAAAGGGAAGGAGTACGAAATCCTTAAAGGACCTTTGTTGGTGGTGTTGCATGTTTAATAAACTAAACTACTCCTCGAGAATCAGTTGAAGCTATTATTAATGCAGACAACATATTATCTTGTGTGCATAAGATGGATCTTGTTCAAGTTATTATCTCATTATCAAGATAGGGATTTTGAGTGAAAAAGATAAAAACATGTGCAGATAATAACTATAATATATGATAATATAATAAATATATTGTTTGCAACAGCAAATACGTTTGAAAACTGATTACGTAAAATAATGAGAAAATGTTGTAAATCGCCATATATGAAAACACTGAAAGGATTAGTAATATGTTTATTGATATTCATTTTTATTGATATGTGTTGGCACTGACAGTACTTAGTTAAAGTTTGGGGAAGGTCATAGTCTGGTTTAATACAGAAAAGTCAGCAGTGACTTGAGACACAACATGTTTATAATTAGTTTAATCGTAATCACAATCTTTCCCTAACCTTAACCAAAGTGGTTTTATGCCAAACCTAATAACAGACAGGATTCTGGATGCACTTTGGCTTAAAAGTCCTGAGCTTTGCACGCCTTCCCTCCGCCCTGACCACCTCTCTGTGACTCAAGTGTGGTAGTTTTTCATTCACTAAAAACACCTAGCCTCTGAACATAATCCAGGCAGCGGTTATGTTTGAAACCACAGTGTAATTGGCGAATCAATTTAGTGCTGCTTATAGTGCGATGAACTTTCTAGGAGGCGTGGTTGCTTGTGCACACAAGATGAAAATAATAATCTTTTTGGACATTGGGAGTTCTGTAAATATCTCTGCACACGGAGCTGGAAAACCTTCCACTGTACAATGATGACATATGATATGTTGACAGCTGAGGGCAACAAGTAACTGCCCTCTATCAAAAGGCATTATGTGTTTAGTGTAGGGAATCACTAACTGTAGTAGTTGTAGACAATACATGTCTGCTCTGCTTTATTCACACAGTGAATAATTGCTGTTGCAGGGTATTGTCTCTGCAGGACAGTCTGTACTTCCAGGTACCTTCAGAGTCTGCTGGGTGATTTAACTCAATGCTGTGAAGCATGAATGTGAAACGAGCAAAATCTGTCTGATACGCATCACTTTTTCCACCATTTACACAATGAGGCAATGGAGGCCTGGGGAAATGCATTTTCTTTGTGTGTGTGTGTGTGTGTGTGTGAGTGTGTGCGTGTGTCTGTGTGTATAGTTGAGCAGGAGGGGGTTCAGGACTCAGCCAGATGATGTCATGGCCATTAAGGAAGTTGCAGCCATAAAAGAAGCCATTGAACTCCGAGCTCAGTGTCATTTTCATAGTGAAGTCACACAGAAATGTTCCACTGATCACTGAGGAAACAAGAACCTCACTGACGATGAGGAACAGTAGTTAGGAGAGATATAGAAAACAACACATTGAATTAGGCTCCTGCTGCCTGTTAGAAATAATGATTTTAGGCCAAACTAGGCCGACGTAGAACTAAATAGAGACAGGGTACAAAAGAGAACAAAAGAGAATTGAAACAGATTGTGATGATAGACAAATTATAGAGCTTCCACCATCCTTCTTAAGAGGCAGTATTATGGGGGGAGCAGAAAGGTACTGTACTAATGGGTTTATAAAATCTCTATTTGCAAAGTAAGTAGTAACTGTAACTGTCAAATAAATATAGTGGAGTAAAACAATAAAAGTAAGCGGAAGTGTCTTTGGGTAGATTTTGCAGTAAAAGATGTTATTTAGTACAATTTAAGTATGAAGCTCGCATTTGAATCCAATCAGCCAGACCACTTGCTGACCACTGCCACAGCTGAGACACGTCTTATAGCACTGTGGTATAAGACGTAGTGCTATAAGACAGCAGGCTTAGCTTGAGACCAGTAACAGGATGAAGAAATCAAATAAGAATGAAGTAATATTTGAGGAAATCGCCAACAATATGAGAAAGGAGGACTATGCAAGAACTTGGCTCAAGAAGTAAAGCATATAAAGACATTATACAGGACCACGAAAGACTCCAACAATAAAAGCAGTAACAACCGGACATCCGCAATATATCCCACATTACTAAAGTGGTTCATGCGTAACACAGCTTGATTCATAGGGTGGGCGTGAAACTCTGGAAACCAAATGACTTGGGGGAAAAAACAAACACATTTTGTGAAGACGAATGTTATCAGTGTACTTTGCAGGCATATATGAGTCAAACCACCAGTCAATTAAAACTGATTATTACTAACTTAAAAGCTGACAGATGATGTTGACGGTTGATCTGTCTAGCAGTTAATATCAGCCCTGCACTACAATCACCTCTGACCACAGGTATCGGCCGGAGCCTTTGAAATGGACTCAACCGGATCGTAGAGCATGCTCTGTATCTTTGTTCTCTGCTCATCTTTTGTCTGGTGTTCCGCATGGTTTGATTCTAGGTCCCTTATTGTTCTATATTTGAGAATACAGTATACCCTTCTCATCCCTTCGCAACCACTGCATGCCAATGCTGAGGCAAATGCAGAAACGCTTTAAGTTGCAATTTTCTAATGGTCATGACACCGATCTCTGACTGTATTCAAATGAATGTAAAACCCCTTAATCTTTCCCATGAATACAGAGTCAATGCATGTTTCCTTCAGTGTTCAGAAACCAACTTTATTTGTTATAATGTAAATGTTATCTCCACCGTTTTTCCTATTTTGGATTTTTATTGGTTCAGTGAATTTACAAAGATTGTAAGAAGCGGTAAATATAGTTGACAGCACAGACACTACTATCATGTTTTTTACAGAATGTGATCACTCTACATATATAAATAGGTCATGTATAGATACCTATCATGTTGTTAAACTGTTGACTGCTCCGTCTGATGATCGGACTTCCATATAATATGTGAGTGATGATGGTGATCTTGTTTTAACCACTTTTTTTTTTTTCAACATTTGAAACAACCACAGTTGACTAAAGTACTGGTCAGAATCAAAATACATAATAAACAAATATAAAAGTAAATCAAAGTATGTTATTCTGTCACTAATGTACATTTATTGTTTTCTGCTTGGGGGTCTTCAGCATAATGTTTGACATATTTTAACTAAATGGTTTCCGTATTTTAATTTATATATTTCAATGTTTTGTGTTCAAGTTTGTGTGTTCTGTGTTAAATCTGGCTGACAGACAAATTTCCCTTCAGGGACAATAAAGTTAAAATTGAAGTACAGATATAAGGAAACAATCCCGCTTCCCAATTACAGTTCTAGAAAAAGACAAATTTTCTGACAAGAGCTTATGCCAAAAACATAGTAAATATGATTCTGGGTTTTGGGTTCACCGCTGATGTCATGTTTTGAGCAAAGAGCAAATGACAGCCACCACGGCTAGATGTGAGAGGCTCAGTCAGAGCAACCTACCAATTACCCCCCACCTACTCCAAAACATACTCCTCGCTACGACTTCATTTCTCCTAAATTAAATAATTGCACACATTAAAAAAAGTGTGAAGACATTTTCTTCCATCGTGCTTTGGTGAACATAAACTTGTGGTGGAATATTAGTTTCAATATATTATTCTATTATAATATCAGTATTTTGTCGGATGCTTTACAGTTAAAAGTATTAACAGTATCAAAAGTATCACTACACAAGTTCTACATTGTACGGACAGACAGACGGGCAGATAGATAGATTCAACTGTCAATGCAGCACAATACAGAAGATAGTAAGTTTTATATGAAAAACGATGTTGGTGTTATCAGAATTGTTTTCTCTAAAGTATCAAAAGTAAAAGTACTCATTATGCAGGCAGAATGGCCCCTGTCAGTGTTACATTATGATAGATGATTGTATAACTGCATTTACATAAAAACACATTTTAAAGTCAATCTGGTCTAGGTAATTTAAATATAAAATACAAATCCCATATAATTATACTTAGATGTAATCAATCAATTTCCACCGAAGGTTTATTACTGTTTTATTATTTTTATGATGACAGCATTAAAGCTGTTTATCTAAAAAATACATTACTGAGTGGTGACAATTTATCAAATTCCACAGAGCACGTCTTTAGCAAATTGAATTTCTTACTTTTTGTTTAACTTGATCCTGCAGGTACGAGTAAAAACAATAAGAAACCTGTCATCGTCATGTGTTAAAAGCCTTTTTCTCTCACCTGATGAGGTTCTGCAGGAGCTGTCGGCTGGAGTTTTTTCTCCTGATGGACTCTGACATTGTGGACTGGGCTGCTCCTGGTCTGTGGGCCTGGTTCTGATGCTGGTAGCCGAGCAGCCTCTGGTCGTGGGTCTGACCTTGGTTCTGGTCCTTGAGGCTTAGATGTTCCCTACAGCTGCTCTCTTGTTCTTCTTCATGTGTCTTTGTGGCTCATGTTGGCCTCACTCTCTCTCTCTCTCTCTGTTTGGTCGCAGCTCTCTCCTCCCTCCATGTGGTTTTCATTGAAGCGTTTTGACCCCCCCCCCCTCTCTCACACTAACAGGGGTCATGTGACTCACCCAGGGGGAAAGTAAGATGATATCATAACAGTGGATCAGTGACATTATCATAACCACGTATATTGTGCATGTTCATATTGTGAGGGAGTGACACGGTGAGTGTTTGTATACAGTCATCATCTCAACACATTTAGAGACTCCAGCTTGTTATAGAGAGAAAATAGAAACACTCAACTCCAGTGTCCCTCACTGCGCTTTAAAAATGCAACAATGACCGTGACATGCAGCTTTGTCTCCTCCTTTGTTGTGGTTTTCTAAGCAAAAAATATATATTTAGCTATATTTCTAGAAAGGGACAATTTGGAAATGTTCAAGACATTCCCTGAAAAAGTATTGATTTCCATTAAATATCCCTAATATACAGAGTCCTGACAGCTGAAGCAACATTATGTAACTATTTTATCAAAATAAGAGCTTCAAAATCATTGTAATGCTTAGTTGACTTGTAATAGGGAGAATAGTGCCTCTGTCAGACCCACTCTGGACTCCAAACGCCTGTTCTTGCACTATATAACTTCAGTGAACAGGTCATGCAATCTATGCAAGAAAGCGTGACTTGCTAACTGCTAACCGCTAACTGCTGCTAACAGTAACTGTCGTCAGCTCAGTTAGCTGCGCAAGTTCAGAGCACCTGGGTAGTGTTGGCTTTTGATCATTCATAAGTAATGTGATCATAAGAAATGCATGTGTAACGTTACAGCTGTCCATATGTATGCCAGTAAAAGTATAAGTGAATTGCACTCGAACTGCAGAGGAGCTAAACTGGAAAAATATCTACTCTTACAGTAATTTATAGCCCAATTAAAGAGTTGGTGGGAATCTCTCACACAACAAACCCCTTCAACATGCGTGTTAAATGATAAAAGTGAAGTGGACGTTTGGTAATTGGTTAGTTTTTTTCAGTTTTCTGTAGAGTTCCAAGTAGCAGAGAAAAAACCTCATCAATCAGTAAAGCTGATAAATAACTGTGGATATAACCTTTGTAAAACAACTTATAAGTTTGAATGAATGTGCACATGACAGACGAGTTTTTCTCTTTTACATAAAGGTTTCACGTGATAGAACACACTTCATGGTGTTATAATATAATATAAATATCCTCTGACAAAAAAATTTAGAAATATTTTACAATTTACATGCTTATAGATGTTGAGAAAATCCTCCAGAATATGGCGCTAACCATGAACTGCTACATTTACGTCAGGCAAAGCACCGTTGTTCTGTATGATTAAGACAGCTATTATAATAATAAGAATAAGAATATTGAAAATAATAACAATAATTAAAATTATAATAATTCAACCACTTGTATTATATAATGTAGGTATATTATGTGCTGATTTGGAAATGAGCTAAATCTGGTACAATACTTCCCTTCTCCTTGTGTGAGATTGTTTGTTTTGTACATGGTCTGTGACAAATCAATGTAATAAATTAAACCAATTTTAAAGGAATTTAAATGGGATTTCTGATTCAGAATTGTATATGCATTTAAAATGGGTGGTGGTGGTCTATTAGTCAGGCTTTCAAATAGAACACCAGAAGTTTGTGAGTTCAATACCAGGCTGCCACCATTGAGGCACTTAGCCCCGAGTTGCTCCAGAGGACTGTTCCTGTAGTTAGTTCACTGTAAGTCGCTCTGGATAAGAGCTTTTACAGAGGATTTTACATTTTTGTAATGTAAAAAAATGATAAGAGTACACCTTTAACTTTTTTCTTTCTTTGTCTTTATAGTACTGGAAATGAAACACAAATGAAGCACAATCAGAAAGAGTGTACTTTCTGCATAAGAATATAATAAACAGCAGATAACCGACTTGAAATGAGAACTTTAGATCAGAGAAGAAGCCATGGTGTATACAACTCAATTATGAGCAGCAGCAGCAGCCTGAGAACAAGGCTGAAGGAATAACGAGTTCTGTTGGCTCTGGTTACTGTTCTGCAGGTATGAATAAGATATGGCAGCTCTTACAGGAGCAGCTGCTGGAGGTGACGAGCTGATCTGACCGTCCAGCTCCCGATACTCAAAGTCTCATCACGGTCCGAGCATCAGGGCTCGATAACAACCCACAAACACAAACACAGAAGTGGAACTTTTCTCATTAAAATCTCTCTCCGTCTATCAGTCCAACACACGCAGATGTGCATTAGGTCACACAGGCATTTCGAGCCAACACTGATTTACACTCACTCACAAACACACACACACACACACACACACACACACACACACACACACACATGCACACAGCTTCTCTTTTGCTCGCCCACCCCCCAAAAATCCCGCGGGAGCTTGAAACACTCCACAAAACGGTTGCCACGGCAACACTCCCACAGCACTTAACACAGACTGACTGTCGTAACAGCTCGGCATGATGGTGACGGTGGGAGGCGCCGCCCCGGCAGCCAACTTCAACACTTTCTCCAATGTTTCCCCCAAAGGAGGAGTTCAGTTTGAAGAGAGTTTCAGAGAGTTAAAGCAGGAAAACACAACACACACACACACACACTCCTGTGAAAACTGCATGGCTGACAGCTCTTTGTCCATAATCAATAGTCATATACATTTCAGTTGCATGTAATATTCACAGCATCTTATAGATTTGGATGCGTACACGGACTAAAATGTTCCAATACTATCCCAGAATTAACGGTAAATACTTGAGACAGTGACTATCAATCTACCCTAAAAATAGAAGTTATAATCCTTAAAGTGGAAACATATAACATGTTTTCTTTAACTTATCATTATGAAGTAAATTATGATCACATAATGTAATGGCTGTAGAATAATGACGGCATAGGCGTTTAGATGGGTTCACTTTAAGCCTCACTCCGGATCATGATCTCCCTTTCACAATAAAAGCACTCGACATATACAGAGCTTGCCAGAGAACTTTTGCTAACACATGGATTCCACCGATACGCTGCGATTCGGCTGCGACACGGTCTGTTCCGTCCTCCATAAAGCGTTTTACCACATCAGGAACCTTTTTAAAAGCAGAACAATGTGCCTGGCCGACTTGCATATTTAGCTGATTTGGTAACTTTCCCTTGATACTTGCTTCTATCAGTAATTAAGTAGGCCTACACTCAAAGTGAATATGTTAAAAGTCCAGTGACCAAGAGTCTAAGGAGGCAAAGATGGTGAAGAGGGAGAGTGATCAAAAACGTTTGTTCTACTAAGCTAGATCAGCAAGCGACAACACCTGTCTACTCATTAACACTACTGGGTGTTTTACTCTACCTTTATCAAGGCACTGAAATCTGTGTTTCTATTCCTTTGGGATTCTTACAGTTGTTCTTGCTCTGGATGGTAAGTTAGCCAGATGGCTCGTGGTTGCCATGTTGCCAACGATATATGAACAAGCAGATCGATTTTCTTGTTCATATTAAAATCAAAGGACAGAAAAGATGTTATCAACGTCTCCGTTGCGCAATTTGTTTGGAAACAAATGCAGTGTGTCCTGAGTGGTTGGTAGCTATGAGGAAAACTAAAAAAGATCTGTTTGTCTTTGCGACCAACAATAATACCACTTGGGTGAGGGTTAGAGCTAAAGGGTTGAAAGGGAAGCCATTTTTTCTGCAAAAGCCATTAGATTTTTTTTTTTTACATTCAGTAATAACCTCCCTATATAGTAGTTTTCATTGTTAGTGGGGGTGTCCGCTATTCCTGCATTGGATTCAAATTGCCTTCACATGCACAAGGAGAGGATGCATGCATGTAACAAGGGTATTTTTACCTCATTGTTAACAGCCTTACTGTTAATTCTCACTCTCTGATCTGTATTAAGTTGCTGCTAATGTAATGCTGCTGCTTCACACTAAAATCACTCACATGGTGAAAAACAGAGCATATTTGTAAGTTTTGCAATGCTTCTTGGCTTTTTGTGAAAATATGCTTAGATTAATTCCTTTACGTCCATGTACATTCATTAGGAATTGTTCATTTCGAATTGACCTCTCGTTACTAAAATATAGTCCGTTCGAGTTTTACTGATTAGTTATTGTTACAAACGGCATTAGCATCAGTTTGTTGTGTAGATATTCAGGCTGACTGATTTTTCATTTTGTTGTGTCGTGACTATTTCTCGCTGGAAGTTGAAACATTTTCAACTCATGCAGATGTATCTTCTCAGCTCATGTCACCTGGAGTGAACCTGCCTCTGCTCTCACCACTGACTTTGTTTGCCTTCATGCTGCCTCTGCATTGTATCTCGGTTCATTGTGTAATCAAATGTTTAATCACAGCTAGGTTTACAGGCATGTTGCTGTTCAATGAGTTTACTGTACAATTTGAAAACGTCCGTCTGAGTTTCGCACTGAAGGTTGCAGCTCTGTTCTCTTCTCTGAGCCAAAACAGCCCATCAGTCTCTCTCACTGAGGTAAACGTTGCCAGCTGTCCCGTAAAGACGGCGTCACGAGCAGGAAAGCAGACGCTGCCGATCCGATCCAGACAGATGAGGGAATGGATTCAATGTGAGTGACGTCATGTAGGAGCTAATCGTAGAAAGTTAAATTTGATAGAGCTTGTTGGAGGTGAAATGTAGCTTGGAAAGGAAACATTGACTCAGGTTTACGTCTTTGTTTCGATGTAATAATGGATTGATAGACGGATGTAACCTCCTGTCATTACCTTTGTTAAAGGAAGAGTGTGGAAAATAAGAACTCACTGAATGGAAGGCAATCTTGGTCGCAACATAAGATGCAAAAAAAAACAAAACACTGTCACTCATCTAAAAGGAGTCCTGCATGGAAGTCACCCCCTCTCTGTTTTTTTTCACAACCTGACGTTTTTAGCTAGGCTAGCTCCATGGCTTTATGAATGGGTTTTGTCGGTCCACCACTTTGGTCTAGACAAGAACTTTGGGCTGGATTGCCATGACATTTTGCACAGACATTAATGGTGCCCAGAGGATGAATATTAGAGTCTCTCCCTATAGTGCCACCAGCAGGTCAACGTTTTTACTTATCAAGTGAGATATCTCAACATCTACTAGATTGATTTGCACAAACTTTGTACAGACATTCACGTTCCGCAGGGGATTAATCCTAATGACTTTGGCTATCCCGTTTTTTCGTCTGGCACCACCATGAGGTTCACATTTAAGATTTCCTCTGATTTTTTAGGGTTCACCATCAGGTCAAAATTTGAATTTGCTCAATACTCTCGTTTATGACCAAATACCTGCAAAACTAATGACATTCCCATCAGGCTTAGCGGTATTTCTGTTTAGAGCTAATTAGCTACACTCAAGCTAGAATATCCATGTTAGTGTGCTGACTAGTAGCCTCAAAGCCCTGCTAGTGTGGCTATAGATGGTATATAAAAAGTTGACGTAGTCACTGTGACGTCACCCATTAGTTTGTGAACTGCGGTTTTGAAGCCTCGAGTTGGCCTTCCCTATCTTGTTTTTTGCAACCAGATGTGACACAGAGGGTGGAGCAAAATACAATCGAATGCTGATCAAGACATTTTTAGGTGACCAAAAGGTTTCGTGAACTGAAAACACACTGTGAATAGGTGAAAGTGGTCTGTCAATCACAAGGTAGCCATGCCCTAAAGCATACACTGCTTTATTGTTTATTTTACTCTAAATGGGATCAGAACTTACAAAATGAACATCATGCTGTATTGAAGACTTGAAACTAGTCATTAAAACCATAAATAAAGTGACAAGTAGGGTCATTTTCTCATAGACTTCTATACAATCTGTATGTGTGTCTTCTATTTGCAAACAAGTGGAGGCGCCCCCCTGCTGGAAATAAGAGTAAATGCAGATTTAAGGAACTTCCGCATGGGTTTCACTTTTCAGACCCATAGGTTACTACCTGATCATTTGTTAAAATTTATTTGTAATACATTTCAAGAATGTGGTTTCCTCTGACATCGATGCAGGACCAGAATGGGGTCTGAGGCTCTCTGTTAGATCACACAGCTGTAAACTACAGTGTCTGTATCTACATCAACAGAGAAAACAACAAAACTCTGACATCAACTTTTCCAAATGTCAATGAGAGAATGAGTCAGCTCCTTTAACTACTTAGTCAATTTTCAGCTTAATTTCTAATCCATTTTAATCTTGACGCTTTTTTTATTTCACTGCTCCAAACCTCTAAACACTATTAAAATAAATTATAAAAAACAGACTAAGCTGTAACTACTTAACAAATGAATAAACAGCTACAGCTGATTAGCTGCTGACTATATAACCACAAAGTCCATATACTGTGTGTGTGTGTGTGTGTGTGTGTGTGTGTGTGTGTGTGTTTAATGTAAAAAGCATTTTCAATAAAACACTTAGTGAGGGACCAAAAAAGTGAAATGTGCTATAAGTTCTTTTTTTTTTATTTGGGGGAACTAACCCTTTAACATGAGACCCTCCCTGCAGTTGGGGCTGTGCAAGTATAATAAATAACCTTTGGTCTGTGCTACACTAACATTTACTGAAAAAGAATCAGCTACGTAAAATCTACTACATTTTGAAAATAAAGTCGCTCAGGATTTTTGTAATTTAACCTTATCGCAGTTAATCAGTTGGTTTTTAGTTCATATTGATCTGATACATGACTAAGTCTATGAGAGACTCATTAAATATAGAGCTGAGTGAGAAGATTTGTCAAAGATTACAGATAACATTTCCGAAAGTTTATCATAAAAGTTTGATCAAACATTTGCAAAGTTACTCCTTAGTAAGATACATTTTATCTTTAATATTTTCAAACCCTTCACACTTGTTGAACTTCTGGTAGTGACCCCTCTGATGCAGATGACGGTGGTGTTGTCAGTTGAATGTGCTATAACACAGGAAGTTCCTTTTCTCAGAACAGTCTGTGATCTCCATGCTGCCCGTGTCGTTCTTGGATAAGACTCCGCAGTGCATCGTGAAAGGTGGGCAGAGGGGCAGGTCGGAGTACAGCATACTCGCCCCGTTCACCCACAGCCAATGACCGGCCAGGAAACGGAGGCCTGCCCACACCTAAAGAGAGGAAACATCTAATGGACCTCCACCTGCTATCCACAAAGCATTTTATCCCGTAGAACACCATCATTATAAAATTAGACTATAAAGCTTGACGGGACACCAACTGCAAACAAGGTCAATTATAACTCTTTGTACCTTTCATTTTCAAACCATTAAAGTTTAATATTTGTACATTCCTAGAGCCTAGAAAAGCTTTTTTTTTACGCGCATGATGTAATCTCTATGTGAAGTTTATAGGCTGTGCTGGTGAGCACTGGGAAAGGGAGATGCTAATGAGCAGATGCAGCATGCCGCACAACACAGAAGCAAACGAGAGAAAAAGCTTTTTTGGCGTATTTGCTGGTTGAAAAGCTTTTATAAATGTGCACCATCTTAAGAGTTCGTTAATCGGTACTCATAATACATCCATGTGATCCTCAGGATTTTAAGAAAAGCCGGCTCTTAGTGATGATTAATGTGAGACTAAGATTGAGACATAAGAAAAAAAAAAACTGGGAAAAAAACTGAATGGACCTTTTGTTTTTTTGGGGGGGGCTGGGGGTTCTCCTTTTAGTGTGTTTGTTGTTTTACGTGATCTTTTTTTTTTTATGAATGCATGGTTGTATGTAAGGGTATGGCTGTATTTGTAAATGTGTATGTATGAGTATAAATGCATGGGTGCATCATTGTGATGATACCTTAACTCACAGGACCTATACAACATTTCTTACATGTACAGTATCACTCAATATGAACCCACCTCCTCAGTGTCGGCCTCCATGACCTTGTTCACCACAAACTCGTGTTCTTCTCCAGGCTGCACGCTCACCAGGTCGTAGCGAAGGCTGGAGTAGTGGGGTGACTTGAGGGCTCTGCAGTGCTCCAGCGCCCCCCTCCACGTCTTGTTCTCCTTTACCAGGACCAGGTTGTCGCTGAAGCAGACGAAGGGAAACCGAGCGGAGCAGTCTTGGGTAGCCATCACTTTGCCTAAAGAGGAGATGGAGACACAGTCGCCGTTGTTGCCTGGCTCACTCGATGCCCAATTTCTGTACTCCGACAACCCTGTGCTCCACCTCCATGTTCCCCCTGGAGAGAAGATTTTTAAACTTGAGGTGAGAGTCTGTCTGTTTGACTGCTTGTCAACTATCCATCCCACCATCAGCTTTATGGCTAAAGATGGAGGGTTGAACTGTATTGAGAGAGAAAAAATAATAAATAACAACATAGCAGGGTTTTTACTCCTTTTTACTCCCTTCTATGTGTCTCAAGAGGTAGAATAAGTTGATTAAAACATCTTCAGCTACTTGGGGAGGGTGAGCCGACAGATTTGGTGTCATCTTAGAAAATAACTCGCCAATGGTTGAGTTTCTGGACTGATTACGTACGAGTAGTTGAGAAAATCATGAAAAGTTTGTTAGTCTTTACCATCTCTGAACAGTCCAGTCCACACTGGAAAGTCCTGCTCACTGATAGCTGACTGCAGATTGAAGATGGTTCTGAAAGTTGCCAGATCATGGAACTTAAGCCTGCAGTACTGCTGGGCTTCAGACCAAGACTTTGACTGCGGTATAAATGTGTATTTTAAGCTGACGGCACCTTGTCGCTTGTGACAGTAGAAGAAGAGAGAGTCTCCACAATTTCTGTCATAAAACCTTCAAGAGAAATATGAAAACAATTAAAAAGAGGAAGAAGTTGGTGCATAAATCCAATTTGTCCTTTCCAGAAGAAAACTATTCACAAGTGTTTACAGTTGACTATGTTGGTTATATTAGGACCATACCATTGTTTTTCATTATTTAGCCTATTTTCTACAAATAAAATGTTTGCACCACTACTGACCAAATTCCAAATCAAATCAAGATTTTTGAGAGCTTTCCCTACACTCATATGTGGTGGCCAAGAGAGCTCAATGTGCTGCAACTTAAGAAGACACATACAAATAAGCAAAACACAAGAAACTAAGAGACACACTAACCAATTTGACAACAGATTTGCAGCATTACAAACACAATGGAATCACAGAAAAACACAAGCAAATATGCTGCAAGTCATACAAAACAATAGAACTAATAAAACCTTGGGACTCAAAGCAGAAGAACCGTGTAAGTGTCTAGCTAATATCTCCAATGATATCAGTCACGCAATCAGAAAATTTAAAGGAATATAAAAATGTTGAATATGTCCATTTGAATTTTAATCTTCTTAAAGCCCCTGAAAACTTGGTTTCAAATCTTAGCTTTCTATCCTATTTTAAACACGGTCTAGCTCCCTTTCATTTTTAAACCGATATTATGTATATATATTTTTTTTAATTTATTGTACATTTCTATTATATTTAAAAATGCTTTAATGTAATTGATGACATTTTTATTCAGACGAATATAAAAAAAAAAAATTAAGAAGAAAAAAAGAATTAAGATTGGGACTTCATTATTTTTTAAATGTTGTCGGGTTCAAAATGAATGTTTTGTTTACCTCTGTGTAAGATATCTGACGTGTGGTTACCACCAGTGCCGTTGCTAACAACTCTTGTGAGCCAATAGTGTAACGACGTTAGTATTACGTGGCATCGCTGAAAACACAGAGATGATTCTGTAAGAAGAGCACAGACAAAAACATAAAGAAATCTCCATGTCCATCTAACCACAACTGTTCTAACTTTGGCAGATAACGGTGTGTTCATGAAGGCCCCCCAATGCTCATTATTAGAAGCTAGTAGAGAAAAGATATTAGGGCCTTTACGTTGCAGTGCACCGAGCTCTCTTGGCCACTATACTCTTGGCAGCCATTAATTTCCATTAATTTCTGTAAATTGTGAAAATTAGATTATTAAAGACTCACACCTCCACCACCACACAACAATAACTTTTACAACAACAACAACAACAACAGATACAAATGTTTAACCTTAAAGAATGTAATCTTGGGGCTGCTTGACAAAATCGATAAAGACCTAGTGTATGGTATAATATAATATAATATATAATCTGCTTAACATGCAAAAACATTGTAGTCTTTAAAACAGTGAAAGAAAAGTAAGTCTACCATTACTTTTGATTACTGGAATGGATGAAAGCACAGCTTCCGCCACTGTTTGGCTCGTTTGCTGCCCAGTAGTAAAAATATGGGATGTCTCCATTAGACCACATCCAAAAGGAGCCTGAGTCTTTGTGCAGGCCGGTCCATGCATCATATAGATCCATGGTCATATCGGCTTCATCTGAGTGTGTATATATGATGGCCAAGTCAGTGTACTGAATTGAGCTTAAAGTGAAAAAAAAAAGGAAAGTTTTATTCGCAACAACAAATACGCATTTTTTAAAAGCAAAACGGTAGAGGACACTTCATATTCTAGCATTTTCTAATTAGCACTAGGCAAAAAGTCATAAAAAAATCGGGAACATTTTTTTGTTTTTATATATACATTATATTTTATATATATATTATATATATATATATATATATATATATTATATTTTTTATACATTATATTTATATTTGACAGATTTCATTTTTCCTGATGACAGCGCTAAATGAAAAGTTGATGGATCACCAAAGTTATTACAATTCATCCCTTTGGAAAATCCATTCAATAGTTGAGTTATTTCACTCAAAACCACAAATGTCAACCTCATGGTGGTGCTAGAGGAAACTTCAGAGGATCTCCAAAGTTAGTAAGATTCCTCCTTGAGGACCATGAATGTCTGTAAATTTTATCTGAATCCATCCAAAAAACGGTGTAATATTTGTGTTGGTCGATCCTCAACGTCAATACATTTCACTGGCATGGAATTTAGAACAAACATTCATGGTTCCAAGAGGATGAATGGTACCGACTTTGGTCATCCGCTGCACGTTTTTATGCTATGTAATTTCAAGTGTCACACTCAAGCTTTTCTTTGTATAATGCCAATTACATATTCTAACTACTAATAGATATGTGAATAAAAAAGTAAACCCCCACCTCCTGCAGTAGCTTCGAGCCTGCTGCCAGGTGAGATGAAAACGGTTGTAATGGTAATTTTTCGTCACCACTGATCCAAGTCCAGACACAGTACTGCTGAGGAGGAGGAGGATGAGGAGGAAGGGTCCCGAGAGGCCGCTCTTCATCATTATCAGAGTTCTGTTGGACAAAAAGCATATTGAATCATGCTGTGCTATTGTTTTGTATAATGAGAATAAGCATTTGACATCCTTTTCAAAAGTTGCACAGCAGATGAATGCAGTCATGGATCTCTTCATGTCTCATGCAGACTAAAGACCAAAGCATAATTGTAAATATTGTGATAATGTTTTTACAAAAAACGAAAAGCTCATCGATTGTAAAAGACCATTAAAATCACCAATTTAATATCATTGTCAACCACCTCAACAAACATTCGACTGAGCCCCAGTGTAGATGTGTTGAGTCGGAGTTACCTGTCCTGTCCTGTTACCTGATGCTTGCTTTGAGGTCTCTTTTGCTGCGACGTGCTCGGTGAGAAACGGTGCTGCTCAAAGAGCCTCCAGCATCCAGATGAACATATCACCACTTTCAGTTCCACGTATCAGAACAATCATTTGACTAGCAGACACACTTAAATCAACTATAAGCTCCCTGTCGCTCCATCTCCAGAGACCATTTGACTGTTGTCAAATGAAGCAGAGATTTACCTACAGACCTGGAAAATATAGATATATTCTGCTCAAGAGACACCAGGAAGCAGGCCAATAAAAGTGCTGCATTGTTGTTCTGTTCAAAATAACATCAAGACGTCTTAAAGATGCTTAAAAATCTACATTTCCGTCACGGTTCTAAATCACTGCTCATGATATATTGAACTGGATGGAACCATAAAATAAAACATACTAAAAAAAGATTTCTGATCACAATCATTTCTGAGTGAGCTGAGTTTAGCAGACAGACAAGTGAGACAATAAAATCAAATCTGAAAAGTCCAGTAAGTAACTTGAAGGCTCATCAGAAAATATTGCAAAGTTTTTTAAAGCACAGTGAGACAGAATCACAAAATAATTCTATGCATCATCCGTCTCAGGTCAGGCCTGGCTGATATTAGCTCATTGCGGATATATCGCCATCGGCGTAAATGTCAGCCAGTAAATTACAGAAAATGTAAGTACAAAAATGCCGACGATTAGTTTTTTTAAACAGTTTAAAAATTTTATAGATCTGTGATAAGTCGATTCAACTTTCTGTACATTTATTGGTCCCAACTGTTTGAACATCAAATTTAAGGAAACCTTATCAAAAATATTTTTTGTAAACAACATTTTTTATATTGGTCGATATATCATTATTGGACATTTTAAGATCTAATATCAATATAGGTATCAACCTCAAAGATCCTCTATCACTCTGTATGCCAGCTGGCAGTTGATTGGTTGCCATGTTTGCTAGCCAACTCACCCATCTAAAAATGTATTTAGCAAACTTAGCCAGCTTGTAAACATTAAAACCTCAGAGAAAAAAAATCTCTGCTTTGTTGAAAACAGAAATCGCCCTTCCAAGAAGAACCAGTCACACAGAATCGGTCGTTTCGGAAAGTGCACCTAAATGATGTGCGAATATGTTCAAGTGTCAGCGCCCTCTAGTGGCCGTGGAAATGATGTCGAGTGCAACAGAGGAAGTTAGAGGACGTTATTGTAGTCGACCTTTTAACACGGGTGAACACAGTTAGTTTCCCACTTCAAGTCAACGTCTGCTTCTCTCTCCCATGACGACGATCATTCCTGAACCTTAAACCAAATGTTTATTATTGTAACCAAGACGACGAAAGCCCCCTAACCTTAATTATGTGCACTATGTTCCCTATTAAAGTCGCTTTGTGCCTAAACCTAATCAAACTTTTACCATAGCGTTGTAACATAATAAATAAAACAAATTGAAAATAACCTACATGGACAATCGGACTTGATCGTATTCACG
This sequence comes from Bovichtus variegatus, assembly GCA_943593645.1. Classification (NCBI taxonomy): domain Eukaryota; kingdom Metazoa; phylum Chordata; class Actinopteri; order Perciformes; family Bovichtidae; genus Bovichtus; species Bovichtus variegatus. Next base: position 10,826,463 of record CALSCE010009344.1, on the reverse strand, counting down.
AAAAATGTATTTATTCATGCATGTTCATTTTAATTGAGGACATTGTGCAAGTTTTTTTTTGGTAAAAAGAAGGATGCACCTAAACATGGGATTCACAGTAGAGTGCCAATCCCAAAATCCAATGAGCAGAATAAAAAAAAAATAAATAAATAAATGTGAAAGGGGAAGCAAAGTCAAGCATGTGAGCCAATTAAACAAGTGAAATGCTAGCATTGTCCTCCTTGACTTTTTGGATTTGCTACCCTTCACATCTTTTATAGGTAAATCAAAATGCTCTCCAAATATTTACAAGAATTAAACAAGTTTTATTATGCATTGATTTAAACGGCAATCACAGTTCAAATAAACTCTGAATTACATCTGAAACAAAAAGAAAACAAGTAATTAGTAATAAATATTTCCTGTCTGTCACATACAGCATCTCACTTGATGAAGTCTTGTGATTTAAAGCATTGTACCTTAAATCTTTTTAACAGATTAAAACTCTTTTTTTATAAACTTTGAGTGCTCAGCTTTACTGGTTTCAAGTGTGTTGCTGCAGCACGTTGTTAAAAATCAAATCAGCTATGTCCAATATTTACAAACCCCCCCCAAGGTATTCCTGTTGTGAATTGTTGATCCAAATTGATAAATACCATCTAAATCACTTACTTAATTCCCTCAAATTAGGCTAATAGCAATAAGTAACTTCAGTAAGAGCTGAAGTTACGGGTTGGTGCGGTGAGTCTGGCCGGTGAAGAGGGATCACAGTGTCAGCACCTGTGTTAGAGATGATCAATTCATTCCCTCAGATTAATGTGTCACATTCACCTGGGCGGGACATGCTCCTTGCCAGCTGCTTGTAGGATTCTCCCGTCAATGTGCGAATCTCGTCCTTTAGACGGCGGTGGCCGTCCAGAGTCAGGTGCCAAAAACACGACTTCCTCTTGCCATCTCTGCACAGCTGGTTGCAGGTTTTGCGGAAGCTGTTATTGAAGCAAAGGTTGTGTCGGATGGTGTTCTTCCAGCCATCTGGAGCCGTCTGAAAGAAGGGGAAGTGCTCTCTGGGAAAGGACAGGGAGGAATACAGGGATGCTTCCATGCAACTCGACCATTGGAAGTTACACAAATGTAACTATCAAATTCTGACCTGGTGAAGTTGTAAATCTGCTGGACTTTGAGGCTCCCAGTGTGGCTGCTCTTGAGCGCCAAGGCGATGAGGATGCAGTAGTTCACGGGTGGACGAGGCCAGCACCCTGGCTTCAGGGTCTTACTGTCCTGCAGGCAAAAAGTAGAAAACAAATTAAAAGCCCATTCACTCCTCTTATGGTGCTCGACACTTCATTTTAACATTTCACAGAGCATCCGGTGAAAAAACCCCACCGAACTTCACACCTACTGAACAAATTTACAGATCTTCAGAAAATATATATATTTTTTTTTATTAAAAAAAAAAAAAAAAGGGCCCTAAAACATGGTTTATTGATAACATTGACTAAGCAATAAACAAAATTAAAGTTTGGACAAAAGCATTGTTAGGTTTTACGATTAACTCTCAAAAAGATAATCTGCTCCGTCGCGTCTGTCTGGCAGTAGTTCCACCAGATTTAACTGACAGTGTGACAACTGTCACCACATTTTGATCCAAATATTGCTCAATGCTGATTGGTGCACAGAAGTAGGTGACACTATCTTTCGTCCAACAGAGCTCCGTCCACTTCAAACCAGGGATAAGAGAACAGATGAAATAGTATTCCCCGTATGAAACGCTACGAGTTTGTGTAAAAGCCCATCATTCGATAATTAAGACGATAATTGAGAAAATAGGTTTTTTAGGGCCTTTAAAAAGGAAGTGGTTATAGAGCTCTCTATATCCCACTGGAGGAATGTGGATCAGCCCAGTGTTCTCACCCTGGCCTTCGGGGTTCTTCCCTTTCGTCTGCTTGTCGCTGGTGCAAAGGCGACGTCTTCATTCTTGATGTAATAGTCAAAGGGATTACATTGACCACACACACACGCACAGTGTGACAGAACAGTGCGGTTGTTGATGTCTGCAGTGCCATATACCTGTTCCATGTAATCAGTGGAGTGCGGCAGTTCCTCCTGGAGAGGAGCACTCTGGGGAGCAAACACGTGGTGCTCTGTGCCGAGATGACGTTGGGTCCCTGCAGGGTTCAGTAGAGGCGTATTGATTTCATCAGCAGGTTCACGGAGAGTCTGCAGATCTGCAGCTTTTTCTTCATACTGGACCGGGCAGGCGATGTTGGGATTCACCAGCAGCCACAGGTTTGGCTTCACAAAAGTGTCTGAAGGACAGAAAAATCAAATGGCAGACAGCCAAGGTGCAACAACCAATCACTTCCGCGCAATTTATTTAGCAGAAGGCCCAATTACAGTAACAGCCAAAACTGAGAAGTTGCTGTTATTTCAGAGTAAACAGAGCAGAAGATTTCACGTTTTAGTCAGTCACATTAAAAGCCTTTTTCGCCTTTCCGAAGAGAAAAAAAATCTCATCAATCATCAATTCAGCGACCTGAATGAATCTTCATTAGACAGAGACAGACACAGAGAGAGAGAGAGAAAAGCTGCTAGGAGGATGAGGGGGGTGGGGGAGGAAATTAATTTAACAAAAAGGAAGAGTGACATTTTGGGAAATACATGTACACCTATTCACTTTCTTGCAAAGAGTTACAAGAGAAGATCAATACCACTCTCCATTAACAGACGGACATCTTCTCAGCGAAGACTCAACAAGAAAGTGAATTTCCCCAAATAAAACTGCTCTTCTGAGCCTCGAGGATACACAAAACACATTGTGGCGAGAAACACGCAGGATAGTTCTAATGACAGAATGATGTCCAAACTGTATTTCAAAACTTTTTCAACACGAGTACTAGAGGAGAAAAAAAAAAAAGTAGAAAGCTTTTAAAGTAGATCCTGCCTTAAAGCTACTCAGGCTGCTGCTGAATCGGCACGTTAATACGCAGACATTCATTGAGAAACTTAAGATGTTTTTCTCTCGGCTCACCTGACGTTTTGTCGTACCAAATGAATTCATCTTTTCTTCTTGAGGCTCTTGCAGAAGGCCTCTGGACCACATACTGATCATTCAGTTTGTCATCTGTCATCAGTGATAGATTAACACACACACACACGCATGCACACTGACAGACCGCACATATTGCACTTTAAACCCGTTGATTTGACCTCCAGACTCAATTCACTGCTCCTGAATGCAACATGACATAACTCTGATGAGAACCCTTTTTAACCAATTCCTCCTCCGTGGTTTTCTGTGCTGTATGGATTTAATGTGAGTGAATGACAATCACCTTTTAGCCTACAGTGAAGCCAAACTACAGAGTAAAGTGAAACAGTCACCGTGGTAAAACTGGTCGGTGGTTGTTGCCAGTTTCAGCTCCTTGTCCATGTCCCAGTCCGTCAGGCCCACAGAGCAGTGCAGGTCCAAGAGTCGAGCTTTGGTTTTAAGCTGCAAAGTCATGGTTGGTCGCGTTTCATGGGTTTGTTCCCTCACGGCTCTGTTCAGACTCTCTGATAAGAGTCGCAGGTTCACCGACAGCTCTGCTGCTGCTACAACAGCTGGAGCTCAACAGCCTGATTGGACTCAATTAAATGTAAAGAGTTCAACCTGGGTTCAATCTGATCTTATCAGGGAGACATTTGTGCCTAAAGCTACATTTGAGTTGAATAAATACGAGTATGGGTATTAAGGTTACTGAAACTAAATTGAGTTTGATTCATTAAATAGATCCGCCGGTTGTGATTGATGTTTCTTTCTAAAAAGGTCAGTTGATGACTACTTAAACTCCATCTGCTGAGGAAGACTGTGAGAGGCAGTTAAAAGCTCCCGAAAAAGAAAGTAAGTTGACGTTGATTTGTCAAACTGAAAAATCGATCTACCAAAAATCAAGTTTTTGTAATTGTTGTGGCATAAAAAACATTTTAAATTAAGTTCATTTAGTTCGTAGGGAACTTTCTGAGACGGCACATTTTCAGCTTTCACACTTTAAAAAGTCTTTGACAGACACTGGAACAGCTATGAGTAGCATCATCGGGATTGTTCAGATTGACTTCACTTCCCCCTCCACCGTCACAAACACGTCAAACTAGTAAAAAAAATATTTCAAAGCCACTTGAGTCTTTTTAAATATCTCCAGACCTGCATTAGTGCAGTTTAGTCTATTTATTTTTGTCACATTTACAGTACACATTTCACAAGTAAGAAACAGATCGAAACAGAAACAAATCAATTTTTACAGCATGAAAAAACAAACAAATCATATATTCATCTTTAAATATCTATATATCTTTGTATAGTTTAAACATTAAGTCTCTCATATACTCACAAGATTTCGCCTCATTGCAGTACGTTCATTTACAGAAACTCAAGAGTTCACAGAGGAACAGGGATGGCGAGGACTGGAAGCTCCTGTTCCACTGCTGTATATTTAATATCTAACAACAATCTAGTTAAGACGGCAAATCAGGTTGGGGCTCACACACTTCACTCGTTAGTTTTTGGGGGAAAACCACAGTAATGACCAGACATGCTGACAAAACCTAGCACTAAAAACAGAAATAACAGGTTATATAGAACCTAGTGGAGACTGACTCTGAGCAGAGGAATGTTTTCATGACTGGTTGTTCTGCGGACATGTTTTGTTCCGAATTTTTATGTTTTAGTGTTTTTTGGAAGGTGATAAATCCAAAACATACAGTAAACTGCACCTTTTTTTTTTTTTTTTTAAAGTGTTTTTATGTGCCTGGAGATTAACATGATCTCAAAAAGATGGTTGGTGTTTGTTGTGCCGGGAGTTCAGGGTAAAACAAATCAAGGCGTTTCTGTCCTCCTGGCTGGAAGGTTCATTCCTGGACTTAGTAAATTGCAAATTCTTCTGGTGTATTTAGCCAGCCGATGTGTGAGGTGGACAGTGCGTGCTGCAAGAAGCAACACACTGAGCGTTAAAGTTTAGACAATCAGACGCGAGGGTTTGAAAGTCAAATGAGTGATCTCCTTTAAACAAACACCAACCACCTCTGTTGAACCAGGCTCCTTCATTCTGATTCTTTTCCAGCTAAACACTCTGTATTTAGATTGATTATGGGTTTCACTCTGTAAGCAGTAATGAGCCAGGCTGGAACTCCCATCACAACAGGAGATTTGGGTGTCGGGGATCAATTAACACCTGCGAGTGAAGAATGCAGAAAATGTAGCATCAAAGCATCAGAGTCCCTTAACACCGAGGTGGGACTAGAGACAATGTTCAAGACATACGACTGAATGAAATGATGGGAAGAAGGAGAGAGGAGGAAGAGGACGCTCAAAAGATAGGGATGTAGTTGTCGATTTTGGCGCGGTGCCGCTGCGCGATGCACTCGGCGATCCACACGATGTTCCTGCACTCCTGCTCCTTCAGCTTGACGTAGGCGTAGAAGACACTGAAGTGGAACTGGTTGAGGAAGGCCAGCTTGTTCAGCTTCACCTGCAAGGAGGAAGAGGACAAGGAGGAGGAAGATGAGTGCACAAACACCACAGAGTCATGACGAGCGCACTCCTTTTATATAAAAGAAAAAAAAAAAAAAAAAGGAAATCGGCCTATATTGGCTTATTGCAGATAGTATCCGCACAGGTGTCTGCCGATTCATAGGTTGTCCACCAGACAGCGAGTTGATTATTCAACTGTAAAATTGGTAAAAACAAAACACAAAACAAATATATCCATAGCCAGAATGCTTTGTTTATGTCCTTTTTGTTTATGTTTGCAAAAAAAACAAAACATTTGCCCATCTCCAAATATCCTTTTGAGACGGCATCTGTCTGAAAATCCAGTAGTGTTCAAGCTTCATATACTTTCAGCCAAATGTGACTGTGATTATTGCATGTGAAATTGTTCAGCCTCAGGACACTTAACAGCCACTGTGGACAGAATGTGTGAATTACTTCTCTACTTGAGTTCAATACCAGGCTGCCACCATTGTGCTCCTGAGCAAGCTACTGCCCCTGTAGTTAGTTCACTAAGTCGCTCTGGATAAGAGCGTCTGCTAAATGACCTGTGATAACAACGTGTCTGATCACGTGCGTCTCACCTCATGCTCGAAGAAACGGTCCTCCAGTGTTTTGTCGCCTGGGTTGCTGCCGGCACCCTCGAACAGCAGCTTGTATTCCTGAGGACACACGAGGTTCAGAGATATTGACAATGATGGTGAGCAACTGTAACAGACACCAACGGGAGAACGAGAAACGGGGAACTGGAGATACAAGAGTGACAAAGACGAATTATCTTTTTTTTTTTTTTTTTTTTTTTTTTTTTTAAATCTTTCCAGGTACACTGACTGCGTTTGCCTCAACTTTGTAAATAAAAATCAGGGGGATCCGTCCAAGTACAGAAGTGTTATACTAAACATCTAGAATCTGAGGTGCTCTCAGCAGGCAGCTGGCTTTTAGACTTACAGGATAGAAATCAGCGACGTTCTTGACCTGCTCGTAGTCATCTGCCCGGGCCAGCTGAGCAAGGCCTTCTGGGTAAAGCTTGCCGCAGTGGGGGAAGAGCTTGGCGCGGTCCTCCTTGGACAGCTCTGTGCCGAACGAGTTGATGGTGATGATGAAGGCTCTCCTGTCGGCCTCGAACTGCAGCAAAAATTTGAAGGTCAGGAGCAACTACAAGCGACTGACTGAGCCGAGCATTTTCACATATAGGTACACACAGGTGAGCCAACCTGAACACACTTTCACATAATACAAAATCAGACATATCAGATTTTAGATGACAACCTAATGAATAAAAGTTGTACAAAATGCTAAGTTAAAAAAGGGCCCAAATTTGAGACATCAGTGAAACTCCAGATCTGCTCCGTAGCAGATTTTAAAAATCAGCCAGCTGTTTGGTAGAGCGTGTGTATGTGTATGTGCGTTTTTTTTTCCTTCACCCTTTATGGAGTGTAGACTCACCTCCAGAATAGGACACATGGTGTCAGCTGTGGTTCCTCCCAGGTTGGAGCAGAACTTATAGAAAGCCTCCAGGTAAGCCTGAGAGGACAGGGTCCAAAATATAAATTTAGGCAATCAAATTAATTAATACATTTTTTTTTTTTTTTTTTTAAATACATGAACAAAAATCATTGCAGTTTTTAAAAAATATTGCTAGTTAAGAAAAACATATCAAATTATAATATAAAACTAATCTCAATGTATATTGTCTTTCAAATGACATAACTGCAATATTCAACAGAAAATTGTAATTTTAGTGAGTATCTTATCATTCTAGATCTCAGGATTTTAATCTTCTGCCTATTACCTTTTTTAGATTCTCTTCATTAAATGTAGCTTGTTTTATCTCTTCCTGCCGTTTCAGTTCATCCTACCCCACCCTTTTTTCAGCACTTGCATTAACTATGTTTATCATAACTATGATCATAACTATAATATGCTTCACCTTGTAAAGTGTGTTACGAATTATTTCAATGTTCATCTCATCCAAGTCCTGCTCAGATATGCAGTCCTGGAAGAAAGCAGCTGAAAAGAAAAGAGACAGAGAATGTTGAATGCTTCTTTAAGCTTTGGTGCCATCTGCTGCTCTGCAACAGACATTTCTATTCAGTTTTCACACCCATTCATTTGAATAGCAGGTTTTTAATGGAGGTACACACCCAGGGGCGTGTCCACCAGGATGGCGTTGTAAAGCTCGGCGGGGGTCTGAGCGATGTTGACTGCCTCCATCTGCTCGAAGCTGCCCAGCGGGTGACACTTTGGCACCAGCTCAGAGATGGCCCGCTGGTGGAGGGTGCCCGTGATCAGCAGGATGACGTTATCAATCATATAGCTGTACCTGAGGACACAAGGTGAGCGGAGGGGTTGTCATGACAAAGCGGAGAAGCAAAGTGTATCTCTATGCTGACAATCTGGTAGCAGAATCACTGTGGGAGGAGCCTTTATTCACTATTTCCTTAACTTTTGATGTTTGTTTAAAAATGAACATATACGTCCGACAGCCAGTCGTTTTAGCCCATTAATAGTACATACTATACAGTACACTTTCCTTTTAGTGTTAACTGGTTGTAAAGCAGAATTCAACATTTTACATTTGAAAAATGCGTCAATATGTAATCAGATTACTTTGTTTTAATGCAAAGCTGCTAAAAATGACTATATGACCATTTAGTCACCTTATTTTAAGAGTCATTGTAATGCATTTACAGACAAGAACCCCTTTCAAAATTGTCCCAGCCGGTGCATTCAAGCACACTAAAGAACTACTGAGAAGCAAAATACATTTTAATGCAAGACACAAACACTTTCAATTCTGTTTATGTCTGCTTTTGTCTTTTCTAACAACATAAGTCATCAATGGATTGCTTTACAGCTATTGACTATCAGTTCTCAAATGTCAGAGCATACAGTACTTGAATGCACCAACGAGTTTCCATAACAGTCCCTGCTTGCAGCAGTAGTACCACAAGATCATTTTGACAAAGAAAAGAAAGGTGACCGAATATTCACTGTAATGCATAAGCAACCTCAGAAATATCTCCAAGCTAGTTGTCATTGCGTAGTGAAATTAACTCAAACCAGTGGCTGTCTTCTTAGTAGGAAATCAACTGGAAAACTTTGATATGCTTATAAACTATGCTTTTTGAAAATTGTCAAATGTGTGACTTGTAGCTAATGAGCACTTTGATGCAGTCACAAAAGTCTGTTCATTCACATTAAGAGTCAAAGGTTGTTGTGTATCTGGGTATGTATCTGGGTATGTATCCAACCCTTTCCCTCAACAAGGTGAAGTTTATTTGACAGGATAACCACATTGATCATGGATGAATGACAGATCTGCAGAAAAGGCCACTTTCAAACATATGTCACAGGGTCAAATATGGTAGCCATTCTCATGGTTTACACAAGAGTCTCTCATGTGGAAAAGTTCTGTGTCAACTCTGTCTGTCAGGCTGAATTTTGGGAAAATCTATTTAAATGCAAGACATCCAGAATATTTCTATATGTTGTAATGGTGCAGTGTAAAGATAACAGCACTGTGAAATGTCACACATTAAGTGTTGGAACAAGCAGCATACAACAGAATGTACAATGAAAAATAAATATACTTAAGAGACATTTAACAAGAAATGTTATAGTTCAAGAAGATGGAAGTTATTTCAAAACAACAATTTTTCTTACGTAATGAAGTCCATGAAGCTGGCCAGAGGCTCGTACGACTGGTTCCTCATGTGGCGAAACTCCACCACCATCTTCTCCTTCAGCTTGTCGTCGATAACGGACACGGTGAGAGGAGACGCCTCGTTTGCCAGGAAGCTGCCATAGTCTGTGCTCTGCAGGTGGAGCTTCAGATCTGTGGGAGAGACACAAGCGGATTAGAAAAAAGTCTTGTTCTTATCGATGTAACTAAGTGTGGAAGAAACCTAAAGAAATTCAAGCTGCAAGAAGAGTAATGAATTCTGAAATGTCCCTGCTTATCTACAAACTCGTGTCTCAGAGCATGACGCAACAGAACCATACCACTACGTGTGCATGTTTTAGCCAATTCTGCAGTCTTTTAGGGTGATTTTTACTTGTTTTCCACCCAATTTATAATGTCCAATTCTCTATGCACTACAAACCCCACTGTTAACTTGGTGAGGACAGCAGACATTTATCTGATGTTCAGTTTTGTTCGCATTGGTTACACAAATAATGCTCGCTCCAACCT
>CALSCE010009344.1:10693652-10764501 GCA_943593645.1 Bovichtus variegatus | reverse complement strand
TCTCTCTCTCTCTCTCTCTCTCTCTCTCTCTCTCTCTCTCTCTCTCTGCTGTTTATTTGACTGAAGTGACTCATCACTCAGCAGCGTTGGGACTCGTCTCTCAGCTCAGCGTGCTCTCATCGTTTCACTGGCAAAAACTAAAATTAGGCGAAACATTTTGCGCTAGCAGGAAATGGCTTTCCACAGAAGCTTTATTCTGAGAGGCGTCCCTCTCATCTAATGTGCTGCAGGCACTCGCACACACTCACATATGGGTATGAATGTGTACAGACAAACACAGGCAATCCCTACAGTGGCTGACTGTGTGTGTGTGTGTGTGTGTGTGTGTGTGTGTGTGTGTGTGTCTGAGCATAAGGTGGAACATTTTACAACACTTTAGGTCTCCTGGTAAATATTACATGACTACTGAGCCCATGTGATCAATGGTTTTCTGTGGCGTGTTTCCTCATAAGCTACATGAATAACTTAGTGATTATACAACCAGAAAAATTTGGACTACATATCAGTGCTATTTTAATATTGAGTACAATAGATTGCGTTGACTGCAGGGGCAAAAGGTTGACATAGAGTCATTTTTTAAGAAGTTGATTATTTGTTGAAGGGCACGTTATGTCATTTTAACCATAGATATTTTACTCAATTAGCCAGCAAGTTGCTTTAAATCATATCACAATAAGGTTACTGAAGAACTATCCACTGTCATTTTTTGACGTACTGTAAAATCACAGCATGCTTTTATACCGTTGAAGTAATAACAGTATTTGGAAGGTAGGCTTTTTCACTGATTACCTTCACAGTTAATGTAACTAGTAAAGCTACCGAGAACCGCTAATGGCTTTGGCTGTCAAGTGAAACTCGTTTTGCAGGTTGTATATATGTGTCGCACATCGTTGCACAATAGAGCCTCTCCTCAGATTCCTTCAGCTTCATTTACTGGACTAAAAGTACTAATATTACACTGTAAAAATGCACCATTACAATTAAAAGTCCTGAATTCAAAGAAGTAAAAGTATTTGAAGCAGAATAGTATAGAAGCATTACAAAGTTCCTGTCAGTGTTTATTATATATGATGTTTTTGTATTAATATTACTGCTATATTAATACGTATGTTGCATTTTTCTGCAGTAAATGTTTAATGTTGTGCTGTTTTTAACTCCTTTATATACTGTTGGTTAGTTTAATCTACAGCAATGCATCATATTCTATCAGATCATCATATGTCTGTATCTTTGTCTTTGTCCTGTGAGAACCACGTGTCTTTAAAAAGTCTACTTTTAATGAGTTTCTCTGAAAAACAGCCTGTTTTCAGCTTTGTGAGGATTCATTTTCCAGCTGATCCAGGAGGGTTTTTAAATTGTTTGTCTGGCCTAAGAAGTGGGAGAATTGTGTCAACACATAAAGGAACACTTCGTCCTTCAGTTTATCAGAAACATTTAAAATCAACACATCTGGAGATACATGGTTTTCACTGGAAACGAAGGTGATGAAAAACTGTAATCTGAAAAGTAACTAAAGCTGTCGTGTAATGTAGTGAAGTAAGTACAATATGTACCTCTGAGATGAGAAGTATAAAGTAGCAAAAAAGGGAAATACTCAAGTAAAGTACAAATACCTTCAATTTGTACTTAAGTATAGTACTACAGTAAATCCACTTAGTTACATTCCACCCCTGCTAACAGCTAACTAGCAGACAGCAGCTACAGTTAGCTACAGTTAGCTACAGTTAGCGTTACTTTCATCAGTGTTTCTGTAAATCCGAAACATGAATGTATATCTACTGCAGCAGTGGAAAGTAAAACTCCTGATCAATTCAACACAAGATGTTATTTTTTTAGCATACTGCATCACATGACTCTTTACCACTGGCACACTGTCAAAGACTCATGGGAGCTGTACCTCACATATTGGATTTCTACAGATGGGCATATGCTGAGTGTCTCGAGACAAACACACTAATGTTTTTATTTTTAATGGAGAACTGGCGCATCATGGCATTTTGTTTAAAGAGTTCTGGGATGTAACTGTTGCTGTTAAAGCTGCTCTCGGGTCAGTCCGACGCTCTTGTTTAATTTGTCTCCAGGTTTCAGGAGGCGGGAATCTGTCTGCAGGCGAGTGGGAGGCAGGTGGAAAAAAACACCTTTCTTCCTTGTCAAATGGTGACCTTTAAGGTGACGAACGAGAGTGGAGGTATGATTTACACAGATGTGTGTGGCCGTGTGTGTGTGTGCGTGCGTGCGTGTGTGTGTCAAGAATAGTCAGGAGGTAGGGAGAAACATCTCTCTCACACACACACACACACACACAGGGTGGTTGTGTGTGGAGGAGTAAAGATGAGCGGCTGGTATCTTAGCAACAGCACGTTAACGGAGGAGAGGGGAGAATGCGTCGGTGAAGGTGGATGGTGTACCAAACTAATGAGACTTGCATGCATGCACGCACTCATGCGCACACACACACACACACACACACACACACACACACACACTCACCACACACTCACTCATTCATGTCAAGACTCACCATTAATGGGGTAGTTTGTAGCTGGAGCCCCTGGACCGCAGACAAAAGGTTTTCTGTTTGAGCTACCTGATGATGTTATCCGAGTCACGGAGAGCTCTTTCATGTTTTCAGGACTCTGGCACTATTTTGAAAGCTGATACTGATGTTTCTTTGGTCAAAAGCTACTGATGTTTTTTCCAAAGTTTAAAATATATTTTATTCTGCCAACTTTAATGCCATAATATTCCAAATATTAAGGTCCTCTGACAACACAAAGGGGAGGATTCACAAAGAATGGATTGTGGTCGCTGGTAGCACCATGACTTGCACTTCTTTTGCACCCGCTCTCTGACAGGTCTCATGGTCAGATTTAAAGATATTGCGCTAAATATATTACAGTGCAAATACAAAGTTGCAAAGTTTTGCAGATGAGTGAAATGTGCCCTTTTTGCGTCTGATTGCAATCATCCATTAGGCAAAGTATAAATGGGCTTGGGGCCATTGCGTCGGTTGTGAGGGTCAGACAGTCACTTCCATCCAAACCTCCCCAAGGGAAATACAGGCTTTTTGCAGTTTTCAAGTTACATTTAATTATTTATTAAAGTTATTAAGACCACACAGAAGTAAATTAAATACCTATTTGTAATGTGCGGTCATACTGGGAGAAGGAAAATTAGTGTGAATGAAAAATAAGTCTTAGAATTACTTTAATTACATGAATTTATAGACATGTTTAAACAATACAATAGTAATATACTGAAACAGTAATGACTATATTAGGATTAGTAAATTCTGACTGCCGAGCAAAAAAATTATAAATTCCAACGACCCACTGGTTTTTTTGACCTATAAAATTGTATTTAAGACAATTTTAGACCTTTTTAGGCCTACTTTCAGACAATTTAATTTAAGACCTTTTAAGGACATGTGGAATCTCTGAATTAAGTGAGGGGATTAAGAAGAAGATTTGTTTATAAAATAATCATTTAGTTTACATTCATGTATTTTCTTTTTCTCTTTCTCATGTATTTTCAAAAATGACATGTAAGGGAGCTTTATTAATATATTTTTCATGGCACAACTGTCATTTCATTCCAGAATAAATGAGTTTGAGCGGACAGCCCTTATATGCGCTTCAGTTACCAACAACTCTCTGAAGACGCTAATAATTTGGTGGATCTTTGCAAATTGGACTGTTATTGCAATGAGGCTCATTTGCATAGAAATGGGAGAACATTGCGGCTAATGTAATGGGTGTTACCTATGCTAAATATGTGCAAATAGCACAGGAGCATCAAGATTTGGCAGCACCGTTACAGGCGCATTTCACAGTTTGTTTGTGTTTTGAAAATCACACAGTTTCTTTTCGTTTTATTTGTGCAGTTTTAGCGCCGGCATAAACTGCAAAACTTATACATGAAATAAACATAAATACCATAAAGAGAGTCACATTTAAGTTAGAGTGTGTACAAATAATTTTAATAAGATTCTCTCATCGCTAACACTTCTTCTGAGTTGGTTTATTGGCACCTGACCGGAGGATTAGCAGCACCAGCTGCTTACCTTGATGAACTCAACTCCTGATAGTCATGAACAGATGTGGATGGAAACCTCAATAAATTCTAATCTTTTTAGCAGTTTTTCTGGAAATTGGGTTAAAATTTGCGTTACATTTCTCATGGAAACCTGACTGATGTTGCGTTCATCTCGGGACACAAACACTTTCCCCGCTTGTTGCCATTGTTTTCCAAAAACTGGATTGCAGCCCTAAAATTGGTTGAGAGGTTGACATTAAAAGAAGTGTCATGGAAGCTGCATCATTACTGCACCACAGGAGTACAGTCATACATATTCAATACAGTCATGGAAATCATAGAAATATGTTCAGCTGTGACTGTAATGAGAGCATTAAGCATTAAAATTCCATTCAATTTTGGATAATACATTGCAGTTTACTTTTGGACGCTGGATTTATTTTTCTTCTTATAAAGGAGTCATTCAGCAGTTTGGGAAAGAGACTTTCTTCACTCGCTTCGTAGAGAGAGTAGGGATGAGCAGATTTAACCACGGAGCTGGAGCCAGGAGGGAAAGCTCTCGGATTTACATTTTATATCACATTGGTTTGTTCCATAGGCGATCAAAAATGTAAAAACAAGTTCCGTTCTTATGGCGATAGTCTGGTCAGGAGGTCACCGCTCTTGTTGTTTGTCAAGAAATCGTCACAGCACGTAACTATCCGAAAACGCACACATTGTCTACGTCTCGTTTTTTGTACGAGTTCAACCAACGATATAGAACGTGTAAATAAGTGAGCTTTAGATGAGTAGGTAGACATATAATGGAATGAAATAATGAAATATAATTCCTTTATTGTCATGACACAAAGTATGACTAAACTAAGTAGCAATCCTATAGTAATTAAACATAGATAAATACACTTGGCCAGAGCAAAGCTGGCTATTTCCCTCTGCTCTCAGTGTTTGTGGTAAACTAAGCTAATCTCATGCTGGCTCTAGCTTCAAACTTTACAGTCTTCTCATCAAACTCTTGTCAAGAAAGCAAATGTGTGTACATCCCAAAAACGCTGAACTGAGTTCATTTCCATTGACCTTTGCAAAGTACGAGAACTCCTCCTGGCGATGAACAATACTGACATGCCAATATCAGTCTGATCAGTCTGTCCTTGGTCGTCGAATCACACCGAGAGAATGGGGCTCCAGCTGCAATTTAAAATTGAGTCTGACTGATGACTGATTTTTATCTGAACTGTTTACCCCATTGCCGTCCTCTTTTTGTGTCTTCCTCGTGTTCTAACAAATCTAAATCTGCGCCTTTTGGCCCGTCTTGTTTTGATGATGCATCTTCACCTCTCTCTCGCTGTCTGTCTCACTTTCTCCATCTCACACCCTCACACACACGCTTCTGATAGGTGTTTCACTCTCCCCGGGTGTGAATAGGATCGGCTTCACGAGGGACCAGAAAAGACACATGGATGAACTGAAAGATGATGATGGGAGGAGAGTGGTGGTGGTGGAGAGAGAGAGAGAGAACTGACCTGATTCTGGATCACAAATACACCTCGGAAACGCATGGGAGCAGAGACCAGATGATGAGAGGCTGGTGGAAACAAGAACAAAGAAACAAAAAGAAAACCGAGGCACACATACTCAACTGTACTCTAACGATGCAGAGCACACTACACTACTGCAGCTTCCTGCTAGATCCAGAACAACTGATTCACTGCTACTAGAAAAGTCTCTTTCTTATTCAAATCACATATGAAATATATAGTCCACTTCAAAGTATCTGGAATGCATCTATCAATCATTGAATCAACGTTCCATACGTTTGTTGGGAAACGTTTTAATTTTTTGATTGTAGATGCAGTGACTGTGAAAGCTCTGTGAAGGTCATGTCCTATATCCCTGCATTAAAACATTAACATTATTTTAAGTACAGCACTAACATAAAGTTGGACAGATTTTCACAAAGAAGGTTTAAAATCACTTTTGCTTTTAGTCTAGTATGAGTTGAGCTCCAAAAACAACGACCCGTAGATTTGCCATAAACCTGCCTGGTGAACATCCACATTCACAGTTTTGTAACACACACTTTCTGTTAACACATTTGAAATCTTCAAATTCAATCCGAGATTTTTCTCAACTGTTTTCACTGCCTACAGTATATCAAATATATTTTATATCAGGATGAACCCTTGAGTTGTATAATCTGGTTTTCTAGACACACACACACACACACACACACACACACATACACACACTCTGTCAACCACACACCGCTAGCATTACACAGACAACCAATGCACCAAGTTATTCCTTAGAGCAGTTTGCTATTTGTATAACACACTTAAATAATAATGAAAAACATCTTAAAAAAACTTTTTTCTAAATCCCAGATGCTTTGGTTTATGAATACCTGCAAACGTATTATATTTCCAACAGTCTCAGCTGTAGTTTATGCAATAAACCAACTTCCTTGTGGAGCATAAAGGGACCACAACCTCATTTTGTTGTGCTGCCCTGCGTTGAAGAATGACAATAAATCATTCTTGAATAAAATGGCACTTGACCTTGGTAGCTAATACTGCAGGTTTTGGAAGCTAATGGAGCAATGCAAACAGTCCTTTACAATTGAACAGAGAATAATATCAGCTTTCAAATGGCTGTGGTTTTCCTCTTTCGAGATCTTAAATCAATCACTGCACAATTTGGGGAGAGGGGATTCAGTCACAGAAAATTCACCAAGCCCTTTGTTTGAAGCCTTATAGATAAACCTGACCTTCCATGTGCATATTTTTAAAGACTGAGGTACCAATTTAAAACATGTCTTAAAAAAAAAGAAAAAACAGAAGCATGAGAAATACTGGATGTGCACATTTTCTCTAAATCCGCTCGAAGATACTGTATGTTGAGTTTTAAAATCAGTTTTTATTCCCAGCGAAGAAAATTGACGTGGAAGGATTCTGGGAACAGGGATGCAAAGGGGGGGGGGATTAGGTTAGTGGGGAAGGGATGCTGAGGGAGATGGAGGGTGAAGGACAGAGTGGCAGCTCATGTAAAAGATATATCAAAGTGTGGTGCGAAGGTGAGGCGGGAGGATGAGAAGTGTTCAGAGAGGAAGAATGTCCTTGGCACTGAGCAATATCCTTCTCCCACTGGGTGTCATTACAGACTCAGAGCCTCTGATCGGTGGCTTTAAAGACTCCACAGGGCCACACGCCGCTAAGCCGGACAAAATAAAAAACTATTAAAACACATCATTTTTGAGACACCCAGACTTTAACCTCCAACCTTCGACGTTGATGCTTTTAATGAGGGCACAGAAGCAGAAGTAGGACAAAGATATGTTTGACTACAAAGGCAGCTGAACTGTTTCTCAGGTAAATTAAGGTACAATGATTTCTAACTCAAGAGAGTCTACAGCCATGCTCGCAGCTCTGTGAGGCACACTGGTGCTTCGAGCTATGGGCTGACACGCTGTGGTGTAAGTGTGTCAGCGTGCTAACATTTGACTAATTAGTGCTACACACTATGTACAGCTGAGGCTCATGGGAATTTCATAACTCATGAAATTTTGAACTAATGATGGCAAAAGATGTCACTAATTCAGTCAAGTTATTTCACATCATCCCGTGGCCTTTCAGTCAAATGTTAACTGCTAAATGGAAAGTCAGAGGGAAAACCAAAGTCATTAGGATGCAACATCTGGGTAGCAGATACCTGAACGAACATTCATGGCAATCTATCCAATAGTTGTAAAGACACAACACTAAACGCCAAAAATGTACTGCTGGTGACGCCGGAGGAAAAGTCAGGGTATGACTGAAGTCAGTAGGAGTCATCCTCTGATAAAAAAAAAGAAAATATTCACTGAAATCGGTGCTAACAGCAAGTTTATGGCTGTTCCCAAAGTCCCTTGTTAACTTATTCACAATTCTCTATATAATACACACTCAATTGTTTACATTACAGTAAATTGGTATTTTTTGACATTTATGAATCATCGTCATAGATTTTGCTTTAAAATGTGACACATTGCATCGTGGGATTGTTAGCAGAAAGTAGGCTTGTTTTACCATTATCCAACAATGGTGTCTTTTATCCATGAGCAGGATCTTTCCCTCAGAAAGTAGTTTTTGTGCCTTAACCCAACTGAATCTTAATGTTGTAAGGTTAGAAAAACGCTTTAATGTTTTTCAACAATGATTTGTAACAGATTTGAAAGGCGTCAGATCGGAAAATGGGTCATTCTGGGGAGGAATTTTATCATTTGATTTCGAGGATTTATTGATTTATAGGCTGTCACACTGAATATATTCCAGGCAGGAATTAGCACATTGAATTAGAAGTATAGAAATACATTTACCAGAGGCAGGGTTGATGTATAAGTGAAAGAAAGAAAGTGTGAGGTGCTGATTTTCCTCCCTTTGCTCAAATACATTCTGCCTTGTTAACTATGAGAGAAAATGCGACAACAACAATGCAGCAGCACAGCATGCCTTGTTACATTTGTACAAATCATATACCCGGTATGTGTGTGCCCATGCGTTTCTATAGAGGGGTATATGTCAGTGTGTGTGTGGGCGTCAGAGAGAGGATGAGAGGACGTGGCTGCTACTGGCTGGATCTGCAACACGGTCTGTCTGTTCACACAACACACACTCTATAATTGGACTCCGAGGAGCGAGGAGATCCGCCCGCAGGCTTCAGATTATGCTGATATATGGCATATATTGCCAGGCTAACATTCCTATCTCATATCTGGCTCTATTGTTAGCCTGCAGTTAATACACCGGCAAAGTAAAATAATGGTGAGAGTAGAAAGAGAGTCTGCCCCAAAAACTTAACAGAGCATCAGGGCCGTCATGTCAGAGGCAAACTGGGATGCCTTGAGGGAAACATTTTTTATATCAAACAACAGATGAGTCCTCTGGGGACACACGCACACACACATGGACACACGCACGCACACATGGACACACACACATGCACGCACACACGCACGCACACTCAAAAGGCTCCATTTACAACTCAGAGTCTCAGAAGGGTCAATGTAGTTCAATTTATAAATAATCGATAGAGGGAACTGAATTGTGACTGAATTAATATAGTTTTGAGATTATTTTAATTTAGGTTTGGCTTCTTAATTCTGATGCTTTTGATCTTTTAACACTATATTCTACCTTTATATGTAGCTACTAAAAGTTAAGCTGTCCAGTCTCATGAAAAAAATAAAACTGTAACAACCTTCAGTATCAGGCTTTACTGTACTGTATTTTTTAAGTATATTGTGAATTATTTCACTGGCTTAATATTATAATATGATTTATATTACGTTTCCATTTTTAAGTTTTTTACTATTTTGCTTTTGTTTTATTTTTTTATTTAAACATAATTTTTTTTACTTTACACTTCTACTCCTCTACATTTCTGAGGGAAATACTTCACTTTTTACACCAGTACATTTATTTGACAGATTTAATTACTTTGCAGATTTATATTATTAATATAAAATCATAACTAACACATGAATTATGATGAGTTATTATAACGAACCCAGCGGTATATACATTTCTTAAAATGAGCTCCACCGTCACCAGCTACAACAAGTGAACACATTAATGCAGCAATAATTATAACACAATCATTTTATATATATTATTCTGAAATGGGCCATTCTAGCACACCTCCGTGTTATAGCTCCTGTAAACATAGAGACACTCTGTGTTTTAGAGAAAGCAAATGTAAAAGTTTGATGATACAGTAAAGTATTGAAACTTGGAAAGTGCCAAAACAGTCAACAACTTGTTGATCTGCAAGTCCAAAGTCCTCATTTTCATAAAGTCTTGAATCCTAAATCTGATATTTAACCAACATTTTAATAATTAAAATAGAATCCTGCCACCAAAAATACCCAAAGAGTTCAACTGTATTCATCTATTCTGCTCTACTCAACACACCTGAGACATTATGAACAAATTAGACTCTGTGTCCTTGTCTAATCCATTTGATGTGATGCTAATGTTTGAGTGGATCCACATGGTGAGCGCTGCAGCTCCCGGCACAAACTGAATCCACCATGTGTTTGATGTCGGAGCAGCTCGCTCTCCTTCACGTCCAGCTTTTCACTTAAAATTCAACTCATGTGGTTGTTTTGTCCATTCATTTGTTTGAGTTTGAATGGTGTGTGTGTGTGTGTGTATGCGCGTGTGCGTGTATGTGTGTGTGTGTGCTCAGTATACACTCTTTGTTATGGGATACAAAGGGTTGCCATAGAAGAGAGCACAATTCATTTGAGCTCATTATGTAGCTGAGGTGTTCTGGCTGCGGCGCTGTCATTAGCACAGTCTCAGAAGGAGGTAATGAGAGGAAAGTTTCTCCTACAAAGCTCGATAAACGTGGGGGTGGGGGGGTTAAAAGGGTTACCTTGGGACCAAACTGTTGAAATACATATATACAGTATAAAAAATATACTCATGTAAATATAACAAACATAAAGTGCTGACACCTGGTCCCCTAAAGCAAGAAAAATAGTTTAAAACCCAATAAACCTGTTGAAATGTCATAGAATAAAAGTATTGCTCATTATGTGGCCAATCAACAACCAGTGGTGAAATACAGATAAGTGTTTCCGTTCTCTGCAACTCCACTACATGTCAGAGGGAAATATCGCATTTTTTGCCACACTATACTTATTTGAAAGCTACTTCGCATATTGCATTAAACATATGCTCAACTCAGATAATAAATTGCTAAATATTCTGTTTACAAGTTGATCATTTGTGCACATTATAATAATCTGAAAGGAGGTATTCTTCATAATGAGAGCTTGTGATACATGAGCCCATTTGTCTGCAACTACTACGATTTTTATTTATTTAAGGTTTAACTAATCAATATTTTTGGCCAAATGTCAACTGTGAAAGGTTATAATGTCGAACCCACAGATAATTATCACCAGACTGCAGTTCCCCGCAGCTTTTTAGCATCTCACTGTTTTTTTATGGACGACATAAAACTGCAACTGTACCGTTTTAATTCACTCTCATGAACATTTTTGCCTCTCGCCCGCAACAGCAGGCAGCAGTTTTTAGGGAACAGCTATAAAAAGCCAGTGTACATTACCTGCTCGGCACAATACAGCAGACAGATACAGTTGGAGACTAGCTGGTGAACATAGTGGAGCACTTAGTGGCTAAAGAGCCAGATGTTTCCTCTAAGGACTCGGTGGAGACCAAAACAAATCTAAAAGGACAGTGAATATTCATCAAGTGGTGAGAAACATGCTCCCAAATGAATGTTAATGTTGCTCCGTGTCTGCTCATCTGTAAATAGACAAGATATGCATTGAAATTGTGTCAAAGTTGGCTTTTTGTTTTCCTTTAGGTTTTCTACTTTCTCAAAGATCTCCTCCAGACGTGTTAAATGATATAAAGAATATAAAAAATAAAATAAAATGTATGCCTGATATGGTTTTCCAACGAAAAGTTCAATTACTGATCTATTTGTGTCCACATTGTTTTAGTTTCAACACAGTTCTCAGTATATGTTCACTGGAGGCTTCGAGTGTCCACTCTACATTTGTGTAAAGACCAATGATTGACTGTAAAACTAGTTGTGATGTCACAAAATCCTGCTTGCAGTTATCAGTTTTCAGGGATCTAAAATCTGGATTTGGAGTCTGTCTGTTCAATTCAAAGAGCGAAGGGCTTGTATCTGTATATTAAATCGCACTGGGAGAAATCTATCAGAGAGGACACACAGAGACCAATTTCTACTTCCACAGGGGGAAAAGGACCAGAATGCAACGCGGCAGTCATGATCTGTTGTTGATAATGTGTGAAATGACCTCTCCAGACAGTTGAGTAATTTGAACCAAAAGCACCAACAGTCTCTCCCCAGCCTCAAACTTATTGTCACCGTCTCCACCTCGATGTGAAGCCTAACTGTGCATCAATAATGGATCCTGCTAAGTGTAGGGATTGATCTCATGATGTAGAAGCAGATGAGGCAGGTTGAGAGGTGAAAACACTAGTCTTCGTCATAAAATATCCAATTTCACAGCAGGTGTTTTGCATTTGACAGCTAATTGGAAATACCTGCCTTGATATTTCCTGACTGGGGCGTGGCCCGGCGTGTGGTGCAACAAGGATTCAGAGTTGATTTACTCTTGAATGAGGATTCCACTGTAAGTGTTGTGGGTTTTTGTGTTCTGTGAGCTCAATTTAGGTGCCTGAGAGCCTTGATGACCAGCCAGTCGATAGTTGCTGGTCCAGGAGCTGCGGCGCAGCTTTAGATGCTTCTGTCAGCTGTGATCAGTGTGATGGAGCAGAACACTGGCAAACAGGCCAACAATGTGCCACGAGGGTTACTGCAGTATCAGGAAAACCACTATCTGGCTTTTCCAAGAAACCCTTTCAGCTGCTCTGTGTTTGGGGGCTCTTCATGTTACATCAGCTGAAGTTGTGCTCTGGTATGGAATGAAAAGGAGAGATCCCACTGCGTCTACAAAAAGGTTCAACTCGGACAACTTCCTTCTAGAGTCACTACAGCTCGTTAAAGTAACGTCGCATTTATTCACGCAGTCCAAAATAATAAATTGTCATTGTGAAGTAAATGTAGTCCAGAGGGTGGCGTCGGAGAAAAGTTGAAAAGTTGTCCCTTCTTTGGGCAACAAATCTGTATTTCTTCAATCTCCGTCTCGCACCCTAAAGCCCAGTGTACACGTACACGTCAATCAAATGAGTGTCACTCCAATGGGCCATTTAAGTGACACTACTCTGCGCTAAACATCTAATTTGGTGTGAATGCAGCCTTAGACTCCAGTAAAAAATCTGGGTTTTGTTCAGAGTTACAAAACTGTGCAATGATGGAAAATTCATGTAGAGGATGTGACTTCTGAGATGCTGTTGGTGTATAGCTCCAATGTGTAAGTACAGTACGTACATGTAAATAAGACAGCTTTCGATCTGTAAGATAAGACCTTTGGGCTCCAGTTTAACTCTGCTTCCAGTCTGTGAGCTGAGTCAAACTGAATACCCACAGCTACCTCTTCATTGGCTACACATAGATTAAACGGATCTTTTCACCTAATAAGAAAACATACAAGTTTCCCAAAATGTTTGTAGAAATATTGTTTAAAATAAGAGTAAAAGATAAGATCTTCTTCCTTAAAGATAAGGAATATTGTTGTGCAAAGTAGGAGAGAAAAGAAACCAAAAGCAATAAAGATTATCAATAAGGTGTAAAAACCATATATATTGCTCTACAATAACAGTTGCAGTCACATAACGTGGATTTTGAAAATACTATTCCTTCACTTTCCATCAATGCCGTCTTTAACAGTATTTATCTGATCTGCATTGTTCTTCTTGTACCTTTCCGGTAAAGTAAGGCAGCACTCAGATGCACCATGACTTGTGTAGTGTTCGATCTGTCTTTGTTATCATTAATTCACATGGTAACATGTTGGCAGTGAGCCAGCCTATCAGAGAGCCCCTGGAGAGCAGCGTGGGAGCTCCGTCTTTACTCAATAACAGCAGGGACATGCACACTCCATTGACCTTGGGAAAACGTGTGAATTTTTCTCTGCTTCTTGTCCCTTTTCTTCCTGTGTCCATGTGGTTAAATGTATCAAGAAATTAATAAATAATTTTCCACCGATTTGCTTTCTTCTAAAACAGCCTAAGGATCCTGACATTCTCTCTATGGGAATCGTTTTTGGATGTATTTGAGTTTAAATGTGTGATATGAATTTTAAAAGAATGAATTAAAAAAATCAAATCAACTATTTGACTTAGTTTTAAAATTCCTGCTCCAGTTCAATTCATGTCCTCACATAGTGATGTTTAAATGATGCTTGAAATGAGTCATGATTGGTTGAACACGACTCATAAACTTGTAAAGCTTTTGCTGTTATCAAGTATATATGTGGTATCATGAAATGAATAATCAACAGCATTTTTGCGGCTTTCCAACTAACTCACAGAGCTTATACAAACACACTGAGCTAGCAAGGTACAGCTAATAAAACCTACATTTATATTCATCTCAGCTAAAGATCCATGGTCACCGACTAAACTTGAAGAGCTGCTTTTATCTACATTCAGAAATTACAAAAAATGTGGATGCATTTGCCACCATTATTGTAAACTGTGTACACACAGTGCTCAGGTGGGAAGCTTAAAGCGCGTAGCAAGAGTAATTAAGGGGTAATTAATGCAATGGAAATCCATCTCATTAGCTTGGAACAATACTCAATAGTCTACTTACTGATTATACAGTAAGTGTTGAAACAAATGTGGTAAAGTGTGATGCATTTATCCTTTGTGGTCGTTTTACCGGAGAGAGATGACACGACGAGAGATGAGTGTTTCCTTGTGTGTTTACAGAAACAGTTGTCCTGTGTGTGGATGTTCATTATCAATTGCAGCTTGTGGGAATCATTCACACAGTCCTTGGAGACGTCTGACTGTTAAATGTGTCGGAGCATATTGTCTCAGAAGGGAAAAAACATCCTAGACTTTTTTCCAGGGATTGTTTGTGGATTTAAAGGACGATTGCAGAGGGATTCGAAGTCTGTGTACACACCACCTATTTTAAACTACTTTGTCAAATTGATGTTGTTTAGTGACTCCCATTCATCATTTCCAAAGAGCACGGAAATAAACAGCACTCTTCTATTAGGCTACGTTTAAAAGCTATTAAAAGCGATTAAAATTCCTTCAGTAATTACAGAACAACTCAGTGTAATGATGTGTTCTAACAGGCCACTTAAAATGTCATAGCAGGTGAATTTTGTTTACATTTGATGCATTTCCATCATAGCTGAGAGAATAAAGTTTTTAAATACATGCTAGACTTCTTTGGGAAGGTTTCTACTGGAAATACACACATCCGTTCATTCCGTTCATTGTTTTGTCAAATTGTGGAAAATGTATTAAATTACTTTACCAAGGTGACTCATTGCTAACAGCAGATATTAATAGCTCTACATGCTGTCTAGTTCTAGTCATGCTGCAGATATTTCTCGCTCCAGAGGCAGCATGTTGTTGTGGAGATGCTTAAACCTGTTAGCTTTCCATTTGCCTGTTTACTTTTTGGAGAAAAAATGTGAATTGCCCTTTACTCTCAAAAGTAATTAACACATTTTCCTAGTATTTAGCCGTGGTTAAAAGGATACCCTTTTACACGTGCTTTGTGTCAGCAATATTTTAAATCTGGAATCTCGAATGTTTCAAAGGAAGCAGTATCACAGGAGGATTCATTTACAGTCACACTGCAATTAAATAGTGTATCAATAATTACTGATGAATAGTTAATAACTGTGTCAGTACCAACACAATGGAAATCAAATAAATACTACCCCATGTGAAGGAACTCCTTAATGAGCTGAATACTGGAAACCAAAGAAGCCGATGGAGGCCGAAGGTGATGTCTTACACTGAAGGTTTATTAATCTCGATCAAGGAGGACAGATCATGAACAGCACGAGCGAATACAGAGATGCAGTCACACTGTCTAACAGCAAACAGCCACTTCCTCTCGACATTTGTCCTAAATCCCAGTCTCAATCTCAATGTACAGGGACTGAGGTTGGACCATATCGAGATACACTACGTATACTAAGAATAGTTCTGAAACCTGCCCAACAATGTCATTGTAATAACACAGAAATAGTATTTTCAATGAATAATGAATGTTTTTAAACCTTAATTGGGAGGAAAAAAAACCAAAAAAAAACACTCGGCCCGCCCAAACAGGAGTTGTGTTCTAAATAGTTCCTCTGGACGGGTCAACTGTAAACTGTGATGCTAAAATCTTTGAGATGAAAGTAAAAACAGCGACAGAGGTTCAGGGTCAGGCTGCAAAAGTATTAAAAGCTGCTTATGATAATATTAATTTTTTTAAAAATCGGCATCATCGGGTGCTTATTTTAGATACAAACATTTTGTCCATGAGCAAACATCTAACCTCAGACCAACGTAGAAAAGACTGAACAAGATACTATTTGTGTGTCATCCCAAAGTGAGTGTCCTGTTAGTCGCATGTAGGTTTGTAAACCTCAGCGTACACCTGGTTCTGTTTTTTAAATCTTAATCATTGTAGAACTGGGTTCACATGCACTCGTTTCCACTCCCACAGTTAGCCATATGGGCACTTCAAGGTAAACTACAGATGTAGTCCTGATTAAATACCTTATAACATTGTTCTGTTCTGTATTCAATTTCTTTCTATTCTACTCCATTTACAATGTATTCATACTCATTTCTTTCCATGTGTCTAGTGGAAGGAGCAGTCACAGCTTTATCTGATGAAACTCTGTGTAGTCTGCCTTTAAAGTGCCCCATTTTTAACCATTTTACATGCATATCATCATCTTTTATGAAGCCGTCAGTCGGCCGGAGCAGAGCTTCTTTCAGCCGTTTACCAAAAAAGAGGCTGAGAGAGACTCCAGGGCATGAAACCTTCACGCCATCCCTCATCTACTTTTATACACCATCATCTCTAACCTCCGATGTGAGAGCATCTATCGGCCTGTGAGGGGCTAAAGTTACCACCGTCTCCCCCATCATCCAGGGAGAAACAACACAAGACACACAAGACAGGCTGGCAAGGACCCCCAGGGAAATATCAGGATCCAAACTATGACGGGGAAAAAAGTCTGAGAGATGAAAACAGAGAGAGGGAGAAAGATGAGATGACGCAAGAGACAGGAAGTAAAAGGCAGTGAAGAGCGAGCAAGAGAGAGAGAGGGAGAGGGAGAGGGAGAGAGAGAGAGGGATGGTGTCAAATAAGAAGAGCAAGAGGTTCAAGGAGGAAAGAGGGAGGGAAGAAGGAGGAGGAGAGGAGGGGAAGGAGGAGAGGTGAGCGGTGACGGCTTAGCAGAAAAATTGCATTTTGATGGAGGCAAATTGAATCAGCTCTGCAATGGAGGCCTCAGGGCAGAGAGACAGATTGAGACGGTCATGTCAGCAGAGAGATTACTGCCACCTGTGTGTGTGTGTGTGTGTGTGTGTGTGTGTGTGTGTGTGTGATGATTGCCTGCCATCACTGTCTTCAAGTCTCACACAAGGATATTTGCCCTCACACTGTGACAGCCACTCCGCCCATCTTTGAGGTGAATGAACAGGCACACACACATTTTCATTGTCAGGATTTCCAACTGAAACGTATCAACTATACTAACAGGATTATAGCGGCTAGTGGAAAAATACAGCTGGCACAGGTCTGTCAGCTCTGAATCGAACATGAAAAAAAAGTCACATTCGAGGAATTTGGAAACTCGCTCCGAACAGTCACGCTATTCCCTGCCTCACATTCATCATCCACCAGAGACTGTGTGAAGAAGGAAAAACGTGTCCCTTAATGAGGCCACGTGGTGTGCTCTTGATTTACACACTGACGGTTTGAAAATGATAAACAGCAGATTGCACGTTCAACGTGACTGTTATATATGTGTGTCGGTTTTATTTTTTTTATTTATGGCTCACATGGGCTCCCGTAACATATCACCTCTGTCAGCAATTTCAAGTCACTTTTACTTGTTGAGTAACAGGAGCTGACCAAAGCCATGTGAAATTTAAGAAGACGAAGGCTTTCATTAATCCCTTTACTGGAAATCGCTTTTTTTTCACACTGGCTGAAATACACACGTAGCTATACACAGGCATTAATATATGGATAGATGTCGGTAAAGATAGCTAGAAAGAGAGTAAGCCAGAGAATAGTTTTGAGTTTTCTTCCATGACTTGGACAAGTCAGCAGAAGGACAACAGATCTGAACACTTTTGAAACTGAAACATCACATATTTATTATTTACTGTGGTATTCACATATTTTCAAAATGACTGTATTTCCAGATGATAAAGCGAAGCTGCAGCTAAAGGAGTTCAGAAAAGATGTCAATCAAACACAATCTGTACACGGCCACACAGTGCAGGAAAAAGGTTTAATCAGGCAAAAAAAAAGTCAAATCACCTGTGTGGGTGGAAGTTGAGGTGGACTTGTAGTTTTCTGTTAAGGGGTTATGGTGTAGCAAACATGCACCTCCTCAAAACAATAAACTGATTGAGGAAAGCCTCAGGAATCTTCTCCTATTCAGGGACGCACATCTAACAAAGACATTTCCTCTGCAAACCTTCAGCTCAACGTGACTGACGATTATTATCACAGCAAATAAAATAAAAACGTCAAACGCCAATTGCATAGCAGTAGTCTCCTGTGAAGTAATGAGACATAAGAGTTACCCGGATTAAACCATTGTTTAATAAAAACACAACTGGTGGGCGTTTAGACCAAATACAGCCCTACATTAAAAAAATTAAATATGATGCAGGAATGTCAGTTTGAGTCGTAGATCGATGAGTTTAAAGGCTTATTAGACAGCAAATAAGTGCATAGCAGTTAATGGTATTTTGAGGAAGGTGATTACTGCTCTGTAAAACCATCATTTTATCATGTTACAAAGTAATCTACCAAGAATGTGCATGCATCTGTCTTGCCGGATGCAATTTCTCTGCATTGTGGCAAAAGTCGTAGGCTTAAAGGCAAGTATGAATGCTTTACGAATTCCATAAGTTATAAACCTGTGTTCAAGCCAGAGTTGATTTGGGGTGAAGTCCAAGTCAGTTGCATGTGTTCTAGGTTTCGTTTCCTTTCAAAACCAATAGTGTTTATAGTGAGTAGCCGTAGCGTGCAGTCTGCCCTCATTTCAAGATGAGAGGACAGAAAAGTACAGCTGCCCCGAGGGCTTGTGAATCACCTTAAGAGTAGAGCCCCCTGTTATTGGCACAGTAAACACAAAGATGGCTCAAGCTCTTGGCAAAAGCACTTCATCACCATCCCAACCACCGGCTCCCCGCAAGAAACCACCTTCGGGCCACAAAGAAAAGAAGTGATAGAAAAAGAAGCAAAACCGTATCGAAAAACATTCCCAATGTGTCTATAATGTGTACGGTTTTGATGTGGCTGTAATCTTGCTAAAACGGAGCTAAACAAACTATAGCGTAAAGACCTGCGCCACACGTGGAGATTAGCAGTGCTATTTTGACCAGCTCCCAAAGTTTCAGCAGTTTGGTCAAATTACTGCCAATTTTTTTTTACAACTGTTGACTGTAAATTCAGATTGGACCCAGTAGTAGGCCAACTGAAAAAATGTTGATCGGTTCGGCACATTGTAACCACTCGGCTTTACTGTTATAAGATGGTGCAAGATTGAAAGTTTGGAGAATTCCCTATACACTATGGAGGACATTGCAAGGTTTATTTACGCATGTTTAACTGTACACAACCTTGAAGAGGTGAAATCTTGCCCACAATTTATTTGGAGAATGCGACTCAAATAGTTTTATGATTTTAAGGGAGAATTATGAATTAAAAATGTGCACATTCAGTTACCAATTGTGTAGATGCTATAAGAAACCTGATAAACAGATGAGATTACCTTTACCTGCGAAGCAGCAAGAGTTCTGGGAGGCAGAGTCAGTCCCATGCACCCAGGAAGAGCGCCAGGCTTTGAAGCAAATCTTCGCAGTGGCCAAATTACAATTTCTGTGTCAGTCACGTCA
Organism: Bovichtus variegatus; assembly: GCA_943593645.1. Taxonomy (NCBI): domain Eukaryota; kingdom Metazoa; phylum Chordata; class Actinopteri; order Perciformes; family Bovichtidae; genus Bovichtus; species Bovichtus variegatus. The sequence goes on along the minus strand of CALSCE010009344.1, from coordinate 10,744,912 downwards.
TGCCATTTAAAAAAAAGTAGATTAACTTCCCTGTATGAACATTTGAATACCCCTTATTTAAATGATTAGGTCCTAAAAGTTGTGAAATGCTCTAATAGCCAAATCCTCCTCCTCTTCCATTCATGTGACTGAACCCCAGATCGGCCAAGATGGAGCTACTGGTAGATGGTGTTTAAAGAAAACACAAGTGCACACATGCTCTATGAGATGGGGAAGATCCCTGGAAGATCTGGGTAATTTTATACCTGAAAGTCGAGTCGAGTCCACTAAGCAACCTTCACACAGGGCCCCGCCTCCAACGCTGTATCCAGTTCTCTTTATACATCCATGGTCAGTCCCCTCCTGTTCATGGACAGACGGGTTTAACTCTTGAATGCTGTTATTCTTTTATTCAGTATTTGTTACACTTTAACAATTACATAGTTTCCATTTTTGATAGAAGCTTTTGAGAGTGAAACATGCAGAATAGTACCAAACTAACAAAAAATTACATTACTGTAGTCAAAATGGTTTAATTGATTAGTGGTACAATTCCTATCTTAAATGTATTGGGATAACTAAAGCAAACACATGAAGTTATATACACACATACTAAAACACCATAGTAATTGTCATTCGACAAATTCTGAACTACATTTTAGTAGAGATCGGAGTCTACAGTGGGATTAAAGTTGATGCCAGCTAGTGTCTGTGTGACTGGCTAAGAGGTGAGTTATGATGGTTAATATTGGGTGGATGTTTATCCAAGTGGTCTTTACAGGGTCAACGGTCTGCTTGAGTGGTCTGTAGTCTTATCTTGATTGTAGGATGCAGGATGGAAATGGTAAATGGACTGATTTATATAGCGCTTTTCCAATCTTTGCGATCACTCAAAGCGCTTTACAACATGTCAGCATTCACACATTCACACACATTCATACAGAGTCAGAGGCTGCCATACAAGTGCCACATGCTCATCAGAGATAACTATTCACACACACACACACACACACACACTGTTGGCCATCGGGGGCAATTTGGGGTTCAGTGTCTTGCCCAAGGACACTTTGACATGCTGACTACAGAGGCCGGGGATCGAACCTCCTCCTGAGCCACAGCCACCCCATGTAGTAAATCCATGATGTTTTGTTGTAGCTTGAAGGTTGTACTTTCTGCATTTGAAGCATTCAGGGACTGTTCTCGACACCAGCCATTACACATTGCACCTTTAAAGGAGTCAAGTCTCAAGTAGGTCAAGTCTCACATCCTTACTTTTGTGACTTAACTCAAGTCTCCAGCTCTGGTTCAGACTGAATGTGACGCACAATTTCACCTCCATATATTCAGGAATTTGACTGCTGTGTTTTTAGTATCCCTTAACTGACAGTACAAAAGATCGTGATGTGTCAATGTATGTGTGAGAGAGATCGATCAGACGGACTGATTTTGCCAGGAACTCTTGTTTTATCTGTTTTTTTCCTGCTCTGTTGGGATTTTTCAAAGGTCTGGAAATGTCTACCACAGATATGTCCTTCAACAGTCCATTATTTCTAACAGGAAAATAACAGTTTTGTCTACCAGAGCTAAATATAGACACTGAAATACTGGAGGGTGCTTCGGTAACGGTGTATACCAGGATGACGCCACGGCTTATATCCTTTACCTCATGGATGTATAAAGAAAGAGTGGATACGGCGTTGACTATCAGGTAAACTGATGTTAAAAAATGTGACTTTAAAGAACAGCATATATCGAGCTATATTCTAGAGTCAAAACAAAGTCATTTAGTCATAAAAGTGATTGGTTGATCGGCTGAAAATAAATCAAACAAGTTTTATAATGACAAACAAACTGAAACCTTATTGCTGGAGGTCGTAATTACGACAATAACAGCAGCAGAGGCAAAGCAACAATTGTACAGGTAAACTTGCAATAATTGCTTTTCATTTGGTCCAGCGAGGCATGACAACTACTATATAGTCCACGTCCCGGCTCGCATCTTATTTATTATTTTACAACCTAATTTTGAATTGTTTGGTCAGGGTTTTGTTGCCAACATCACAACATAAATGTCCTCAGCTTTACATTATTCATGTTCGAGTGCGCAGAGTGGTCTCAATAATACAAACATATCAACAATACATCTGAGACAAATTCTTTCTAAGTAACTTGGAGTTGAGGAAAACGTTGTTTCCGACTCATCTTCATCTCAGCATCTTTGGCATTTATCACCATCAACAACAACAAGGGCTGGTTTTGTTCTGCTGTGTGACTGAGCCCACTGTGCAGCTATATTTAGTTTGCCAGCCTGCTCCATAAAAACAGACCTAATGATGAAACTAGGGCAGCCCATAGTGACAGAGCCCCTTGCAACCTGAAGCAATGATCTCCAAAGACCTTGATGTTAATAACAACCCCAAGAAGCTGCAAAATTCATTTTCCAACAACATATTCTGCTGTGGAAGATAAAATGAACACCAGAATCCCTTTTCTGCAGTAAGCAGAAGGTTAATCTTAAGATTTGATCTTTTCTTAATTGAGTCTTTGAAATGTACAAGACAGATTGATGATTTATGGCTGCAGGAAGGCAACGAGTTAGTATGCAAACACACCAAAGAGTTGTAAGGGTTATTACGCACGTCTGGCTGCCATCTGTGTTTTGAAAATGAGGGAGTTAAGTATGAGCTATGGGTCCAATATATAAAAAAAAGAAATTTAAGATATATAAAAAAGAATCTATCTATATCTATATATCTATAAATAGATATATCAATATCTATAGATATATCGATATAGATAGATATAGATATAGATATAGATATATAGATATAGATATAGATATAGATATATTTATATAGATATATTTACATAGATATATCTATATAGATATATTTATATAGATATATCTATATAGATATAGATAGATATAGATATAGATATAGATATAGATATATAGATATAGATATATTTATATAGATATATTTATATAGATATAGATATATTTATATAGATATATCTATATAGATATAGATAGATATAGATATAGATATATAGATATAGATATATTTATATAGATATATCTATATAGATATATTTATATAGATATATCTATATAGATATAGATAGATATAGATATATTTATATAGATATATTTATATAGATATATCTATATAGATATATCTACTGTATATATATAGATATCTATATCTATATATGTAGATATAGATAATATATTTGCCATATATAATCTATATATAGCAAATCAAAAGCAACTTAATATAACCTTAACATATTCAAATATTTGAAAAATTAAGGAAAGTGGAAGGCACGACCTCCACAGAGGTTGAGATGGAGTCTAAAGACACTGAGCGCTCGTGGATTGCTGTAATGAATATTTAACCAGAGGGAAATCAGGATCCTTTAATGAAACCAGCCTGTTACATAACTACTGTGGAGGAATACTCAATCACTTACTTATCATCTTACACTCGTATTTACATTTGCACACGTTTCCACAGAGACATAAATCCAGGCTGAGGAAGAGCGTTTGTAAGAATTATACTGTATGTATGTAAGCACACACACACACACACACACACACACAGATCTACAGCATCCCAGTTGCACAGTGAAATGCTGTTTAATGACCATTCTGACATTTAAATTCCTTCTGTTTATATATTCGTGGCCCTTTCTAAGCACTCTGTACGTTACTCCGTGACTCTGTACATTAGTAACTCGACATTATTCTAATCAGGGGGTAATGAGTGTTAAGGTTACAGGACAACTAAAAACCATCTTGTGGGAAACAATGCTAACATTAGCAAGCTAGCAGGTATACCCTAATGCTGCCTAATGGAAACAGTGCTAACAATAGCCAGTTAAATAGCTATTTTCTGAGTGACCTTCCTCCCAATTGCTGAAAGTAAAATTCAAAAAACAAAACACATGCACCAGGCCTGCATTTTACATAGATTATAGAGTTTATTTTTTGTTTTTTAAATGTGTAAAGTTGGTTTTCCCTGCAACATTTCACTCCAAGGATTTCGACTATCTTTCTTTCCGCCTGCTTCTCTAATCGTTTCCCCCATCCATCCTCACCTCATGCATGCCTCCATTTATCTCTCTCTCCGTCCATCTGTGTCTCATGGATCAGGAATAAAACATAATGTCAGGGATGATGAAGATGTCATGTTGCAGGCTTATCGCTGCGTCCTTGATTCCACAGATGACTTGATGATTTGTTATTAACAAGGTTGCCTGGAGCTGCCTACGCTCCGCGTCACCTTCCATCTCAAGACGAGTCTTAATTTTAACACTGGGGGAAATAAAAAAACTCAGCCGTTTGTGTTTATGATGAAATATCCCATATCTGCCTCTTATTGTTTTTCCACATTCTCTATTATTAAAATTTGTATTCCAAGAGATGACATTTCAAAAGATTTTTGGACTAGCTGTTGCATTTGCAGCAGATGCTTTTCTCACTAATTAACGTCAGCGAAGACTATCTGACATTCCCTCACCAAGAGCAACAAAAACACAATCTTTTCCCATACGCACAGAACGAGATAGCAAGTTATTGGCGCTGTTCATATCTCGCTAATTGGCTTATCCCAAATGGAAGGGTAGAGATGGAAGGAAAAAGGCAAGGGGGGGAAAGAGAAAATGAGAAGGACATTGGGACCAATTTGCAATCTTTTCTCACCATTAACTGATAGCTGGGGCGGGTCATTAGCTGAGTCCTTCCTGTACGCTGGTGTCATGGTGCAGAATGAGAAACAACTGCTGAAGGTGGCAGATGGCAGAATAAAGAGTCCATAAATAGACGTCCAAGAGGGGAAATGGAAGATGATTCAGCTCCTGCCCTATTTTATAAATAGGGGCGGGTAGAAGTTGTCAAAACAAATAAACTGCTATTAACCATTTAGATAAACTCCCATGTGGTGGTCAAGCAAATACATGTTTTCATTCCTTAAAAGTCAGATGCCTTTTGCAACTTTTCCACCTCAGCCAAGGTTAACTTAAACTTTTTTTTTTTTTTCTCATTTCAACTTGTTTATCACAAGTACGGTCCTATCAATACACATAGTGAAATGTGTCAAGGAGTGCACATAATTACAGTTTAAAAAGAAACAAAACATTAGAGTCAAAGGATTTGAAATGTGTTAACCTGACAACCCCTCCTTCCACCCAACCGTGGGACACTGAGGTAAATAAGCTGAAGCAAAATATATTATATTTCCATTTCATCTTTTTTGCAAGTTGTGAACAAGTAGTTGAAATTTTGGGAATCAAATGAATGTTTCCATCAGCTACATTTATGTAAATGTGTTCAAGACAAGATGACATAATATAGCACCGGTAACTCTGATACATCCTTTTACTGCTGATCCCCCCTAAGATTAGCCTGATAATCAGACTGAAATTCCATTTTGTTTCACTTTGTCACTCAGTCAGACATCATGTTCGTGTTTTTGTGTTTGTCACTTTGGCATAGCTAATCACTAATGGTGTGTTCACACCTAACACGACGTGAATAGACTATTCGCGTCACTCAAGCAAGACATTTGTGTGATGCTGTGTCACGAAAGCTTCATCATTGAGATACTCCTGACGACACTGACGTCCTGACGTTGTTGAATCAGAAATGGAGGGATATTTGTTGTTGATATTGTCTGTGGGCACCTCACATCAATAATCACAAATCCTAAATATCGGTGAGTTTATCAAATTTTTTAATTACACAGAATGTAGATATGTCGCTGCCGTACTTTTGCCTAATTAAGATGGCGTTATTTTGATGCAAACAGCAACTGAAAAAGGATTTTTATCAAAAACAAGTTACATGTTTTAAAAAAACAACAAGTGGCACAAATTCAACTACAAAATACGTTGCCTTTAAGTGCCCTCCAGAATGACACGTATTTTCTGATCTGACGCCCTATCGGCAGGATGACATCATTTGTCTGTGTCTTCCAAAACTGTGACAAATCATTGCTGCAAAACTAAATGTATGTATGAGTGGACAGGGTTGTGGTCAAGGTTTGGTAGGGGTCTGGGAAAGATCATGGTTAAAATAAGTACTTTGTTACGGTTAGAAAAACATATGGTTTGGTTAAAATGACAACATTGTCATAGTTAAAAGAAACCAACACTGACTTTGTGCTTCTATAATGATGTCACCCGAGTTCTTCCTTTGCTTTTAACGGACAGTAATAACTCCTATGGCTGCCGGTCACTTTGACATAAGCATGTCAGTTTAATTTTAGGGTTCAGATTTTTCATTCGTTTGCAGTCAACACTAGCTTTCTTGAGTTCTTGCGGTTCTGTGTGAACAACAAACTCACGAGGATATCTGAGAAGAGTAAACAGAACCTTCTGTCAGCGTGGACATGTCCCGACCTTTTGGTGGCTTCACGCTTCATTGCCTTCCCCCGGTCAGAGCAGACGCATGTTGCCAGCCTGCCCATTAGACCTGTTTAGCCTCATCGCGCGGCTCTGCTTCCCACTCTTTTTAATTCTATTTCTGTGCGTTGGCCAAAACACAAAGAGCGCGCCAGTTTGCTGAGACGCTGTCCAGGATGCTCGGATGCAACAGAGTGCGGCAGCTTGCCAAACGCCGGCCAAGAAAAGCAAAAGCACAGGAGGGATTTAGTCAAGTGCTCATTTAAATATGAGCGAGCAACAGACTGTGGAATTTGAATGAGATTAGAAAGGGAGACGGGGTAGGATGAATTTCAATTTGAGAGCATTACATGTATTCTCTCTTCGTCTCCGTCTCTCCCCTGCCCCACCCTCCTTCCTCTCAGAGGTGAGATAATGACTCCCAACAATGAGCAGGAGGGAGGAAGTTGGCAGCGAAGCCCAATGGTTATTATGGCACGACTGCTCCTCCCCTCTTATTTATCTGTGTACACACACAAACACATGCACACACACCAGTAAACACTTGTGAACATGACTACACACACACACACACACACTGAGCATCTCACAGCAGCTCCACTGCAGTGGTACGCATTGCACCTCTAAAACCTCAGCAGATCACAACACCTCTTAGCATATATATTGTGTGTATGGTGGTGGTGATTTGTGTGTGTGTGTGTGTGTGTGTGTATGTAGGGGGGGGTTGCCTAATGCAGCTTTAAAGATAGCAGCAGGTTGATGGAAGACACTGAAGGAGGGAGAAAGAGGCAGATGGAGAAAAAACAGCAAGTGACGGGAAAAAAGAGCAAGGAGGGCGAGTGAGGAGGGTGGGAGGAGAGAGGGAGGAGAGAGAGAGAGTAAAGAGGGAGGAGAGATTTATCCAACAGCACTGGTGAGACAGAAGTTTCCTCCCTGCGCTTCACACACAACCGGGACAGAAGATTGCACACACACACCTACATACAGGTGAGACAACTCTTCTTCTTCTTCTTCTTCTTCTTCTTCTTCTTCTCTGTATTTTTTTAAGCCTTTTTGCATGCTGCATTATGAGCCTGGCATTCATGTTTGTGAAGGTTAACGCAGAGCGATGAACTTAGCCTCAAGTTGTGAGTGTGCAGGCACGCAGCCTAAACACCGGGGCATCAGTGGGGGTTTTGTTGTGTCCTGAGGGACAAATGTCAACAAAAGAGTCCAGAATGTGTCTTGTCCATCCCAGTGGAAGAGTGTCATCCTCCAGATGAACTATTAACACAAAAAAGGGGATGTAAGTGTTGCTGTAATATTAATGAATGCTTTCATTAAGTGATGCATGCTGTACGAGTGCTGGTGGCAAAGCGCTATACTGTGTGTGTGTGTGTGTGTGTGTGTGTGTGTGTCTGTGTGTCTGTGTCTGTGCACGTTCAGCAGTCGTGCCACGTCTGAGCATCGTGCATTATTTATTAGCAGTGATCTCCAGAAACAGCGATACCTCAAAGCGGGCCGAGTGCGCAATGTACATGTAAAGTGTTAATACCATATGTGAAAGCTGGATTGATATTATGTGCCGTGTGAGTGTAGAGCAAAAGGACAACCTGCATCTTTTATACAGCATGTTTCAGCTCTGCCACACTTGCTTTGTCTTTTTGTAACATCTTGCCACAATAGGTTGCAGTGTATGCATGGATATCCTATGGTTTATTTATTTCTCATTATCTGCGGTGGAGATACTGGAGAGCCCCGTGGCAGCAGGAGGCTGTGAATAACACAGAGGTGACGAGATCCCTCTTATCTTACGATGGCTTTCCCACACTGAGGAGGTGACTCCTTTTGTCTGCAGACACAGTATCTTAATCCCCATCGCTGTAACGCAGAGCTGCTGCAGGCAACGGATTCATCATCTGGCTTAATGTGTGTGCAGATTACACATTTGGAAACGGGCATATGCTTGTGTTATTTACAGCATCTGTGTGTGTGTTTGTGTGGCTGCGTCCAACTGTTTCTGCCCTGTTTTATCGAAGACTGAAGGCGGCTCCTGATGTGGCAAGAGCAAACAAAGAAAGCAGCAGTTAGAAGATAGTTACTTTGGCTCGTATCTAGATCGCACAATATCATACAAACACACACTTGCGGCACATTCACACTTTAATGGCAAGTAAGGGAATGCTCCACTAAAAATAAGCCCCTGTAGGTTTGGAAGGTGGTCCTGAAAAGTTTTGAGCCTGCTGCCTCGACAAAGATTATAGCTTGGGTTTACAGTTGAATGAATTCCAATGGTGAAAATATTTCTCAAACCACTCCTGCAGGGTATTCCACTCCTTTGCTCTGTATTTTTTTGCGTTTTATTTTTTTTGCCAAGTATGGATGAATACACAACTTACATTTGTCACTAGTGTAGTTAGCTAGCATTTGATGTTCATGACCGATGTAAAGCTGAAAATAGAAGCCCGGTCTTATTCCCAGGGCTTTAAATACCAACGTTTTATCACAGCCATCAGCGTCTGATACCGACGCACAAGGTACCCTTTAGCGCCTGTATGAGACGCAACGGGCTTTCAAGTAACTACAATGTAAACCCTTCTGCAGCAATATCAGACGCTCAGAGCGAGTGCTCCGAAAGTCAGGAGACGTAGTAACTTTATGGATGTGAGTCAAACAAACACATCAGTCTTACCCAGGAGACCACAGTTTGTGTCCTGTGTGAAACCAAAACGCAACGTGGATTTAGTTTAAGTTATGTAACGTAGCAGAAAACATACTTATTTTAACCCAAATCAGAGGCACGGAAGCAATGGCACAAGGTAACAAAGACAAGCTGGCAACTGACTGGGAAAAAGGGGACGGTATACTGCCGGTGAGCAGGTGTATGAGTGAGGTGACTGCGACCAAATAGGTCTGAATGCATCTTGTGGACAGGTGGATGATGGCAAGGAAGGAGCCTGGGGGTTTGTGGCTGGAGGGATGTGACTTATTTGCTGATGATTTATATTGCTGATTGATATTTATGGAGGAAAAGCAACACGTCTGTTCACCTAAGCAAACATGTGGCCAAGAAGGTCCATTTACTATCTACAAACTCGATACACTAGGCTCAAAACACGGTGTATTCCTTTAAATGATGCAAGTGACAGAATGTGAGAAGAAAGCACCACACTGCCTTTGCTCATGCTACGGCCACCTTGCACACATCCTACCAAACCAAACAGGGCAGAGACCCTACTCAGATATTCAGGACCAAAATCCCCTAGAAAAAGTTACTGTCAGTTAGTCAGTCTCTTTTGTTTCATGGTATAGCTTTTTAGTAGCCTTGTAAGGGTTTCTGATGCAAATGTACAGGGCTGTACAGTCATTTTAAGCAGCTGTTTAAAAAACAGCAGACTTCTTTTGTTTCATGCAGCAATTTATTTTAAGTCTGGTTTTCCCACAACGTTTACGTACCACACAAAGTCTCCCTCGACCTCATTCAGTACTCCGATGCCCAGTTATTCTCATTAACAAATGCATAACAATGCAGACCGAATGTAGATTTTACTGACTGATGATCCACAATGAGATTATTTTCAAAAAAGACTGCAGACTGTAGCTATCTTAGTTTTTTTTAAAGCGGTCCTGAACAGGATGTACTGCATTGCAGAACAGCACTAGACCACCAGCTTACCAGTTACCATTTAAAGGTAACCTACAGAAACGCAAAGCATTCACCAAAGAAAAAATAAATAATTATGACTACTGCATCACGTAATTATTGACTGAACATAATTACACACTCCGTATATCATGGTACTGAGACATGTATCTCGTAATTACCGGGGGGTCCGAGGGGGGAGCATAATTACAAAATAGCATCTCAAATTTATTTCTGTGGTAAAGTCAACGCACTTCCATAGTAAGCAAATGGTTTTAAAAACTGACAGAGAGCCGATGCGGGGAGGGTAAAATGTAAACTACATTTTGCACCAGAGTCTAGTCTCGCCGGTATTCTGAACAAGACTCCAGAGTGAGGCAGGAGCGACTAATTACATGAACGACCTTGTATAAATCAGCAGATGATAGCAGTGGGTTGATCTTTGGAATACTTTGAAGCTTCAGAAAGAATTGCTGCACAACAGTTGTAAAGTGTTTTGCAAAAAGAATATTTAAACATACGACGGTTTGTTAGCCACAGGCAATACTTTGTTGCAGATTGCGGATTATTTTCAAAGATTTAGAAGGATATTATACATCGGACATCTTGACCATGCACCGAGTCCGCACACAATGCTGTTGCCATTGTAATTACGAGGCTGGTGCTGTAACAGTACAACTGGCAGTATGTTCCAAATAAAACTATATATGTGGGCCATTTGCAAAGGCAGTTAAACTGCTGTTGAATACACCTCTGCAAGCAACAACCAGAAAACTCAAAGCAGATGGAGGTCTGTTTGTTCTGAGCCAGCCCTCGAAACCACAACCTGCATCCCACACAAACAAAACAGAATGCGACCAACCACGTGAGATTATTGACCGACTGCAGGCGAGCGTGTTGTGGAACAGCGAGCACAACTGTGTGAAAACAGAGTAGGCTATGATGCAAGAGATGCAGTCAGATTATTTTTAAGCATTTCACTCCACACCTCGAGGTTCGGATTTCTGTTATGAACAAGTCATAAAATAAGCCCTGAGCAGAAAAACATGACAGGATGGCAGCAGAGGACGTCTTTGAGTTCTACAGGGAGTCACCATGTGATAATCCCTCTGTTGCTGCACTTATCTGTCTCCTGCAACATCCTGAAAATCACACACAGTTCTTTCCTTCAAACCAAACCCCGAACCCTCTCCTCTGTACCAAAACGTTACCTTCACTTAAACCTCTCTCCAGTCCCAAGAAGAAAAATCCTTCAGGGGATTTTTCTACTCTACATGTTTTCATGCGACACCGTGCAGGGATGCTTCTGCTGATGAGAGTGACAGCACTCAATAATAAAAGCACGGAAAGTGAGAACACCTGACTGAACTTGTTTACTGAATTTGGTTTATTACAGAATTATGAATCACTCTGATGATGCAAATCGCTACGGTTGCAGATCACAAACAACTGAATACCACTCCGCTCAGCCCTGCCTTTACAAGACTGCGCTAAATAGCCGCCGAGTGCAAAACCGTGGTAACGCTGTGGTCTCTCTCGGGACCTTCGCTCAGAAGCCATCCTTACCATGACACTACTTTAGAAACAACGAAATTTCGGCGGCAGCTGACGTTACCATTGTTTTACAAGCATGAACTCTGGTTGTCTGCAGGTCATGTAAAAATGTGAAAGGTCATATCTCGAGCCAGAGTTTGTCCGTTCTGGGCTACTGAAGAAACTTGGCTGTGCAACACCGAGGACTCCGTGGGAGACGACCTGCTCCCTATGTAGGGAGTCTGAGTAAATGTCTGACAATATTTTCTGTTTAGTGCTAATTAGCAAATGTTAGCACGCTCCAATGCAAAAGTTACTGATTCAGTCAGTGACACTAGTGATTCAGTACACTCAGTTCATCTTGAGGATTTAACATTTGTTTGTTCATGTAATTGACACCTCGAAAACAGTGCAGAAGAGAATTATATGAGCAGCAGCGATAAAACCAGATTATTTTTAAGCACTAAATGGATTAACCATGAATAAGTGGATGAATCTGGCTCCGTTCCTCCTGTGATGGATTTCTCCCTGTATGGTTGTTGAATATCTCTGTGAAAGTAAAATGGCGGCTCCAGAAAAAGAAGCTCTTTGATTCTAAGGAACTGACATCGAAATCTGACGTTGATGTTTTAGATCATAGAAACTTGGCCTGCTGTGAAGGAAAATATCTCAACAGGAAAAAGAGATGTTTGCTGTTTTTTTAATTTTTCCCGCAATATGCTCACATTTTAATCTAAAACCAGCTCCTTGTATGACTGACATTTGTTTATTTGGTCCTCATAATGACACACACAATGAGCGCGGTCTGCTGCCTCGCTCGTGTCTCGTCTGTCACTGTAACCCATGTTTCCTGGCAAGACACCAGGATGCCGTTACTCTTTCTCTCTGTTTTCCTCTTTCTGTCTCTCTGTAGTGGTACAGGCTGAATTGACAGGATTGAGAAAGCAAGTCTCTCTGCTCCAGGTTTTCTTTGTACTCAGGCTGTGGCAGGAGAAAGAAGACGTTTACAGGACGGATTAGAGTTCATAGAAATGGATCTTCCTCTGTTGTTTGCTTCAGCTGACAAGCCTGGCTTACACCTCAAAAATCTTCCTTTCATTTTGTATTCCTTCATTCTCTCATTCATCCATGCCATCCATCCGGTCCCCAGGCTGGTCCTGTGGCTACAGTTGAGCAGGCAAGCTGACAGCACGGTGACAAGTGTTGAGGATGGGAGGATGAGAGGGAGGGAGGGAGGAGGGAGGAAGAGGGGGACTAATGACAGGGACAGCAGCAGCAGGGGTCTGTCAATGCCCCCCCAGAAAACCGCCCCCCCCCCCCCAGACTCTCTTTGATATTGTGTCCCAAGTGACCAGGTCGCTCCATCTCCAGCTTGTAACAGTGAGGTGGGGGTAGGGGTGATTATTAGACACTTGTGCTTTTTTTTCTTCTTTATCTTTGTGCACTTGTAAAGGGAGGAGGAGGTGGAGGAGAAGCAGAGGAGGGTGGTGTCAGAACTCGCATGGATCAAAAAGCCAAAAGCAGAATTGAAAGAAGATCGGATAATATGAAAGGATGGGAGTGTGAAATTGTTTATTTCAGAGGATTAACAATCTCTACATGATACATTCCGCTGTACAAAATGCAGGATAGTGCATCTGCAGGAAGAGCTGCAAGAGGCAACAACATGGAGAGATGTACATGACCGATCACATGTTTTTCTTGAATTCAGATATGTATTAAATATATGGATTATACAACAGAATCATAGAAAAATAAATAAATACATTTAAAACTACACTTGAAATTCAGGTTTTCATATGTGAAATGTCCAAAAACCACACGTGCGGATGTGAAGCACATTTGATATGTTATATTACATTACATTACAAAATATACAGTATGTAATAATATACATCCAAGAAGCCTCTTGTACTGTATACTTTTCAGAGACATCCGAGTGCAGCTCTAGGATCTATGCAGCTGAAAGAAAAGTTCTATTTTTTCCAGATTGGTGTTTTGAATTAACGTATGAGCCACAGGGTGAACTGGATGTAAAGCAGTGTGTTTAAAAAAAGAAAAGAAAAATTCAATGCTAGCTTTTTTGGATAATTTAATGGCCTTTATTTTGAAGCTTCCTCTGAAAGAAACATAGCTTGTGATAAAGTGCATTTGTCTACTATTGCAGAAAACCAAACCCATCAATATGTTCCTCCATTTTCTTAAGTATCTCGGCAGCTCTGGTTGTTGCTACTCAGCAGGTTGGCAGGTTGTCCGAGCAAGACACTCAACCTCGAATTGATCCCAATGGTAGCTCTGTGCCATCAGTGTCTGTGTGTGTCTGTGTGTGTGTGTGTGTGTGTGTGTGTGTGTGTGTCCGTGTGTGTGTGTGTGTGTCCGTGCGTGTGTCCGTGCGTGCGATTACGGTGCACTATGGTAACTTAAGGTTCAATGTGTAATTCCGAGCCACCTGCTCCAAAGAAATAGAGGGCAGTATTTCTCTAGTACAATCTCTAATGTTTGTATTTTAGTTGTAGTAGTTTGGCATATTTATTGTATTCTAATTTATTCTTTATATTGTGTATTGCATTTATTCCTGTGTAATACCTGTCAGTCAGTCAGTCAGTCAGTCGGCAAGAATACCAAAATATGACCAAACTGCTGAGACTCTGAGAGCCGGTCAGAAAAACTCTGCTGTCTTATAATCTCCACGTGGGGCTGATCCATCTGTGTTTACTGAGGCACTAATGTTAACTGGGGCTGTAGTCCGTGTAACGTTACGTTAGTTTGTTTATTGGACTAAATCCAAAGTGGCAGAAACTAGAAAACGACCCGTATATTCGTCTCGTCTTCCCGGTGGCGGTGCAGCCAGGAGAGCTGCTGGGGGAGGAGAGAGGTCGGCAGAGCCGGCACTCGGCAGCCGCCTCCATCAGATTTACAAGCGAGTCAGGCAGCTGTACTTCTTCTCCCTCTGTACTGAGGCAGACTGGAGCTACAGTGACTCACTATCACCTCTAGAGGAACACGTGGTATTACACACTGGACAGAGCGCAGCTAGCTGTTAGCATCATGCTAACTTCAGTAGGTATCTCTGCAACACAACACACAGACGTCTTTGACACAACGTCAACACTGTTACCTCTTCACACTCTGTTGATAATGTTAGTTCATTGTTTTAATGTTTTAAGTTTAAATTCTGGCATATCTTACACATTGAACCTTTAATGAACTGGTAGCTTAAACTGCCTTACACACATTTTAATAGTGGTTTGTGCAAGCAGACATGCTGACTGTTATATTTCTGATTGGAGCACAGGTCTCAGGAGATACACACTTCTAACACATTACAGAGGAACAGATAGTGTGACAGCTGACAGAGTGTCCTGATTGTTGGTTGGTGGAGGGGACAATAACGGTGTCTGTATGTGTGTTGTCTAAAGCAGTGCGATGTGTGAACAGAAAAAAAAAGGATTTTTTTCAGTGTCAGTAAAAAAAAAAAAGCCAGAGCCAAATTTTAAATCGGACTTTTTTTCACAGTTTGTCCCAGATAAAATATTACAACTGCTGTTTTTATTAAAAAGTTATCCTTTGTAGATCTAATAACCTGGTTTCAAAAACTAAGGCAGTCTAAAGTAAAAAGCATTAAATATTTATAAATAAGAGCCAAAAAAAGGTATTTTAGTTCAGACTCCAGGTGCTCGCTGTCAGTTCTCCTGCCCAGAAACCTCACATTCCTCTGAGCTTTTGCCTGCACACATGCCTGATTATATGAAGTCAGTGGGCATGCACTCTAAAGACAGCAAAATTTACTCCTTCAACACAAGATGACAATGACTCAGTATCGTCCTGTGATTTCAGGCATCCACACTTTTATTTTCTCCCTCTTAAGACATTCTGATAATGGACATAATCATAACACTAGCAGCACTTTGATGTCCATCCTCATTTGAAGTTTACATTTTGATATTAAATTCTAATCACAGGTGTGAACTTTTAAATCCACCTTCCCTCAGAAGCCTGAACTTTGATTTGGCCCTCCCAGCAGGTAGGAGGCCGACTGAGGCAGCTTCAGAACATCAGTCACACCCTGCAGCCTTGATGGAGAACAGAACGGCAGTATTGATCATTATGGAAACCTTCATGTGCTGGGATTTTTCTGTAAGCACATGCTGGTGTGATCTATATTAATGTAATTGTGTATTGCATCAAATTGATTAGAAAAAGTGAAAAAAAGAAATGGGTTTGTGCTCTTTCTGTTCAGCCCTGGGAGGTTTTTGAGTTGGAATCAGTCGCTCGCCCCACTGAGAGAACCAGGTAAAACATATTGATTTTTATTATTTTTGGAACTGGCAACGCTCGATTGATGTGAAAGGCCACAGAAGTCTGCCGGGTGAGGGTGGGTTGTGTGGTTATTATGCGTGTCCCTCAATGTACGGAACCATATCGACTTTTATATCCAACGTGTGGTAAATGATGACGGTTTAAGTGTGCTACAGAGTCTTAATGCCAGACTGGCAGCTGTTTGGATGTAGTCTTTTGTCATGGTACAGTATTGCTAAAATCGTATTGAGTAAAATTGATGAGAGCCAACATTTTGACGCACACGTAAGAGGATAATTCTAGTTTATTTTTATAGTTTTGGCCATCATTCCTATCAGTAACATTGTACTCATCAAGTTGCTAAAAAAGAAAAGTAGTTAGACGATTAGACAGGTTTTAAAGAAACCCACAGGTTGACCAAGTTTATGTGGAAGAAAAAATTAAGGTGAACCGTGAAATTATTTCTAAAACATCCATCCCAGTTTAGGACAACGACTTCCTGCTTCAACTTTGATCTATTATACTGGCACAGTTTTCCTGTGAAATGGTGGGTTTTTGCAGCCATTTTTGGTGTGCTCACTTTCAGTTTTACCTCAAAATAAAATGCTTTAGATGCAAAACAACTGGCTAAGCTATTGGCTTCTTTACAACCAAGTAGGCTTGGGAAATATGACAGTATATACCAAGCAACGGTAGAAATGTGTCCCCCGGTAGAGATTCTGCAATACCGTTTCTAATGCAGTAGCTGTAGCAGTCGCGTGATCTTGTGCATGTCCCAATCTCGCATATCCAGCTGCCTCACAGGGTAGCCTGGTTTGGGCGGACATGAAGGAGGAGAGTGACATTGTAAAATCAGGATGAAAAAGAACTCATTATATATGAGCCAGCCAGTGAAATGGAAGATGAGCAAAACCTGCAAGAAAAGTATTTTTCTTTCTTTTGATGTGTTTTCTTTTATATTGCACTTAATGACTTGAAGCTGGTATTTATTTGTACCTGTTACACTTGAAATTATTGTTCTCAGTAACCTTAAAGCTTCCATTTTGAAAGAATTTTAGTTTTACTTGAGTTTTTTTTTTTTTTTTAACTCTAATGTGATGCAAATAAAAGAAGAAAATAATCAAATGTGATGAAGTACAGTATGGTTATTTTAAACCATTTATTTATTGAATTTAAGAACAAATACTGTATCATGATTTATATGTCACCGTGATATAAAAGTACATATTCCATGATATAAGATTTTGGCCATATCACCCACCCCTACAACCAAGTTGGCAGCAACTAACTTAGTGAATACATTGTTATTATGATGAATTAAAACGTTGTTCAAAACTATAAAAATAAGTTAAACAAAAGACTGAATGTAACATTTCTTGGAACATTTGTGTGCATTTTTATAACTTATTTGAATAACTTGCAAAAATGATTCACGCATTTATATATTTCCAGTGTTTGGAGATCCCCATTTTTGCACCAATGTTCAGTAAATCATACAAGGAGAAATCCACTGCAGAACATTTTCACCAATGGTAGCAAAAACCTTTTGTTACTGTTGCTATCACAACGGTTTCAGTTTAACTGTATAATATGAATCAAGGTCAGACAAGACATTGCTGAAATACATTCTGGGGAAAATGCATAATCACACACACACGTATGCAGAGGTGGGTGGTTGAAGGGAACAAGGTTGAAGGAGAGTGCAGTGTGTTTGGTTATGTTCTCCAGAACATTGGATCTGAAATAAAACAATGACTGTGTGGTTAAAGTGCAGAATTTCATCGTTAACTTTCAGGGTATTTTGTCTAAATTTGAAAAAATATAGAAGCTGTAGCCCATTTTTTATACCCTTTAAAGATCTGCAGTAAATTAATTTGTTGCCATTTGGGGGCAGCGGAAACAAGTTGTGAACATTGCTCTGTAACAGTTGGGAGTCGTGTTTGTGTCCACCTGATGAACGTAAGTCCAACATTCACTCTCTTTTAGCTCCGTTGTTGGTCTCTACCAACTTCTGAAGGAAATGTATGTCTCTTTAGCCGCTAGATGTTCCCCAGCTCGACTAACTATAGGTGTCTGCTGTTTGGTGCTGAGCTAGCTGAAAACGACGCTATGAGAGCTGTGAGAGTTAACCAGGCAGTAAAGTTGTTGAGCTGAAACCCACTATAAAGCTCCGTAAAGATGAGGGGAATGGCAGATTCAGGTGATAATTCTCTGTGGATTCATCACTACAAGCGACATTTGATACTTTATTATAAAAATATTGACTATAGCCGCTTTAAAGTAAAAAGTGCTATTAGTGCAACACTGTTCAGCTAATACGGACATGAACACAAGCTGAAAGTCAGCATTTCAACCTCGCAACACAACCAAAACGTCACTGCCCTAATACTTTCTAACAACGCTGTAGAGTCTAGGAGAGAAAATGTGGATACTTCATCACAATATAACTCCCTGAAATCTCAGTATGAAGCCGTTTGACAGAGAAAGAGGAAAGATTTAGTTTTAATGTGCATTAACATCCTTTTTGATGACATTAAAAAACAAGGAGAGATGGAAAACCATTATCATGAATAAGCACAAAGTCAGTCTCCATGGCCATGGTCTGTGAGGCTTTCTAGGGTTTGTGCTGAAATTCTAACAAAAGTCATTTTCAAAGGCGCTTTTACTTTAGGTGGCAGTGGGAGAGGGGGAAACAGCGGCCCCCACCACTCCCCCCTTTTGTTGTTGGGAGACGGGGGTGGTTGGCCTTGAGCTGGAGCATCACAATGGATGTTTGTCTGAACTCATAAAGCAAAAGATGTTTCATCCTTTGTGTGTGGGTAAACATGAGCATAATGGGGATGTATGCCTTCAGTACATGCCTTTTTGAGCCTGGACACGGACAGGAATGATCTGTAGATGAATCTTATCGACATGGCAGCATTAAGTTTAATATTTGACAAAAACCTTCAGTGAAATAAAATTATTAATTAATTAACATGTGTTGTGTTCTTTTAATTTGAAATAGAGACGCATAGAAATCAATTTCAGAAAACTTCTCTTCATATTAACTGTATTTATTCCATCATGATATGGTAGCATTGTAAAAGTCCTCAGCTGAGGATCATGTCACTGTCCACAGACCACATTTAAGTAGTGACTCTGTCTCACAGATCTCTTGTTTACAACATATTTTATACCCACCGCCTTTCAGGTCTAGTCTTCTCCCATTGGTTGGCTGGGGCCAGGTCCTATTGGCCCCTTGTTGGCACTTAGGCGTGTCCACGCCTCTTAGTTCACAGTTTACAAATATTGCATCTTATTTCACCGTAGATTGGCCACTAAGTTACTTAATTCAATAACATCTTACATATCACATATGACATCTTAATAAGGACGCAATAAGGCACATTGTAACAGTTTACATATTGATTATTCTCACACATGTTGTGCCAAATGTCATTATTACAATTATTAGATTCCCGGGGTAACCGCGCTGGGATGACAAGTCTCCGGATCTGCGTCCGAAATCACTCCGTTTAGTGCTCTATGTTGACTGATTTTATTCGAGTACCAAAATTGTCTGCACTGGCATTAGTGCTCTCCAAATTCCAACAATGGAACAAAAAAAAGTGTGTCCGTGTCATGTATACCACATTATACCAACAATCCTGCAAAGCTTTGCACAGCATTTAACAGATTTACAGAAAATTACCATTGCACAACACCTAAAAGTGAAGACACTGGCCACAATAGAGTAGTGTCTGTTATGTAGGGAGTAGTGGATAAGCGAACGACTGTGTCCATGACATATAGACTACTTTCTGCTAACTACCCCACAAGGCAAAGAGTCCATATTTTCCCATGTTTTTGTTTCTAAGTGACTAATGGTGAAAATCATTTCTGAAATTGGTCCACTATTGAGCGAGAGCGCTGCAGCCTGCAGCCACTAAATGGGCTGCAATGCAGTCCTCCGGGAAATTCCGCGACATCAATGTACGTCCACTAAAAGTGCCCCTGACAGGCTCAGATTATTATTCTAAGTGTCTGATTACATTATGGAAAGGACCCTACGGAGAAATAGGACATTTGTATTTCCCTTTCGCTTGATCCAGTCTGTTTGTAATCGTGTCTAACAAAGTCTCGTTCTGACATCTCGCGTCACATGCACATTGTCGAAATCTCAAGAGGTCCAGGGAAGCAGGTGAAACAGCCACTTCAAGAAATCATTTTAATTTGGCTTGAGCAAAGACCTTACAATAGATATCGAACCATGTGGGTTTAAAGAGAGTGTCGTGTTCTTTTAATTTGAAATAGAGATGTGTAGAAATCAATTCCGGAAAACTTCTCTTCAGGTAAACGATATTTATTCGATGATGATGTGATGAGCATTACAAAAGTACACAGCTGCGGTCCGTCCTATTTCACCGTTCCACAGACCACATTAAAGTAGTTACTCTGTCTCACGGATTCACAGGACAAGGGCCGATCTATTGTCTACAACATATTTTATATCCGCCGCCTTTCAGGTCTAGTCTTCTCCCGTTGGTTGGCTGGGGCCAGGTCCTGTTGGCCCCTCATTGGCACTGAGGCGTGTCCACGCAGTATGTTGGTCATTCTTAGGCGTAGTTACTTAATTCAACAACATTTAACATTTCTAAAATAAGGATGAAAATAAGGCACATAGTAACAATTTAGACATTCAGAATACTTCTAATTAAGGACATAGTAAAGGTACATTGTAACATCATATATATAGATTTTTATTACAAGAGATGCCAAAATCTTTTTTAGACCGTTATTGGCTTCTCAATCACACTTAATTAGAGCACTAGTAAGTTGATAAAAAAATATGTGTACGTCTACTACACTGTGCGTGTGGGTGCACAGCTACTGTATGCAGCTAGCTAAACTTCACCTCCAAGAAAGGTTGAAGACCGCAGTTGGCCTAAGTTATTATTTTAGTAAACATCAAGAGTACAAGTAAAAAGAGGGTGTTAAAGCAAGCTAGCCTAGAGAGGGTGGTCTTAGCTCGAACTCAGTTTGTTTGCAGTCAGAACGCGATCAACCCTTTTGGCAACTAGGCCACGCTTATACAGATAATCCAATAAATCTCCCTGATGCATCCTCTGAAGAACAATTGTAGTGCGAGTGTGTGGCAGTATGCAACCAAAATCTTGAGGCGGCAAGTCTTCCAATAGGATGCATCGGGACAGTTTTCTAGTTGGAGACTCGCTGGAGCTGTATATTTTATTCATTTAATGAACGCTGGTACATTAATCATTGAAATGCAACAAAAACAATTAACAATACATGTTGCTAGTGCTCCATAATGAAGATGGGGAAAAAAATGAGGAGGAAGCATTTTCCAAACATTGTCTGAACCATATAATAAATGTGCCACAAAACCAAAACAATTAGCTAAAATAGGCTAAAAAGCTGGCAAGAGTTGGCATAAAATCTCTATGGTTTGGAACCTGCGAGCACCAAACAAAGTCAACTCCAATCACAGTGGAATTGTGCTCTAACTCCATTCTTAGTACCTGGGAGACAAATTCAGGAGCTCCTGGTTGAAGGTTAAATGTCCCCCTGCGACAGTACGATGATGATGCTGCTGCGTGTGCACTGCAGCAGGAGGACATATGAAAACATATTAGCAGGTTCTGAGAGCAGACGTAAAGGTAATAAAAACTAGTGATCCCCAGGCAGCCGGTGAGAGTCGGAGAGCGGTGGTTGTGCTTCAGTCTGAGGGCTAATGTGTTTGTTATCACCTCGAGCAGATGGCCCAGCAGTGAGGAGAGATCCACAAACACATTGTCACACATGCATAAGAAACCTACACACACCCAACACAAGGCCACACACACACACACACACACACTTTTAATTAGTACGCACACACATTTTTTCAGATACAGACAACAAACAGCAACCTACGCAGCTACACACATTCCCACCCACACCACAAACTTATATAGGACACACACACACACACACACACATTTACTGTACATCCACTCCCCCTTAAATAACAGCAACGTAGCCAAACAACTTCCCACGTCTTCACGCTCTATTCTAAATCCACTCACAAGAATTCTTTCCCATATTTGTTTACGGCTTATTCTCTCAACGTCTACTTTCTCTCTTTCCTCGCCTTCCATTTCCTCTTCCTCCTTCCATCCCGCTTTTCATCCCCGTCTCAATCATCAGTTATTGATTTGTTTCCAGGGAGGAGAAATCAGCCTTTCTCCTTCCTCTATGTTTAATCTTACAGCAGGGCAGATCTCGGGAGAGCCACAACCTGAGATGGAGTGGAAGCACTTATTCAACTGATAAAAGTGTAGAATAGAGAGGGAGCCTGTAAAATAATGAACCTGCCAATGTTAGGCGATCTCCAGTGGAACCAGAAACACACAAAGACGACCACGGGGATGTGCAAATGTGGTTTTCCATATTTTTGCATTTTAACTTCTATTTAAAAGTTATATGTAGCTTCAGGGGTTGAGAAACGACGATACTTGAGTTTGTGAGGCTCTTTCACAATCCATCGTATGATTTGAAAAATGTATGAAGGTTAATCTGAAAACAGGGCTGGTTTTGAAATTCTTGAGGCTGACCTTTTGGAGACAAAAGGGGAGTTCAGCTGACAGGTTTCTGCCAGGGTGAAAACACACAAATTACTGATGGTGTGTTCAGACACGGGCCTCTCTGTCTCTACCTTGCACCCTCTGTCTTTCTTTTAGAAGGGCACATCAATCCAAAGCCTGAGCAGACTGACTCAGAGTGTCAAACACTGTTATAATCACAGTGGCAGAGATTGTATAGATACTGGAGATCAGATGACAGCGTTTGATGGCTGAAATAATTACCCAGCTGTCGAGGGAGAGACGACTGTTGCGTGATGAAAAGAGTAGAATATGATACCTGATCCATGGCTTATGCTATAGTACCATCATTATGTCTCTTCAACACCTTACAAACAAGGAGGTCTGCTTTAAAGATCCTGGTGTATTTCCCATAAATATGGCCATTGTGGCCCTATGTGCCAACTTCGCTCACAGCTCCACCCTTCACGTCATGTGTGGCAAACACACACACCAGCTGCCCTAGGCTGCTCCTTAAGGCATCACTCAACAAAGCTGTGAGGAGTCACCCGTCCATGCGCAGTGAGTGCTCGCAAAGAGCTTACAATGACAAGAGATGACAGTAACGTTCTTTTTGCGCAACAGCACGACCGCCATTTTGGACTATATGCTGCCACTGAATAATATGAAAGTAAAAGCATACAGCATCAGCTATAGTCAGTCATGAATAAACGCAAGCAGTGTTCTTCAACTTACTGCTCAAATTATCAGAGTAGGAATCCAGAGGTAGCCTTTCATAGGTTTCCCAGCAATCTCAGATGAAAAGATGAAATATATTATCCTTTCACAAACTAACATTATTGGATCTGGCATAGACCTCTTTTGTGATTGCCTTGAAAATACCCTTTCCTTGACAAACGATTATGCAGTTTGATAATTCAGTTCAAAATACACCTGCCAAATGTCCCATAATGTTATTTAAACTGTCTATGTAACCCTACTTCTTGGTTCGGTCTATTAATGTTACTTTAGCGGACACAATCACCTTGAGCTCACAGCACATTTACTGGGTGAAAGATATAGAAACACATCGTTTGTAATGAAATAATGCTCTCCAGCTCCGATCTCAAACCATTGAATTCTAAACTAAAATATAAAAAATGCAAAAGGCATTTGGATCATATAGTATACACATTTTTATTACATTTCATGCCTATATAATAGAGTGCTGCAGTATTTAGTCCTAAAACCCGGAAATGAGTCTCAAAGTCAATGGGTTCTTTTTTTAATGGGGTTTTGGTTAACTGCGTGGGATAAGGTCTGTGATTAACACAATTTTAAGAGATTTTAATGTTTTCTTCTAATCACTGTGACATTACCTGAGGATTGTGACTGAAACACAAACAAGCCAGTGCATTTTCCCCCTTTACCAGAGTGATGATAGGCACAACCAAACCTTTTTCTAGCGATGACACAGCGCTGTGGAGATACGCCCGCCTAATGTGTGTAGTCTTCATCTTAGTATTTCGGGCCAAAAATAAACAAACCAAAAAATAATCATCCTGAGACCCTGAAAGCACCTTTTTAAAAGCTCAAACAGTGTTGACAGCCGAGGACACTAAACAAATAAATGTGCTACTGATGAGACGAGCCGTCATATCCTCCTCTGCTGCTTGTTCTCTATTATTTTCCACTTCTGCCTCCACTGGTCCCAAATCCTGCATTGGGAGAGACACTCTCTTAGCTATGAAAATATTGCACAGCCCAGCTGCTGCCCGATGGTGCATGCCCTCTCTGGCTCCATCCTGATTTCACTGTGCAAGCAGTGGAATCAAAACAAAAAAGAAGGCATTTGAATGTCTTTGTGCAGTAACTATGCGTCATCCCATAAACTTACTATCTGATAACTTTAACCAGTTTAAGGCTAGGCTAAAACAAACAGGGAGTGGGCATGTCTGCATATTTAATTAGATACTTAACTGAATATCAATTAGTTAATAATAAAGCCTTTCTTTAAAAAAATAAGGGGACTCGTTTTAGATGGTGCCTGGATGTGCACGAGTACCATCAATAAAGCCAAAAATTAACAAACAGGTATGCCAGAGTCCCTGCGAAATCTCTCATTGATGCGTGTGGACTCCTGCTGGTTGGGTAGACGAACAACTCGGTGCAGTCTCTCATTACTCTTTCCCGGTTGAAAAGCCAAATGATTGTGCAGCCTGTATATTAGACACGCCATTGTATAAAAAAAAATGATTTCTACCAACGCCTCCCTTTTCCTGGTCTCATAGCAATGATGTACCTACATTGTCAATGAACTTTCGAGGGAAATGATTACTTGACTACGTGTCACAAATATGGTAAATCGACTGCATTTATATAGTGCTTTTCTGGTCTTTGCCAGGTCAAAGCAAGGACCAGAGTCTTTACAACACAAGTCAGCCTTCACCCATTCACATACACACACTCATACAGAGTCAGAGGTGCCACCTGCTCATCAGGAGTGTTAAACATTCACACTCACACACTTAGCTAATGTGTTGGGAACACTTCCCTGTCAGCTCGCTCTCACTGGCTAGTGCGTGTCTCTCCTCAGTCTTCCACTGTTCCTTTCAAACTACAGGTTTTGGAAACCCCTCACACTGCAGGATCATTTAGGCAGAGCTGCTCTAAGTCTGCTCAAGCCTCTGGGAAGGAGCACGAAGAAGCTGCTGGGCAAAAGGAGCCTGGGCTGGGAGGCTCATGGGGATTGTAGCTCTCACCCATATAAGCAGTGAGAGACTGGATGATGGATGGATGGAGATGAATACTTATCAGCAATTAATAATATAATTAATGAGTCAAATTAGTTTATATAATCTGTTTCACTTTTTTTTTTAAAGTTGGACTAATGACTTCCTTCAATCTCTATGTTGTGTTTGGCCATCATGATTAAGTGCTGGTGGTTACGTTTATTTTACATAACGAACTCAGGAGGTGGAGTGGTCGTCCACCAGTCAGAGGGTCGGTAGTTCGATCCCCAGACTCTGCAGTCAGCATGTCAAAGTGTCCTTGGGCAAGATACTGAACCCCAAATTGATCCCTATGGCCAACGCTGTGTGAGTGTGTGAGAATAGTTATCACTGGTGAATGTGTGAATGCTGATGTGTTGTAAAGTGCTTTGAGTGATCGCTAAGATTGGAAAAGCACTTTACTGTATAAATGCAGTCCATTTACCATCACCAGTTACTTGTGAGTAGGGGGGTAAACTATGAATTTAACACTAAACACAATGCTAGAGCAATTCATACAAAAGACATTAATAATGAATCAATGTTTTGTATAATTGACTTAACAACCTCAGTCAGCTCCAGCTTCTTGATTGATTGCTTGATGAAGAAGTGTCTGCGCTTAATGATCAATTCGGATGAATCCGCGGAGCCTGGAGAGCATCACTAGTCTGTGATACTGTTCGGCATGATTAGCATGATTTTACCATGTTTCATTTTTAATCATGGCCACTTTGGTCCACTCTAAAATATATCTAAACTACCATGGAGCTGTGTATATATTCATGTCTCCCTCAGGGTGAATTGTAAAAACTTTGGTGATCCCTCATCTTTTCATTTAGTGCCATCATCAGGTCAAAATTGTCATTTGTCCAATACTTTGGTTTTTGTCCAAATCCCTGCAAAACTAATGACATTCCCACCAGTCTCAGCTGTACTTTGTGTGTAGTGCTAATTAGCAAATATTAGTATGCTAATACTAAATGAAAAAAGGAAGGTTGACGAGGATCACATTTCATCTAGTGTTTTTCTTAAATTAAGTTTTTGTTGCGGGGACATCCTGAGAAATTCAAATCCACTTGGGGTCCGATCATACTATACTTCGGTAAATTGAAGAATCTCTACAGATTAATATTACCAGCCTGCATTTTATTAATTTATTTTGTACATACTCCTTGAGTTATTAATACTTTTTTCTGATTATTCCGACACCACATGAATGCAGCACAAACGCCCAATCTGGCAATGTTAACGAAAGTGAAAGATAATTTGTGTATGCACCCCGTGATTCACATCGGCTTCAAAGTGTAATGGCTTCTTTCTTCCATGCTACACCCTTCCACCAAGTTCCAGTAAAATCGGGCCATTAGTTTTTCAGTAATCCTGCTGACAGACAAACAAACTGAGACGTAAACAGTAAATATTGTCTATTGCAACACAATGTGACCAATCTTGGATATAATACTACTCATTTAGAATAGTGTTTGTATAGAAGAAGTAAGACACAAGACAGTGGCTAGGCAAATTAATAAAAAAAAGCCCCACATTGTACTTTTTCTACTCACATGGACTAATTCTGCTCCACTCTTTTCTATTCAGCCCAGTTCTGTTGCTCCTCTCTGTGCTTAACTCCCATGGGTGCTCATTATGGAAGAGGCTTGTTTGATCTATTCTTTCATTGCTGTTTGAACCTGAAGCATCAAACTCTCTAAGGAGTACAGTCTGTCGACATGACTGGTTAAAGCTGCTGCCATTACACAGACAAACAAACCCTATTTCTCAGTGGAAGCTGCCATTATACTAACCTGCCCAACTGCTGCATTGTCAATTGTGTTGTCTTTTTTTTAAAGTGTGCATAGATTCATAAAGGAAAATGATAATATCTGCATCGAGCTGGTGCTGCAGCGTCTTGGATCCCTGTCTCTGCTGCAGCGGGACAAGTAATCACACAAAAACAATCAGTTGTGCCTCAGTGCCTTAAGAACAATTACACGCTATAATTAGTTTCCATTTAAAGAGGTTGATTTAGTATAAACATACAAGAAGAACATTTAGTTTCAAGAGTAAATAACTTCAAGGCTTTGATGCATTGCGACTGTGGAAATAGATGTAGTGCACAATAAAGACAAAAAATATACAAACTACAACACGTTAGAGAGTACATGTAATATTACATTGGTCCGATATGTTTCATCATTCAGTGATGATGTACTCAGAATCAGAGAGCGGATTTAAGTAAAAAGAAAAATCGTTTGACAATATATATCGTCATATTGCCCAGAGCCATGAAAACTTCATCTTTGACACTCACACACATGCATGTTTTCTGTCCAACAATTTCGGTTTCCAACATAAATAAAACCAAAAAAACAATTATATGTTGGATGGTATTAGCATATCATGAATCTTATATAAATGATTGTATATCTAAGAAAAAGAAGCTAGATTTGCTGTTTTTTCCCCTCTGGAGGATGTTAGTTGGGTGCTTGGTTGTACTAAAGAGCGTTACTTTGACACCAGAGACAGCACCAACAGTCTCCACTGGTTCCTTGTAACCAGGAAGTGACTTTCACCTATCTGCAACCATTTCTTTCTCCCAGGAATCCTGCACAATTTTTTCTTCATTGAAAGAACAGAGCAGACTTGAGGGAGCAATACAAATCAGCTAGATTCTCCTAATAAAATCCATAATTGGTTTGCAAAAGGCTACAGGCACAGTATACTGTCCTTTTACCGTCCTGTGGCATGTATTTCATAGAGTCATATTATCGTTATGGAGATTGATAAACTGTGGTGAGCACCGTGAGTCCTTTTGTTGCGAAGGTGCGGATAGCTCCACCTGTGTGTGTCTGCTTCCTGTTGGTTCATTAGAGGAGGACAATGAGACAATGAGAGCGCTTGTCTCTAACAAAAAGACACATTAATATCTCCTCTGCTTGAATGACTCTAACACAGCACAGGGATTCTGTGTGTGTGCGTGTGCGTGTGTGTGTGTGTGTATTTTAGGCACATTTGTTGAAGCATATGTTCTATGTTTGTGTGATGTGCAAATGCATGCTTGCTCCAATATGTGAGTATTGTCTGTATACGCGTGTGGTTTTAGTGTTTTGCCTCCTTGTGTGTTCACCGGAGAGGTGAAGCTTCGTCTGTTCTTCTCCCAGATGAGCAGTGATGTGTGATGTTTTGTATTGATGCGGTGTTTCATCAAGTTGTTGAATAAAAACAGTGAGGAACTTCACTCAATGTATCGTAACAATGCATATTAGTGTTTTAAGCTTACTCATCACTCATTAGTAACCTTCTTCTCAAACGCTTTCTTCATGTATCACGCTCTGCAAAACCAACTGCAGCCATGTCACAGCTGGGTTATTTAAAAGACATGAGGTTGGCTTTTCATGTGGAATAAAGTTTAAAAAGCTGTATTGAAGCCCATTTCTCTTTTTTTATGTTTCTGAAGATACAATGCTGCTCCCAACGAGCATTCTGATTGGCCTGCTGTGCCTGAGCCATGCGGGCGGAGCGTGGGGTTTCGCCCGTCTGCAGGACGACGTGGAGCTACGCTCGGCTTTCTCAGTTGCACGCACCAACAGCATGGAGGGTGGACCCAAGATGACCGTGACCTTTGACGCCGTTTATGTCAACATCGGCGGGGATTTTGACCCCAAGGCCGGCTTGTTCCGTTGTCGCATCACAGGAGCTTACTACTTCTCCTTCACAGTGGGGAAGTTTCCACACAAAGACCTGTCGGTGATGCTGATGAAGAACAGGAACGAGGTGCAGGCCATCGTGTACGAGGAAAACGCTGGAGAGGAGAGGAAGGTAGGTTTCAGACCTCTGAATCACCGCTCATCTCTCCAAGCCAATCAGAGCATTTGTGGGTGGGACTAAAGTTATCACACTGGCTCTGGTCATATTGTTCTTTTCATCAACAAATCCTATGACCAAAAACAACAACAAATGTATCCAAGTATTGTGTGTGTATCAAAGCCTGATATATCTTCTTCTGTGTCATAGAGTTCACACATCAATGAGCCACACTGTTGCAGTGGGTGCCATGTTCCTTCATTATCATGAACACACAGGCTGTAGTACATTTTTTTTGTCAGTCCCACACACACACCATTCTGCTGCCACAAATACTCACTAGAGCACCATATGTGGATTAATCCACCACTGAAAATAGTCCCTGACAAATGCACCATTTCCTCCTGTTTGAGTAACATACGCGTGATAAAAACTACAGTGACCAGCTGTTATAGTAAATCATTTAGGCTTTTTTTTTCTTTTTGAAGACGAAGAAACTATATATTTGTGACCTGTTTGTAAAGATCTACAATCAGGCTGGATGTCAGGGTGATGACCATTTAACATTTAAAAAAAAAAAAAAAAAAAAGTGCAAGGACTTCTTAAGTTAAAGGAATACTTCAACATTTTAACACAAAAGCTTATTCACTTCTTTAGCAAAAGTGCTGGTAGGTGTAATTATGAACTTTGGACAGCCAGGGTAGCAGTTTCCCCCTTCTTCCAGTCTTTGTGCTAAGCTAAGGTAACTGCCGCCTGGCTCCAGCTGAGCTTTTCATTGAACCCATGGCAAGAAAGCAAATAAATGCATTTACGAAAATGTCAAACTACAGTATTACTTTAAGCAGGCTGAATTCTGTTTCAGGGGGGATTTCCTGCTAAAAAAGGAAATGTTTACAGATGTCTTTTATCGTGTCAAAGCTGTCCAGGTGTCTCACAGGGCAACATGGCTCTTATCACAGAGGGTGTGTTTGTGTTTGGGCGGGAAATGAAAGCAGAACAGAGGGGAATACAGAGCAAATTCCCCTGAATAAAGAGCGCGAGGTAGATGATTGGAAATGTGTGGTGTTGATGTAAAACTGGGATAATAAAAGCCTTCTTCAATTCTCAGGTGCAGAGCCAGAGTGTCATGCTGCAGCTGGAGTTCGGGGACACCGTCTGGCTCCGTCTCCATGGCGACCCTCGCTATGCGCTTTACAGCAACACGGGACACTACACCACTTTCAATGGTTACCTTGTCTACCCCGACACCTATGGCTTCCAGACACACCACCACCAGCCTGCCCTCGACTCCCAGCTGCCCCAGCAAGACAACAACCCCATGTTGAATAGCAACCAGGCTACAGAGCACGTCACAGTGGTGGAGGTAGAGAAGGAACTACATCATCGGGAAGAAGAAGAAGAAGAGGAAGAGGATGACGACGAAGAGGACGATCAAAGATCTGCTTTCTCTGTGGGGCGCACCCAGAGCATCGTAGGAGTCGACCAAGTGGGCATGCCGCAGCACCAGCCGGTCAGTTTTGACACAGCGTTCGTCAACATCGGAGAAGACTTTAACGTGACGGAGGGGGTGTTCACTTGCCGCGTTCCTGGAGCCTACTACTTCTCCTTCAATGTGGGCAAGCTGCCGCAGAAGACGCTGTCCGTCAAGCTGATGAAGAACCATCTAGAGGTGCAGGCGATGATCTACGACGACAGCCAGGGCGAGAAGGCTCTGCAGAGTCAGAGCTTGATGCTGTCGCTGAAACCGGGAGACACAGTCTGGCTGTACTCGCACCAGAGAGATGGCTTTGGGGCCTACAGCAACCACGCCAAGTACATCACCTTCACTGGCTTCCTGGTTTATCCGGTCTTCCCCAACACCACCAGCCAATCATATGCAGACAAGAAACCCTAGCTAGGTAATGAACATTGTGGGGAGAATTCATGCAAAGTGGAAAAGTCTCAGTCCACAAGAGGCGTTGGGCAGTTAGTTGGTTGTGTGCAGAGTGGAGAATACTCGCCGTTGTCTTTGACGCTTCCTCTTCATATGAATTCCTTCACAAAGTCACAGGGACCTTGGACTGAGTGCAGAGCTTAAATGAAAATCTCTTCAATTTTCAGCTAATGGCTTCACAGGAAATGACTTCATCACACTCAAATGTGGAACATTGAATGACAGTAATGTGAACTCTAATTGAATATTTCCCTCTATAATGAAAACTCTGTCATTACCTGCTTACCTCTGTGTCAGCCGAACTCTTGTTTAAGTCACTGGAACCACCACAAGGAGTTAGATATCGTACTTCCATGTCATTGCCATTCGTCACAGCAAAAAAAAAAAAAAAGATCCTGTGTCCAGTGTTATTACTTTGCGAACTAGAAGGGCACTCGGGGTGCGCAGATCTCTGCCAAGGCTGTTTTCATAAATGAAAAGTAATGCGTTTATTCGGTTTGTGATTTGGATCCGCTCTAAAATTTAATGGGTGCTTCCACGGCCCATACTGCAAACAAAGTTTAATTTATTTTTTTTTTTTATAAATGGGCCATTCGTTTGATCTTATTCCTGCTGACAAACAAACAAAAACAAAACAAAAACCTAACCTCCTTGGTGGATGTAATGATTAATGGTGGGTGACAAATCCTCATGTGGAAGAAATTTAGTTTCATCATCTCCCATTGAAATTAAAACAAAATGCCAATGGGCAATTTGTGATTAATTAAATTTGATGCACATTTTATGCTCTTTTAAAATCTATAAGCCAGGCTCATTAACTGCAGTAGTGGTATGGAGAGTTTGGTCATCCTACTTACTGTACATGAAGGTGAGGAGTTAATCACATACGATTCATTTTGAAGTGAAATATTTCTGTAAGTGCATTTGTTATCCTTGTCAAAGACTTGGTGTTTCTGCTCGTATGTAAAACGTCAC
Source organism: Bovichtus variegatus (assembly GCA_943593645.1). Taxonomy (NCBI): domain Eukaryota; kingdom Metazoa; phylum Chordata; class Actinopteri; order Perciformes; family Bovichtidae; genus Bovichtus; species Bovichtus variegatus. Next base: position 10,713,031 of record CALSCE010009344.1, on the reverse strand, counting down.
TTTACTTTCTTCATGTCTTAAGAGGCATGTGAAACTGATAAGGGTGTTTTGTGTCAAAATGAGTCTCTCTTTCTTTTCATTTTGGAGTGTTTCTCGCTCCGATACTCAGCCACAGCAGGAGCAGAGGACAACAGGACGAAACTGACAGTTTTGATAAAGCGTATCCATTCTGTACCCAACTGTTGACCACATGCCACCACTGGGCCTGCGGGGATCTGGACCATAATTTGATTTCTAATTCTAGCAGCATTTTAATTCATTTCTTCAGATGGCGACCACTGTGGGGAAAATTGAACAGCTTCTACCAGGCCACTGTAATATGCATGTTCGTTTAATTTCACACCGCCGGGAGAAAGATGATGCTGTTCAAATTGTGATGAACCTTGACTTTAGGAAATCACCTTCTCTGTTGGAGAGGCACCATGTGAAGTGATACTTTGCTGTGATTGAACATTTACATTTTTTTATTACAGTGAACTGGAGGTGAATTTCTGAGAAGTGAAGTTCTGCTTTAAACTATGGACTTAACACACCAGTGTACTGCAAGTAGGCCAATGTATTAAGTAAAGTTTCACATTTATATATATATATATATATATATTAAAAAAAAGGATTCAACTCAGCAAGTGAGAGCAATAATATCAGTTTTCAGAGTTCAAATGATAATATATTAGACTAAAATTTGAAGGTTGGTATATCTGATTGTTGCCGCCACCTCAATACAGTAGAAGTAAAAAGAGTTGTGTGTGGTGCTCAAAGCATTGACAAATTACTTTTAACGTCGCACTAACCAATATTTTTGTGTTAACAATGGACCAAAGTTTAAACTGTGTTAAACTGAGTTTTACTGCTTTGGTTTAATCTCACAGCACTCATCAACTTTCCAGTCAAAAAAAAAAAAAAAAACCCAAACCCACCAAATTACCAAACGACAGACACATTTAGAGAATAGTTGGAGAACATAGTGGAGCTAAAGAGCAAGATATTTTACTCAGGAGTTGGTGGAGACCAAAACAGAGCTTAAAGCAGAGAAACTATTAGATTTACATCCATCACGTGAACTAAAGCACAACTCAAAATGAATAATAATGTTTCTCCATGTCTGCTGTATGTGAAAATAAGCAACCGTTTGCTAACATAACGAGATGATATGGCATGATATCGACATATTATCATGTCAAAGTTGTGTTTACAGCTTGTTCGGTTGGCACCAAGTGACCAAAAACATCTTAGTGCAGCTTCAGTTGCAGACACAATGTTCCTCCAGAGGTTGGAAGATTAATGTGAGGGGTCATAAGAAGATCACCAACATGGGAAAGAGAAAATGTTTGTTTTGGTTATTTTTCTTTTCTCACTTTAAATACTGAACACTTTTACCTGTTTGGACCTTTGAGAACTATTCAAATCCCAGAAATCTGAGAAGCGAACATCAGTCTCATTTAAATGCTCACAGACAAAGCATGCAACTTGTGATAAGGTCACAAACACGCACTGGGGCGCTGGTCCCCAACTTGGGGTGAGGATGAATCCAAGATAAATCTGAGGGGGTCACACAATGATTAATAGTATAAAAAGCAATACTGTACTCTTGTCTGTAAAACATTCCTCTAAAAGAAGTGCATTCACACTGATGCACTACAGCAAAGCACAGCATTACAATGGACGTTTCTCTTGATATATTTACACTGAAATATCTCAAATAAAACACCATCAAGATAAACCCTAACGTGTGACTTCCCTGTGCTGTCCGCGCTGTGAAAAGCTGAATTTTCTTCCGAGTCAGAGGATTCTTCACCTCACAGCGATCTCTTTAGCACCGGGGGAATTGCCTCACACCTCCTCTAAAACTAATAAGAGACAGCGAGTCTCCAGGGGCTTCACACTCTCACCAGGCCTCTCTGCACAACGGTCTTACTAATCGACAATTTCCTGTCCTGTACAGCTGCACTAACTTCTCAGAAAGTTCACAGTTTTGGACAATGAGATGCCATTTATTGTTTGACAATATTAAAATTGTACTGTGAGGGTGACTCATTTCAGATAATAATGCATTCTGTCACATTCTGACCCTCTCTCCATTTCAGCCTCAGTAAGAGTTCAGTACCCAGGTTTGGACCTATGGCTGCTTCAGTTTTACTTTAAGATAGACCTGACCCAGTTCAGGAAGTCATGATCAGAATTTGTGGTGTATAGTGACTTGAGCATTACTCATCTGAAGCACTTGTGTGATGCATGCATGTAACTGAAAATAGAGTTAATTTAAAAAAAGAAACTCATGACCTGCTGAGCAGCTTCTCAGGCCCAGTCGATGCCTGTTAACTGTGTATTTTTATTAAGTTGATTATCTGTACAGTAACTGACAATATGTTGGATGTTTCTGGTCTGTGCTTCTTTCTTTTGGATAATCCTGATGAAAGATGGATCATCGTGTAGGAACTATGTCCAGCAGACATGAGTCAAAATGTGGTTGAAAATGATCCGCAATTGTGTGTCCCAAAAGCACAAATCCAAACATGACGAATAAAAGAAAAGAAAAGTATTTTTTAAAACATCTTGACCCATGTCTTGTCTTGTCTTCAGTTGTCTTGCCCATGTTGACTCTTGGAAAAGTATTTCTTACATGTAAAATGAATGCTTCAGTGAAAATGTTTGACAAAATAAAAAAAAAACAATGTACAACTTGAACTCTTATTGCATCCATGATGTGGATTCTGAGAAACTGAGAAAGCAGCATCCTTCAGAGAAAGGCAATCTTCATTCTCAGTTTTATATTGTGCTTAGCAGCATCATCTGCTGGCTGACTCCAGTATGGCAGCAAAAAGACCAAGAAGAGTACCGATATGTCATAAATACTACAATTCAGAAGTAAAAAATGTAATAAAAAAAAACACACTTTTTATCAATCAGCTTCTCATTATGATAATAGGCTCTTACATGAATGGATAATTGTTCTGTTTCTTTTGCCAACGTTGCACCAGTTTGAGAGCAGCAGATCCTTGTTAGTGGAGGTCTGCTGCTCAAGATCTTCCACAGCATGGGGCAGATCTTCCCAAACTGGGATTTCAGATAGTTAGTGCCACTGACATCGTTTAGTTTTAGCCTCATGCAGCTGGGCTTTCAGAACTTCTCTCTCCTGGCTTCATTTGTTGTCCTCCTTATACATGTGTAGGAGGTTTAACCTGTCTGGAATTGAAATCCGTGTTTTAGCTTTGTCTTATGCTGGATCTAGGTAATCTTCTCCTGTCTTTTGTTTCTCTTGCAGTCTGCACTTTCTGTTTTCACAGTCAAAAGTGTTTCTGAACCAAACTGGCGTCTTAGTGAATTAATCTGAGTCTGGAAGTCATTTAGGTTACTGTATTTATAGATTCCCAACAATCGAAAATATATTTGATATGTTGAATTCTATTCCCTTTGTCTGTGTTCCAAATGGTGCACGCACACACGCACGCACGCACACACAACATTGAACTCACTAGTCTGAACTCATTCTGTAGATGCCACCTTTTTAAAACTATGCCAGATACAATAATGCTAACTTTAATCCATAATGACGCATTTACATTTAAAATATGTACATTTTCCAGATAGCAGTGGTGTAATGTAACGAAGTACATTTATTCAAGTACTGTACTTCAGATTTCATGGATGCAGCTTCACAAATGTGAGGATTTGCTGCTTTTCATTAAAAAACATATAATTGTCATACTTGTAAGGTATTAGTTATAATGTTGAGTTTTGGACTGCTGGTTGGACAAAACGAACATTGTGAAGGTGTCACTTTGGGCTCTGGTTTATTATGACAGCCTTTCTCATTATTTTTACAAACCAAACAATCAATCAATTAATGGAGCAAATAATCAGCAGATAAATCAAAAATGAAAATAATCATTAGTTAATAGTTCTAAATGAGCTCCACCTCAACCAACTGCAGCAGTAGATTTGTTACAGTAAGGAGAGTAAATGTATTTAGTTCTGCTCTTGTGGCTGAATGGCAGCGGATCCCTACAGCCAGGTGGAAACATCTGGTTAAAACCAGAAAAGTGAAGGCTGTTATAGCAGCAGATTAATCGATCATTTTGGTTGTGTTAATCCGTAAGGCATACATTTTTTTCTTTTCAAAGCCTCGGCTTCTATAATAAACTGTGTAGCTAGAATACAGACACTGAGACAACAAGTATGTCCCCACTGAAACCACCATTTTAAATCCCTAGGAAATGACAACACGCTGTAATGCACTTTATAATATCAGGCTTTCAACCTAGAGCCCTGGCTTCAAAATTGTATTTTTTACCATTGAGCCATTTTCTCATGTTTGTCCTATGGGGCAAATACATGCCATTTTCCTGATTTCCACATGGTGGCATTGCTGTTGCATTGTGTTTGATGCAATGCATCAAAATCAATGTTGTTGCTCATCATTGACATTTCCCAGAATGAAAAAATGTAAATGCCCCACCCACATCATTTAGTATAGAGAAAAACATTTAAATAAAATGTTGAGGGGGGTTGCCATAAAATTAACATAAACATCAGAGGCATTGTGTAAAGAAACTGGTATTCAAAGGGTTCAGAATCCTTAAAAATATTGAATATTTGGTTATGATCAGGACTGATAATGTTTGAAAAATGTAAAATAATAGTATTATATCATTTTACGGCAGTTTTTGACAAAAGCATTTTTTCCCTCTAAAAAGACATCACACCAACTTTATTTTCAAATGAATGCACAAGGGTTAAAAGAGAAATGTTACAGTTCCACAAAAACTCTTTTGAAGGTTGTTTTATTAGTATTTTTATTTACATAAATATTTCAAGAGGGTTTGTTCAGGGTACTGAGAGTCCGATAATGACACTAACGGACAGAACACGGTGATGAACGAGAGGGACATCATTTCTTCTCAGGGGGCGCGTCACCAGCCTCCAGCTTGGGTGCGACCTCTTTGGGATCTCGGTATGCGGGGAACACCTCCCAGGGCGTGTTCAGGTCAAACTTCCTGAACTCCTGCGACAGCTCAACGGGCTCTGCCACCACACGCTTCACCTCATCATCATAACGCACCTGCAGAGGGAAACAGGCATCAGTTTGCGAGTTGTTGCAATTTAATTAAATGCTAAAAGTAAATATCAGTATTTTCAAGGTTAGTTTTGAGAAATATCAAGGACTGAAAACTGTCATAGTGGGAAATATAAAAACAAAACTACATGGGAAGCCTTTCTTGTTACATCCTGATCAAATGATGAATTTTTAAAAACAGGAATGTGAAGTTCTCATCCTCGGACAGAGAGAAGTAAATAAGATGAATTTGGGTACGGTGTTGAAATTAATAATGAATAATTTCAAGGAAACACGTTGATAAAGCTGAATAAAGCTGACTGAGTCGACGTGTTGCTGGCAGAACTCACCTCCACGTATCCTGAGAGAGGGAAGTCCTTCCTGAAGGGGTGACCCTCGAAGCCGTAGTCTGTCAGAATACGCCTCAGGTCTGGGTGGTTGGCGAAGAACACACCAAACATGTCCCACACCTGCATAAACACACACATACACATTTACTCTGTTTGTCTGGAAATCAGTGGAATTAAATAAACACTGTAATGACTCTCCAGATTGGGCCTCCAGGTTATGACTCACCTCCCTCTCATACCAGTTGGCAGCAATGTGGACCGGGACTGCAGAGTCCACCGGTGACAACTCATCTGTGTACGTCTTAACGCGGAGACGAGAGTTGTAGCGCAGCGACAGCAGGTTGTACACAATCTGTAAACCAGCACACACACACACGTTTATATAATATGCATCTTGGACTACCGGGACGGCCCCAGAATGTGTGTTGAATAAAGACAAATAATGCTTTTCTGTCAAAGTGTTGCTGTGAGTGCAATTCGCAGGACCATTCAAAAGTTTGTAATCTCCTGCCACAAAAGCTCGATAGTGTACAGTGAGATGTCTGAGAGGACTGCTCTATATTTCTGAATGTCTTTCTTGCTCTTAGGTTGAACAAAGTCCTCTTTAGGAATAGATATTATTTTGTAGGGTTTGTTGTGTACTTGGAGAACAAAACGCTGTTCAACCAGACTGACAATAGAAAGAGCAGAAAGAGACAAAGATCCCTCTGAGCGACAGTTCAACAAGAACAGAAGAACTCAGCAGTCATTGGTCAGATAAACTGGAAGTTTAGCATCAAAATGTGGCAGATTTAAACAGGAGCAGCTCAGCACAAATTTTATCTTCACATTTGCTAAAAGTCAGCCGTACATTTCACCTTAAGGACATGTTTATAGGTGTGTGTGAGTGTGCGTGTGACAGCTACCTCAAAGCGGTTCTGCCGTGTTGGGATGTCGACAGCCGTCAGGTCAATCATGTTCCTGAACTGGGCGTTGGTGTGGTCCCTCAGGAAGGTCAGCACAGGGATCACTCCGTCAGGATGGATCATCAACTCCAGCTCATTAAAACAGGTCACCTACACACACACAAATGCATAAAGCCACCTGCATGCTTCTGACATGTAAATATAACCATTTAAAATGTTACCAGGAGATACATTTAAGACCAGGTTAAAAAGCTATATAGAAAAACAAAACACATTTCTTTTTCTGTTTTCAGTAGTAGAGGTATGCTCAGACTACTCCCACATGTTCCTTCTGTTTTATGCATCACAACCAGCCGCACCTGGAGGTTACCTGTACCTAAGTCTCACACCAGACTGTGACTTAATTAGTTACGCATTACTTGTTTACATTTATTATTACAGGTCATTTAGCAGACGCTCTTATCCCTCAGTGAACTAACTACAGACGCCGTCCCCTGGAGCAACTTGGGGCTAAGTGCCTTGCTCCTGAGCACAATGGTGGTAGCCTGGTATTGAACTCACAAACTTCCAGTGATCTATTTGAAAGCCTGACTACTAGTCCACTAGATTACCACCATCACCAGCATCTGTTGTCATGTGGCATGTTTTCAAAAAAATAAATGATATTGTCATCTTGGTTGGTTCAAATATTAGGCTGCACATTACGACTTTAAAGCTCTAACACAGACTGCACATTTAAGGTGTTTAGGTCATTCAAGCAGCAGGTAGCACAATCCTCATATCAACTGACCTGGACCTGCTGGATATATTTGGGCATCATCTCAGTCACAAACTCTCCAAACGCTGCCAGCTGGCTGTGAGTGACGGCATCCTTGGGCCTGATGGTGGCTGCATGACGGACAGAGGAGACATGAGGTTAATAACAACTTAACAATGCATCACTCTCCTGAACCAACAACGCATCATTGCCATTGCAAAACAGGTTACAGTGCGACATTGTGCTTGAGTTTCAGTGAGATAGCCAATTCAAGTGAACATGTGAGGACCAGCTGCAACATTAAAAGTAATGTACACATTAATGCATCATAATTATGACACACCAATATGATAAACTTATGATTCTCAAATGGGACATTCTGCACAATGACTACTTTTGGTACTTCAAGTATATTTTGATGACAATACTTATGTAGGTTTACTTGAGTAAGATTTGGATTGCAAGAACAGAGTATTTCTACTTTTAGTCAAGTACAATATCCAAGTACTTGTTCCACACTGGTCTGCTGCAGCTTCAGTAGGTTAGTGTGTACTCACGGCTGGTCTCTGAGCTCTGCAGTCGGGTCTGCTGCTGGAGGAGACATGAACTTCTTGCAACTGGGGGGGAAAAAAGCAGGAGGAAGATGTAACGCTAAAAACAACAATACGTATAAACACGTCACTCAAAACTGCATCTACAGAGCTGCAGATGAACTGGAGCACCAAGAAGACAAAAGCAACACATCGTGCTACATCCACTCATAACACTTGGGTACGACCGTTAATGTTGCCAAAAAATAAACTCATCTGTGACATAAAAACAACATAACGTTATTCAACTCTGTGCATGCTAACGTTAGCATTAGCTAGCCCGAAGGTCACAGCCGACACATTTGACGGTTGTAAATAGCACAGTGTTAGTTTCAGTGGCAGGCAAAGACCCACGTAAGTATATGGACCACTGCAGCAAAATAAGAGGAGTTTCATGTCAACTTACGGTTATAACTCCTTCCAAGACCTCCGCGGACAAACCGCACCAACGACGCCGCCATGTTTGTTCTGCAGCCTGTTCTACCGGGGAAGACACGCGACTGTTAGCGGGCTGTCGCCCCCTGATGGACCGGAGGAGAAATGCTGCCAGGGTTAGATAAAGTGTTTTAGTTTTAAAATACTCTTTGCTCCTGCTTCATTCACCACTGGAGGAAGAAGTATTAAGATCCTTAGCTTTACAAGAAAAGTTCTGCATATAAAACCGTGTATATAGTACATTAAAGTATGTTATTATCAGCAAAATGAATTTAAAGTATGAAAAGTAGCCTAAAAGTACTCATTGTGCAGAAAAATGTTCCCCGTCAGTATTTTACTATTATATATCATGTTTTTGTATTAATATTACTGCCGCATTACTGTGTATGTTGCATTTTTACTGCTGTAGATGTTTAAGGTTGTGCTAAACTAATTTAAATACTGTTGTGTAGTTTAATCTACAGCAATGCATCATACTCTATAAAATCATCAAATGTCTGTAGATTTGTCTCTGTGCTGTGAGAACCACGTGTCTCTAAGAAGTCAACAGTTCATGAGTTTTTTCAGAAAAACAACCTGTTTTCAGCTTTGTGATGATGCATTTTCCAGCTGATCCAGGAGGGTTTTCAAATAGTTTATTTAGCCGAAGAAGTGGGAGAATGTTCTCAAACCATGAAGGAAGCCTTCATCCTTCAATTTATCACACACATTCAAAATCAAAAATCAAAACATCTGGAGATATGTGGTTTTCCAGCTTTCATGCACATATACACATGTAAGTAATGGATGCTGAAAATAAATGAGCAAATGAGCATAAACTCCATTAGACTGTTTTTAATCTCACAAATATTTTATTTAACATCACTGTCAGTATCTCCTAAGTTATGAGGCACCATAGGAAAATATGGTAAATTGAGAGAAAGCATTTTCCAGCAAACACATTAACAGCTGCCACTGGCATCCACATGCTGGGGGACACACAACTCGATTAAGTTGAGTTTTTATTATTACAGTCACAAACTAACAGTATTGCAATGTAATGTGTCTTGCTTTAAGCATTTGAAAGTATGTTTGGCTGAAACAGGAGGACTGCTCGGATATTTTATGAAAATGTTTACGTTAACATTTTTTTTTAAAATATAATTTTGAGCTTCAAATATTCTAAAAAGGAAAAAATAACATGTTTTAGCCACAAGAAAGAAATCAGGTAGTCAGAGTATCAAAGGAAAGGTTTTATGTTATAAGGGTTATAAAACAAATCCATGATAATATTACTTGCAATCATTTTTTTTATGCTTACTGATATATTGTGAATTAACTACAAAAACGTTACCATTTCCCAGTAAAAAGTCATCAGACTTAGATTTAAAAACGTTGAGGGAAATACATTTCTTCAGTGGGTAAACATTCTGATGTGGAGGATTGTCCAAGGCACTGAGTCCAGTCTTCCAGCAGCTGTAGGAACATGATGAGGTGCGACCCGCCGCCTGTCCTCTCAGCTGGACTGTTCACACACCTGTTGGTAGTATGTCCTCAGCATCTCCAGCTGAGCAGAGCGCACCAGTATGTGCGGTCGAACAGACGCCAGCTTCTGACACGCTTCCTCTGGAGTCCAGCAGTGTAACTGTCAGCAGAAAAGTGCAGTGTCAAAATCAACCTACTCTGACTGAGCAGACCAAGTTTTTATAGAATCAGGATTAAAGTAGAACAATGACTTATAGTAGATGAATAACTTTAAAAAAAATCTCCTGTATGTTGATACCATCGTTACTGCTACCATCATTTTTTTGGAAATTAAAGTTTACATTCGTACTGGGTAAACAGTGTACCACTTGTAGCCCTTTTTATACAAAGACAGGTTAACAAGTCCTACACTATTCATCCAATATGGATGTAAACATGCTGAAAGTCATCTTACATCTTCCTCTTGTTTCAATGCATATCTAATATCCTGCAGTACAGAGCCAGCACAATAGAAAATGTGTCAGTGTTCAAATGCTTACAGACTGAACACTATGTTAAAGGAACAGTTTACCCCAAAATCAAAAATATACATTTTTCCTTTTTTTTTTGCATGAATGCAACATGATAAATGAAAAAGTATTAATCAAAATTGTTGTCAACTGTTTTTCTGTCAATTGGCTAATTGAATCATTTACAAATCGTTTCAGTACTTAAACGTTATCCAATACAACACAACCACAAAAAACAGCCTCAAAACATAGCTTAACATAGAAATGAGTCTTCATTCAAACAACTTAAGCTCAACAAAAAGTAATAGATGACATAATCCACATTATGTACAAGGCATTGTTAGTTAAATCTCAACCCCCAACACGCACGCACGCACGCACAGTTATGTACTGACCCGAATGAGGTACGCAGCTGCCAGTGTGGCGCTGCGGGAGCGTCCGGCCTTGCAGTGGACATACACGCTGCTTCCCTGCTCTCGGTGCTGCATGGCGAACTCCACGCCTCTGCACAGGTTCTCCAGGCTGGGCACGCCGGTGAGGTCAACAGTGCTCAACCTGAGCTGCTCCACCCCTGCAGACTGCCACTCCTGCCGCCAGCATTAAAACACATCAAATCAAACATAAATTCAAATAAATTCATTCATAAATCACTGGGACGTGTAAAGGAACCAACCAACAATCCAAAAACCAAAAACATTCAGTTAACTATCATACATGGCAAAGAAAATGCTGCAGATCCTCACATTTAAGAAGCTGGAATACCTAAATGTTTTGCATTTTTTTGTTTGTTATAAAAATGGTTGCGGATTCATTTTCAGTTCCACAGTTTAATTTTTTCAGGTGCCAACAAATCACCAATAGTTCAGCTGATTTACATCATCTGACAAAAACACAAGACATAAAAAAAAATCTCTAAAAGGAGTACTACTACATACATGTAGGCTAATAAAACTGTACAAAATGAACACTTATTTCTTGTCTTTTACTTTAAATGAATGTTTTTAAAAATAGTGACAAACTTAATTGAACTCTCAGTCAGTCACTTCATAATAGTTGAATGTTTTGCATAGCAACTTGTTTCTGCACTGTTGCTGGATCACTGTTTAATTTCCACACATAACATGTTTGTCTGGCTTCAACATACGAGTGGAAATATAAGTGGAGTGAACTCACCTCAGCTGAGTTACAGAAATATTTGGTCTCATACTCCTCATTCATCGTGATAACCCCTCGAACATTTTCTGTTTCTACCAGCTGCAACACAAGAAAGAGCAAACATCAAACTGAAATTAAAACACTTTACAAACATACGTTAAGAATATACTATATCTCACAAATGTACGATTTTGGCATTTTACAATTATCAATTTATTTGTATATGTATGTTATGTTGTATGCATGTAAGTTGTAAGAATTGGGGATGGGCTGCATTTTATTATATCAGCACAGGGAATCATTACAGAATTCACAATTGAGGATTCACTTAAAGGTTAAGATCTGCCAACATTTTAACTTAAAACATTAAAACAATGAACTAACATTATCAACATAATGTGAAGCAGTAACAGTGTTGACGTTGTGTTGCAGAGAGATCTACTGAAACTAGCATGCTAACAGCTAGCTGCACTCCTTCTAGTTTAGGAGGTGATAGTGAGTCAGTGTAGCTCCAGTCTGCCTCAGTACAGAGGGAGAAGAAGTACAGTTCTGACTCGGGCAGACTTAGGGCTTTGTCAGCATTACATCCATGATCCCTGCACGTTTTGATTGTTTGTTTCGATTAAATCCAAAGTGTCAGAAACGAGAAAACGACTCGCACCCTCGCCTCGTCCTCACTGTCAGTGGGAGGCTGCTCCGCCGGCAGTGCAGTGTGTGGCGGCTCAACAACAGGTTAACATACTATAGTTGGCTTTTTAATAACTGATGGTATTGATGATTGATGAATTTAGATTATATGGACCCAGTTTAGAGGTGAAATACTGCCCCCTATTTCTTTGAGGCAGGTGGCTCGGAACTACACATCGCACCTTTAAAGTAATGCCTAAAGAGGCCTATGAAATGAAGTATGAATACGAAATGTAATGTAGACTGTAGAATCCTCCATAGACTGAAAGACGCAGGGAACAATTACTGTAAAAGACAGAACATTCATTTATAAACACAGCCCTGTCTGACCTACTTATGACATAAAGAAGTCCACTTCACCAGAGGGAATTAAAAATCAAAAGGTGAATGACACTACTAAGTATATTACACTGCCTTCTTCCACCTTTGTAAAATAGCTCAAATACGCCTTATTTTATCAAAACCAAACGGTAAAATCCTCATACATGCCTTCCTGATGTCTAGAATAGAATACTGTAATGCACTTTTCTCCGGCCTACCTAACGCAGCTGCCATAGTCCTCACAAGAGCAAAGAAGGGGGATCATATAACACCGGTACCTTACAAATAACTGATTTTTTTTTAATGGTTACTAATTACTTTTCTGTTAACTAATTGATTAATCAATTTCTCGTTGGCACTCCTACGTATTATGTAATTTATTGTGACCAACTATCTCATAATTATGGCTTAATAACTCATTATTGTGACTTTTTATCATTCCCCTTTCTTTTTTTTCTGGTCAAAATGGCTGATTCTCTGGTTGGTTCTTCTCATCAGCATAAAGCAATTACAATTACGATCTATGAGCTTTATTCACTTCATGTGATGCCTTCCCCCCTGTTATTACAATCCGATAAGATGACATCCGTCAGATGTTCATTTTGATGTTGTTGGGTATCATTACACTTTAAATACAAGCAAAAAGAAAATCTGAATAATTGCAAATTACAATGGAAATCTTACAAAACAAAGCGAGTTATATTCATGAACAGTCCCCTGCTGCATCCTGACATTACTTCTCCGATGGTTCCGTTTCCTATACTAATTCACTAACGAATTTAAAAGGAAATGACATTAGTAGCAAATGTCAGGAGAGCAGGGGCAGTAGTTGAAGTCAACACATGGCCCTCTCAGTGCACATCAGTGGAATTTTCTAGGAATTTTGAGAACATTTACTCAAGTACTGTGCTTAAGAATTCAAGGTACTTGTACTTTACTTGAATATTTCCATTTTATGCAACTTTATACTTGTACTCCACGTCATCTCAGAGTCAGAGGCAAATATTGTACTTTTTACTCCACTACATTTGTCTGACAGCTTTAGTTACTTTTCAGATTACAGTTTGCTTCCCCTTCTGTCCAGTGAAAACCATGTATCTCCAGATGTGTGGATGTTTTAATGTTTGTGATAAACTGAAGGATGAGGATGTTGAGGAAATTCTCCCACTTCTTCAGCTAAATAAACGAATTAAAAACTCTCCTGGATCAGCTGGAACATGCATCTTCACAAAGCTGAAAACAGGCTGTTTTTCTGAGCTTAAGAAAACCTTTTTAGAGACACGTGGTTCTCACAGGACAGAGACAAAGACACAGACATATGATGATTTTATAGAAAATGATGCATTGCTGTAGATTAAACTACACAAAAGTATATAAAAAGAGTTCAAATGAGCACAACATTAAATACCTACAGCTGTAAAATGCAACATACACATTAAAGCAGCAGTAATAATAATACAAAAACATCATATATAATAGTCAAACCCTGAGGAACATTTTACTGCACAATGAGCAGGCCTACTTTTACTTTAGGTAACGTTACTCTAAGTATTCAGCTGATACACGTTTTGAATGCAGGACTTGTAGTGGAGTATTTTCAGCGTGGCATTAGTAAAGGAGCGCTTCTTCAACCTCTGACATGGTTAATAAAGAGACAGAGAGACCTGTGGCGGGCCAGCAGTCTGACCTGCTTGGTGATGGACCTGAAGGGCAGCGCTCCGAGGATCACGGTCTCGTCCACCCGGTCGAACCACCGCCTCGACGTCGCCTTCTCCATGGCAACATTGTAGGCTAACGTCGGGTAGAAAAGCAGCCTTGCTAATGCTCCGGACATGACTGCACTATAGTTAAATTAATGTAAAAACGTAGCAAAGGCAGTCAGCTTTTCATTAATACGCACTGTTACTGTGAGCAGTGTGTCTGAGTGTAGTGTGACCTGCCGTCCAGCACGCCTTCCTCTTCGGATGAATGTTAACTTCCTCCCCCGGTACGGGACTTCCGGCATGAATCCTTCAGAATAAAATCCGTGACCTCCACAAAAAACTACACATTCTGTTTTATTTCAATCTTTTTTTTGTTTTGCTCTATTTATTTTATCTTATTACATTTGATTTTGATAATAATAACTTTATTTATATAGCTAGTATATAGCACCTTTAAAAACAAAGCCTGCAAAGTGTTTAGCAAAATATTTAGAAGAAAATATAACAGAAAGCCAAAGAGTAATGCCAAACAAAGTCGAGAACATTAATAATGAATAAAAATAAAAAGAATGAAGGCAATTGAAATCATTTTTTTAGAGTGTTTTGAGAAGCTTTAAAGCCAATGTCCAAAAATCCAAAAAACAATCATACAAGACATACAAAATAAAAGAGATACTCTGTACCAGGTTATCTCTAGCTACTTTGCATCTACAACCCCTGGACACAAACACCACAAAATAGGGTAGTATGACAATATGACAAATAAAACATAGCAAATCCTCACATTTTAAGAAGTTGGAATCTTTTGCTTGACAATTGACAGAAATAACTAATCTACTATCAAAATGTTTGCCTGAAACAGATAGTCAATCAGTCAGTGGACTGAACATTTATCAGTATAAATGTGCAAGATGTCTCCAGTAAGAAGAAAAGAGAGAAGATTGAAATAAGAGAGGAAGACAGCATTTTAAAAATATAGAAAATCTGGAATTATAAAAATCAAGGAAAAGACAAAGGAAATAAATTGGAAACAAAACTCAGTTCAGGTAGCTTTAAACTCTTTATATCTGTTCTTTTTCCAACTTTTAGTACTTACTGCAGTCTGGTTCATATCAACAAATTTAAAGCACAAAGAAAGAGATAACATCAGCTGATGTCAGCTGATCAAGTGAATTTAATCAACACTGATTGAATTAAACAAGCAAACTAGATCAACAATTGACCTGAATGTTATTAGTTATCATCAACCTGACCAATGTGCTCCAAGCTAACCTCAAAACAACCCAGTTATTTACTTGTTAGTGGCAAACTTTAATTTGCCGTTACCTTTCTGATGACTGAGTTTAAAGTCAGCTGTTAAAGTGTTAAAATGTTGATTCTCTAAATTTGAAATATTTAATTGAATTCAGTCACTCATTAGTTGGTATTTAATTTGAAGCCTTTACAAATCAACCATGATAGTGTATTGATTTCATGTGACTTAAACTAATATGCAGCACCAATATACTGTATGACATTTAACTAAGTCTTAAAGTAACAACTAACATCTTTGTCAAATAGGAGTTTATATGAAGAGAACAGCGGATACAGCAATATGTACACAAATACATACATGTATAAAAACAGATTTGGATGGAACAGCGCGAGTGTTTGTAAAATTACACAATGCGTGGACTGTACACTCTTTCCCCACATGTGCTGTCTCTCTGCACTATCTATCAAATAAAAAGGCAAATGCCCAAAAGAAGCGAAAAAAATAATACACTATGTGCTGCAATATATTTTCTAAAAAAAGTGCAAAGTATTCATAATACATTTGGCCTGTAACTCCAGATTGCATAACATCAGAAAGTTAAAATTTCTTTCGTTTCTTTGAGAAAAAAAATAAAAAATAATTGTACAGATCAAAATGCAGACAACATTTATTACATTTCAATAACTGGCAAAATTTAGAGAGCAAAGTAGTGTTAGTTAACTTATGATACATTCGTATTTTTTCCTCTTACAGTGATAGACTGCTGAAGACAACACGCTCAGCAACTGACAACAGAGTCCTTGTTTACCACTGACTTAGCACTTAATATATTATTACCTTCATTTACATATAAAAGCAGATAGCAGTGAGAGGCAGTGATCAATTTAGGAGGAGATCAAAACTTCATTGAAAGAACTACGATATTATAGGCGAGGCAGTCACCCCCAGAGTGGAGAGGTCAAAGGTTGGTGGTGGTGGAGTTCAGGATGTCGTGCTGGATCTTGGCGTTAGAGGCCTTGGACAGGTCTCGCTGTGGAGACAGAAAAGCAGCCGTTAAGGTTGAATCCTCATGTGTAATGTGACGACACGAGGAAGGAACGACACTTAGAAAGCAAACTTGCCATCAACAAACAGCCGCTTGACATTTCTTTTCATTATGAAATGACACACTGTGGAGGCAGTTAGTGTGGATTAGAGAGAAAACACAGACGGACTAAAACACTATAAAGTATCATCAAGTTATTTACAACAATCTTTTTTGTGAAGCGTTGTGATTCTATTTTGGTGTAGCCATTTGTACTGAACCTACACTGTCGACTTTCACTTATGGATCCCTAAATTGGATGCTTTGCTATTTGACAAACGCCCCCAAAATTGCTGCTTAAGAAAATGCAGTGGAAGAGTAATAGCAAAAGTAACAAAATGCAATCACTACGGTATATGGATCAGGCTGAGTGCTGAAGGCGTCAGCCCCCAGGCTCAGAAGTCACTTTATTTTAGCCCAGTGACCCAAGATTACATCCATCCCGTCTCTCTCCACTGCCTCAGTTGCATGGCGTTAGCTACTGGTTTAAACAAGTACGGCCTTCAGTCAATGAAGCTTGGAGGCTCGGGATAGTCTTCAGTTTAGCCTGGAGTCGCTGTCTCTATGCCAACAGATGTACAGTATGCGAGACAGATGACTGAAATACGCAGCCGAGAGGCGCCAGGTATAGAAAGGGGTTTAGAAAGACAGAAAGATGTAGGAGCAGTGATCTGTCAGAGCTGTAAAGGCTGTGGGAGTGTCAGTGTTTGTGGGGTACGGCTGCCTTCAGACCGGCTTGAGCCCTGTGTGAAAGAATGCAGCCCTTGACGGAGGCGACGCAACGTGGCTCACCTTTTGCAGTGCAGTGTCATCCGGCAAGGCATCGTGTAGGGCTGTAGGCCAATCAAGTATGTGCAAGTGCACATTATGTTGTAACGCGAATGCCGGATTTTTACTGTTCAATTATCGGCAGTCACTAAGACAAATAAAAGAATCGCTACCCATGAGGTTTCCAGCGTCTCAGTGTTTTGCGGTCTTCAAAGTCACGGATCTGTTATTCAAACTGGACTTCCACCAACACAGCCTTTTAAACACAGGGCTGATTTCGGTCTGAATGCCAAAATGCTAAATGTGAATGTTAAAGCCAAAGCAGCAAGTAAAGTTGCTTAAAAAATAGAAGGTAATTTTCCCTTTAATTAGAGCCATGCCAATACTGCATAAAAGATGGATTAGTTAGAATTACACATGTTTTGTAGGATTCCAAACACACCTTAAGTGAACAGGTTCAGTGTTGAGCAAGTCCCTCTAAAATACAAATTTACAACATTACTATTTGTCCATCCTCTTAAATGTGTTATTGCACAGAAATGAGGAAAAAGAAGCAGAGAAAATAGATTAGAGACAAAACTGTAAATTACCACAAACTCTGAATATGTGCTGGCAACAGAGGCTATGCTGAAGTGACGCTGTGGACTAGCGGGAGTCAGCAACGCACCACTCAGAGGGCTCCCCTTCAACTGAGCCTCGTTCTCCTTGTTACAGCCTTGCAGTCGTGGGTTGGGGGGTTTAGCGCCACCCGGAGTCCGTGCTGCTGGACCCTGGAGGACACACGGCAGGAGAGAATCCCATCAGACAAGTGGGACCAAAACTTTTCTTCATTTTTGGATTTTTCATTCACCGTGGAGGCATGTGAGATTAACGTTACACCGGGGTGAATAGTTGATATAAAAATAATAACTTTGTAGGTGTAGTATTCCTTTAACAATACAGAATTTGGGTTCTGGAGTTACATTGAGGAATAAAGGGACAACCCCAAAATAAAATCAGAAGAATGAACTGATGAATTAGAGTGAGTACAGCACAAGAAATAACATAATACAAAAGCACTTATGGTTGGAAAAAGTAGATATTATAGTTAGTATAGCTAGTTCATGGTTCCGACTGATGTTTATGTCAGCTGTCCATCTGACTTAATGTGCCCCCATTTCATTCACATGGTTTTGCGGTCTGATGACGATGTTGCTGATGTTGGGACAATAAAGTTTACCCATCCATCTATATGCAACTTGCTGGTTTAAAATGTAAACATTTCTAGAAATGTTTTAACATGTTTGCCTGAAACTCGTCTCCTGTCAATTTTTCCTCAGGTTGGATGCGTGGAACTTCTCCATCTTCCTTCTTGAGAATGAAACCAACCTTGTTTGCTGAGAGAGGTGGGCGGGGCACAGGTGAGCGACAGACAGTTCCACCATAGACAGAGCGACTGGTGCTGTTAGAGGTGGCACTAGAAATGCTGGACGTTGCGTTAAACTAAAGAGAGGCAGAGGGAACGGGTTAGTGCTGTGGGAGCCAGACGACTCAAGACACTGAATTTGTAACAAAGCAAGAATTTATAGCATGACTATAAAAGTGAAATGGTTTTACCACCTTTCGGGATTTATTTGGGGTAGTAGTGCCGAGTAATCTGCGTTTGGTCGGGGTTCGTACTGCCGTTCCGTACAGCATATCCTCCTCGGTCTGTTTGCTCTTCTTGAGATGCTGTCAAGAGTTTGTAAAGAGAAGTGTCAACACATTCCCCAGCAAACATACAGCCTAAAATACAACCATAATAACTAAAGGCAGCTTCTTTACCCTCTCTTGTTTCTCCTTCTCTTTCTCTATTCGGTGCAGCTCCCACTGTTCCTCCACATACTGCAAAAACTTCTGTCCGTTTACTAGAAACTCACGATCCTGCTCACTTTCCCATGCATCAATCTGGGCTTTTAATTTCTTTTCCAGCTGAAGAAACAAATACACATACATGACGTCGATTCACTGTCAAATGCTTAAGAATTGTTACAAGGTATTTTCAGTAAAAAAAAAAGAAATAACAGGCAGCATTTATGTCTTACCTTGGGCAGGCTTTTATGCAGCTCAGACCTTTGTTTCTCCTCTTTCAGAAGGTTTCCTCCTCTGTTAGTAAATCTTGTCGGATCTGTGGCTTTTTTCTGCGAGTGAGAAAGATTACAAAATTAATAAAAACAATCCTTTAACATGCAGCAGTGTAAACAGATCAAACAAATACATTCAGAGGTGTAGTGAAACAGTTGGATTTTATATATTAAGTGTTGAGATATTGAATTAGTAAGCCTTTACACACACACACACACACACACACACACACACACACAC
>CALSCE010009344.1:10665524-10693252 GCA_943593645.1 Bovichtus variegatus | reverse complement strand
CACACACACACACACACACACACACACACACACACACACACACACGTTGCTACTTTGTATTTTTCACATCGAATGTGTTAATTTCCTTTCCTGTCAGAGTGTACTCACTTCCAGCTCGAGGTAGAGTCTCCAGCTTTCTTCCCACTGATGAATCCCGTCAAAAAGCTCTTTGTGTTCCTCATAGTGCTGCTTCAAGCGCTGGATCTCAGCATCATGCAGACTCAACAGCTCTTCAGTAAAATTCTCTAAAATGTTTTAAAAAACAGTCATTTGAAGTCTTAGCACTGTTTTAAAGCCCAGTATTGTTCTGATTAAGACATAACATTTAAAACAAGAGAACCCACCGCTAAAATACGGAGCGAAATCCTGCCGCTGGTCAATGCTGAAGAAACACTTTTCCCAAAGCACAGCGATCTCAGACCGGATGGCGTCAGTGACATTGCAGATGTTTAGCAGTTTGAGTTCTTCCAGACGCTGAACTTCTGCTTGCAACTAAAGAAGAAAAATAAAAGTGTAAAAAAGCAGCCACAGCACTGACAGTCACAGCTGACCATGAACAACAGAAGAAAAAAAAAAAAACACTACTAAAACTGGATGACGCCATCTTCTCACCGCGTCCAGGTTCCTCTTCCTGGATGTGACCATGTGTTCGTTGAAGGCCTCTCTCTCCTCCTGGGGAACCTGCAGTCTGTTCCACAGCCGCTGGATCTTCTCTCGGTGAGCCTCACACGTCGCCTCGTTCTCCACCTTGCGTTCCTCCAGCTGCAGGATCAAAGTAACAAAAAGTAGCAGAAGTTACCGACTTGGCTGCTTGAACTGTGACTATGCATCAGTTAATAAACCTTAATTAATGTGGCAACAGTGCTGAATCGCTTATTGTGCATATTTAACTGGATTAAATAAAACATTCAACATCAGCCAACAACAATCAGTCAAACTTCAAAGCTCGATTATAATTGATGGGAAAATCACTTTCCTTTATCCTTAAAAATGGGCTTAAACTTCCACTAAATGCAGTGTTATAAAAACCATTTTACCTGACAGACAAGCAGTTTGAGTGACGTGATGTTGTCTCTTGAAAGACAAAACGAGTCCTCGTCCTCACAGACGACGTCCTTCTCGAAGCTGGTCTCCGGGGTGTGGTCCAGCTCTTCCATGTACAAGATGATCTGTCTTTTGAGGTCCATGAACTCAGCATACCGCTTCGACTGAAAACATGACCGCAGCGCACCGATAGTACAGATTAGATTATGTTTATAACAAACATTTGTGTTGTTGCCTCGTGATATTTGTTGTTATATCCCAAATATGTAGTTTTATATTAAAATCAAGCTCATCTTATTTGGAAAAAGTAAAAAAACAAATAATATTTTTTATAATAATAATGAATTAAAACTTATTATATAACTTAAGTTTCCTAAATGCTATTATTTAGATGATGATGGTACATGTGACAGTTCAGTGTGAAAAACACTTTTTCTTTTAATATGATAACAACAATGTTTTGTTTGACGTGAAAACACATCAAACCAAAACGACAACCTCAAAGATCTTAAAGCCATTTGATGAGACTTTTAATTTGATTATCTCTTGTCAGCTGAAAAAATATATACTTCAACAATATTAATTTTGATCTTATCCAACCTTTTTTTTTTTTAAGGGTCCATACAAGAAGGAAGGGTTTAAAATGTTAACAACTTAGAGAAACGCATAAATTAAATAAATTGCCAAAATGGGGCTTTCATCCGACAGTGACACTGTGAAACACAGAGAGGATTACTGTGCAGCACAAACAAACCTTCTCCAATACAGTTTGTGCCCATCTTCCACCACCTCCACCTGCAGTATAACCTGCAGGTCTGGAAGAATCAAAGCTTTTCTATTCATGCAGTCAACATCACTGAACAGGGAGGGGGGGATGTAGATGGAACACAGCAAGCTACCTTCTCTGCGTTCTGGTTAGTGACGTGCTGGTTGAAGCTCTCCAGTTGTTCCGTTGTGGGGACAGAGTCTGGAGCGATGCCATAAGTCATGGAGCACAGGACGTCACACAGGTCCTGCTCTTGCTCCAGCAGAACCTTCAGCTGCTGCATCCGCTGGTTCTTCTCCTTCAACAGAGCCTCCACCTGTGTGCGGATGTTCTTCTCCTGCTGGAGCATGCTGATATCATTCTCCTCCTGAATACACAGAGAGAACAACAACAAGTTCACTTAACAAGATGAGTCTTAAGACATTAAAATCTGGTTTATCATCAAACAACTAATAACTACAATGACTGAGAGGCATTTATATTAATTTAGGTTATACGTCCTATTAGAATACACATTTAAACATAGCGAGTTGAAACGTCATATTGTGAATTAACAGGAAAACCAATTAAATAAATAAATCCAGTCTTAGCAACTTCGATCCGCCGGTGCTGTAACAAAAGAAGTGTTGTGTTTTTAACACGGAAGATGTAACAGTTATTGTCACCTCAAACACAGTCAGCTGAAGTTCCAGGCAGAGTTTCTCCATTTCTGTCCTGCATGTTTGAATGCTGCTTACGAGCCTCTTCCTCAGAGATTCCTCTTCTTTGATCATCATATCTAGTAAGCTCTGGCAGATAAAGACAAAAGAATAAATCAGCATTATGCAGTGTTGATATTGGATTAGTTACCAGTATCCAATCATTTTGATGGTTATTTTTGGCCAATATGGACAGAGCTTTTTATATCTAGTTTATTTATTATACAGTAATACTGGTCCTTGGAACAGATACATTTGTCTAAAAATACTGATTTATTAGTGTCTGTCATAGTTTATTAATACACAATATTGAATTGTAGAAAACATGGCATGTTAATTGTAGCAAAACATTACTGAATTTTTTTTCTAGAAGTGTTTCCTCCACCAGTTTGTTTACTGGAAGCTTCCTCGTTGTCACATTGTTACCTCAAGTAAAAACATATTTTTGTAAATATTTAAGAAGGGGGAATTTGTCTGTCTGAACTCGTTACAAAAGGTTTAAGAAATACCCAGAAAGATAGACATCAGCATTGGCTTATACATGCAACAAACTAACTTAAATAGAAATAGCCTGCAGTGGCTGCAGTAATGCAAAAACAAACTTATGAATTATCCATTCATCACATCTGTGTGACCAATGAGCCATTACTTCGATAATAGTCCTGATGCTAATATCATAAATTAAATTAATGCCCATAAATTGAACCATAATATTTTAAAAAATGACAAACGCTTTAACTTAACTTCATTAGTGGACAGGAGATCGGGCTCTTTTCAGCAGTGATAAACACCTGCTATTGTTA
The DNA here is from genome assembly GCA_943593645.1 of Bovichtus variegatus. Classification (NCBI taxonomy): domain Eukaryota; kingdom Metazoa; phylum Chordata; class Actinopteri; order Perciformes; family Bovichtidae; genus Bovichtus; species Bovichtus variegatus. Next base: position 10,689,941 of record CALSCE010009344.1, on the reverse strand, counting down.
TTGACATATTTAGGATAATTCAATAGGGAAAACTAGACCCTGATTAATACCTTTAAGCCCATCATGGATATTCATGGATCAACAAATGAATCAAACACTTGCAGTACAGAAGTGAAAAATATGTTTGAGGTCATCTAGAAACTTGCAATTACAATTATATTTTTACACTATAAAATGTAAAAATATCCGTACAAATCTTGGTCCCAATTTGTTAATTATCAGATGTTTGTCACTCTCGAATATCAATCAGGATTTAGTCAATAGTTGTCTGAAATTTCGCACATTCTCTGGTCATTATTTTTTGCATATTGCCCTGCGCAAAACTGTATAGCTCTTTCATGTAAAAATATATATTGTGCATCTTTTTTTTTCTTCATATTTTAATGTAATTTTCTCTATTGTATATTTATGTTTCTTGACTTTAATTCTTTTTTTTTTCTTTTTTTTTTACTACCAAAACACCAAGGCAAATTCCTTGTAGATGAAAACCTACATGCCAATGAACCCGATTCTGATATTTGCAAAACCAAACTACAGATAATGTAGTTTCTGTCATGATCGCGGTGTCTCTGTGACCCCCACCCTCTTCTGTCGAAACCTGTTCATAATCTCCCAGATCGCGATACATTTACTGACCTAATAAAGCAGCAAGTTTAGGTATTATTACACGTTAACATGCTGGTGTCTCACCTTAATGTGGTTCTGGACGACATTAGTCCTCTGCAGTCTCTGGTCCTCGGGGATACCGATCTCCTCCCAAATGTCCTTCAGGTGGCACAGCGCTTTATTCAGACACGACACAGCCTCTGCTGCGAGCACCTCGCTACAGGGACGGGCAGACAGTGGAAAACATGGTCATTTCGGTTATCAATAAATCGTTTCGATGGCACCAGTAGTGACATTTAAACCAAAGAAAACACAGAACACACTTATCTGATCGAGCTAACAGACGTTGGCGTTTCGCTAACGTCTGTTAGCTCGAACTTGCTATAGCTAATATCTAAGTTAAAGTTATTTTACGTTTAACAAACTGACTCCACCGCGAAAAAAAAAGTGTTTGACCTTACCTCTTTCTCATGGTAAAATCCCACTTTATTGTGAATATCGGTGAACAGTTTAAAACAACTAACGTTCGCCTGAAACTTGCCAGAGACGAGCGTCGCGTCGCGTCGCCTCCCTGTCTGTTCTCAGTCCGGTCCGTTTGTACACAGTTCAAAATACGCGTACAGCGGCGTTCTGCTCTCTGATTGGCTCATTCTGCGGGAGTACCTGTTGTGTCAAACCGATGTCAGCCGCCGGGGCTTCACAACTTTAATCAATGAGTGAACCGCCCATCGCCGAACAACTCATGAAAGAAAACAAACACACTAGTTCCATGGAGGATGTTGTGTAGCAGAAGTGTCACACCTCACACAACAATGGTTAGATTGTTAATTTTAGACTGAAGAATTAGCAGCATATCAGTGGTGGAAGAAGTATTCAGATCCTTTACTGAACTAAAAGTAGTACCACACTATGAAAATACTCCAATTGCAAATACTACAGGTAACAGTCCAGCATTCAAACATTCAAGTAGGCCTATGTGAGTAAAAGTACACACTCTGCAGAAAAGTCCCTTTCTGTGGGATTTTTTTAAAACTCCCTTATATACTGTAGGGTAGTTATACATATGGCAATGCATCATATTCTATATATAAGGTCATGAAGTGAAGTATCAAGTACAATATTTCCCTCTGATATGTAGTGGAGTAGAAGTATAAAGTTGCACAAAAGGGAAATACTCAAGTAAAGAAGTGCAAGTACCTCAAATTTGTACTTTGTACAAATAAATGTAATTCATAACATTCCTCTGCCAAACCCAAAATAAAGCAAACAACCAACAAACATGTTAAAAACATTTATTCACATTATACATCTTTACAGTTCTTTCATTGTCAGACAGACCGCAAGGGAAGATTTTCCATCTGTAATGCCAGTGAGCTGGAGGGAATGCATGACAGGCAGCTGCAGGAATGTCTTTTAGTTTCTGTCCATGATGAAGAGGTGACAGGCTTCATACATGGTTGTCCAGCAAAGCCTCGATGAGTCTTGAACTGCTTGTAATCGCAGTTGTTACCACAATGAATTTATAACCTGGAAAAAGAAAGCAGTAATGTTTATTATGGTATGTTAGACCATGTTAGACCACCTCCAGTTTATTAATTCCTATTAATTGTTGGTGTAACCTAGGAGTCTTTCAGTCAGCTGAATAGGCTAAAATGTCACATTTGTCTACAGAAAAGCATACAATAAAAGTTACCAGCAATAAATCAATAATGAATGAACATTTATTTGGGTTGAATTAGAGCTTTTCTTTGCTTTATAAGAACATTACAGACCCTATAATGAAGTAGTTCTGCTAATTTCTGATAAGTTAAGCCAATTTAATTTAATATAGCCCAACATCACAAATTTGCCTCAAGGTGCTTTACAATCAGATAAGGAAAAAATCCACAAAATAACCCCTTAACAACAATTAAACATATGGCAGCCAAATAATGCTTCACACAAATGGGATGTGACATGGATTATTTTCTAGAGGAAAATTCAATTTCTTCCCGTGGACGTCAGGTGATTGTCAGGAATTATGGCACCAACAGAGAATTGCTGATGAATATCGAGCCAAAATCTTCCACACTACTAATAATATTAAAATTTCAAATAACTTTGTCAGCTAATGAATCATGAGGAGCAGTTCAGAATACAGCAAGGCTTGTGTCTCTTTGATTCATTGCGAGGAAGTTAAACTAAACCCCAAACAACAGCAGCACGAGCAAGAAGAATGAAGACGAGAGGGGGGAAACCTACAGTGGATGATTAGTACAGACACAAACACGAAAAAAGTCTTCTCCTGTAACATCAAAATGGCCCATCAGCAGTCAGGCCACGTTTACCTCTCTCTCTGCCGAGGAAACGGAGAGCTGAGATCTCAGAAAAGGTGCAGCCACCGAGGAACATGACGAGGACGATGCGCTGAGCGTCGTTCTTCGCTTTTGCGTCAGCTCCGTTGCTGCCTGATGAGAGACAAAACATTTAGCAAGCTTACGTGTTTTAACTGCGTTTTAGAGACGCAAGCTATGACCTCATACTTCCTGAAGTTTTGTCTTCTCTTCTGCAGTTTTCTAGTGTCTGAATTGGACTAAAAGTGGTGGAAACCAAATGACTTCTAGAGGCGACTTTGTCTTAGTTTCAGCATTTGGTCAGACTTTGATTTTAATCATTTTGAATGTGAGGATGAATCGCTAGTGTAATGATCTTTCCTTTCATTCCGCCACTCTGCTGTACTTCGCGTTTCCCTGTCTAAAGTCTTTGTCATGTAATATTTTTACACGTAAAATGCCATTTTTAAACCTATTCACACACATAAAACCCGTGTGTTTGCTATCCTGGCTCCAAAATGGTGGAACGACCTCCCCATTAATGTCCGGTCAGCAGAAAGTCTTCACACCTTCCGTTGCAGACAGAAAACCCACCTGTTTCGACTGCACCTCGGCAAATAATGATGAAAAAAATAAATAAAAAAATAGTTATTTGTATTTTGGACTTTTGTAGATTTGGTTTGGCTTATTTGTAGATATTGTTCTACACCTGTATGATTACACCTATTTGAAGCTAATGTACTTGCAAAATTCTTGCTGTTCGGAGTTCTATCCTCATGATTGTTTGCGCTTACGTCCCGTTTAAGAAATCAGATTACTGCAGAAACTCGACAGTATTCATTTGATTTCAACATTATATTCATATTTCCTTGTGTTCTGACCTGTAACAGCGAATTCATGCCCATTTAGCAGCCTGGTGACTTCTTCAAGGCCCGTCCAACCGTCTCGCTCCAACACCTACACATGACCATACCAGGAATAACATTAAAAATAAAAAGTTTCATCATGGCACTAATGGTCTGAAATAAATGAATCCCACTGGTTTACTCGCCTGCTCAACAAGTTTGCAGCTCAGAGGGACGTAGGCACCGCTGAAGATGTAGGCCATGTCTCGCGGGACACGCAGGTCATATTCTTCATCTGACTTTGGCACCTTTACACAAAATTATAATAACTATTCAGTGTGGTAAGGACGTAATACCATACTGAATGGTATTCTGTGACATGATGAAAATGCCTTTTGGAGCAAAATTGTAAAGACGATGATAATTTACCAGGTTGAGTCTTCGGCTCAGGGCTCTGAAATTGCTCTTCCTTGCGAGAGAAGAGAAGGCGTCAGTCAGCTTTCCTGAAAAAAAGAAAACCCAACCAAAAACAATTAAAAAAAAAAAAAAAAAAAGGAAATAAGGAGGATCGGGACAGTTTAATGAGATTTTGAAATCTGCCTTTTAACGTTCATGAAAAATATTCGTCAGGTTCATGTGTACGGGGAGAAACAGAGATTGTGATTAGGAGGTTAAAAACAGAAAAACGAAGCCCGTCTCACCTGCAGTTCTGTCGTTGACCAGCTTGCCCACTTTGCTCTCCATAACAGTCAGCGTTTCCCCGGGCTGCTGCTCCACCAGCAGCCCCAACTGCCTCAGGTTGGCAAAAGTGAGCAGGTGATCCACTCCGTAGCTCTGATGAGGTCAAGCAGAGAAAATGTTTCACATCAGGACCAGTAGCTTCTTAAATGAGGACAGCTTTAAAAGATAAGGCTGGGGATATTCTATATATTTCTCATTGTCAACCAAAAACGATAAAAAGAGCTAAACCAATTTCTGCCCTTCTGACCCTCTCTGTGGCACTCAGCCCATTCGATCTTACTGAAGACGTAAATCTTTGTTTCCTAAAACGGCTGTACACGGTAGTTTTCAGCAGACGTTACTCAAACAGGAGGACATTTATTGGGGATTATTTTTCAACTGAGGATTGATTCACATTTTGTGCTCTATTGACTATTTTTACGGTACTCACCCTTATTGACTTACTACCTGATTTGCTCAGGAGCAGGGGAATACACACAAAAATACTATGTGTACCTCTTACTGGGCTAAACAGCAAACAGCATTCATTGTGTATGTGTTTCCCAGCATTTGTTCTGCTCATGTTTGTCATCATATGCTAAAAGGTACGATTGTGAGATCTGTTTTATACAGCACTTTCTCTGAATCAGAGGAAAACACAGCTAACAAATAAGCAACCGCAAGCTGAGATGACTGACAAGAGGTCAACATCGCTGTAAATTGACTGTTATTTTAGTCACTGGGTGCAAGAAAAATCAAAGGAGAGAGTGTTTGCATCAAACAAATCACTTACAGCTCTCATCATCCCGCCTTTAGTGTCAATACTTGAATATCATTTGACTATAATGGCAAAATGGCACCGCATGGGAAATATCAAGTTCAGAAAATAGTTGAAATGCGCTTCGCTGTGTCTAATGCCAGTCCATTTGTGGCTTTTTATTTATTTAAATGAAACGTTTGTTTGAAAGCCATAGAGAGCAGTTTTTATTTTATAATAACACATGCTAAATCTCACCTGTAAATACTGTGCTTTTAATGAGCGGTAATCTTTTGGCAGAAGTCCTGTGAGAAAACACCATCACACAGATTTTTTAACACAACATGAGAACAATCTCAATCTGTCTTTTGATAATATTTACACAAAGACAACTCACCATTTTCCGTGATAGACAGAAGACAGAGCAGCCTCAGACTTTCTATCATGGAGACCTTGAAAAAAAGAAAATGATAAACAAGTTTCCGGCATAACAATATTATTATTTTGATCTATTCCTCCATCGGTCCGCTTTTAAGCAAACGCACCTGTCTGTTGATGTGCTCCTCAATGAAAGAAATACTTTCCCGGATGTCAAACCCTTCAAGTAAAGCTGGAACGGAAAACAAGACAGAAGTGAACGCACTGAACTAAAACTTGAATCCAATATTTGGACAGAGAAAAGTGTTCTTACAGTGTTCCGTCTTTAACAGCTCCTGAAAATCCTGCTTCGTTTTCTTCTTCATTATTGATTCACTAGCGCCGATGTCTGCAAGAGAAGGTGCTCTTCAGTAAATACTACCTGAAATGAGTGACAGTAAATGTGATATACTGCTGTAACACTCACGTAGGCTAAGTAGCCGATGTTCCTGTTTCAACCCTTTTAGCTCCTCTGACACAAACGTCTTCATCTGCTTTATGTCCATCCCCCGACGCTTCTGTAGAATGAATACAGTGTGAGCTCCGTCAGTCCCAGGCTTAGTTACAATGACTGATGAGGGCAATACGTTATTTACTCACATCATATGCCGTCTGGAGATTCCTGGCTTTCTGACTGAGAAAGCCAAAGACGTTGGAGAAATGCTCGTTTCTGATTTCGTTGAAGACCTACGAGACGAGCGAGAGATCAAACGGACGTTTAACTTAAAGTTATGACGATGGAAGATCTGTAACGTCAGTATTAACCTACCTTATCCTGAGAATTCAGCATGACTTTCATACTTTTGTCAGAGGAGGTAACTTCGGGTCCAAACTCCACACATCCTGCATGACAGACAGTGTGATGAGACATCGACACACTAAGCATGTACAACCAGAGTGGCATTATACGACTGGGAGGTTTAATTATACAGGAAAACAGTGTGAGCTGGAGCTGTGAGTATTAACAGTTAGTCATGTGTGCTTCACAGAGCAAAATAACACCCATCAGGGTCCAAAGTAATGTCCTAAAATGTCTTACTTCGTCTGGCAAAAAAGCCAAAATAATTCTTAGATCTTGTAATAGTGCGACAAGGACAAAATGCAAGCAAAACACAACATCTGAGAATCTATAAAATGAGCAAATTTCACTTTAATAATTAAAAAAATTTGTGGTTTGATTGACCAAGAGCGAGCGTTATATCACGCAGTGTTCCTCGTGTTAAAAGTAAAATAGCAAACAGCTCATTTTTCTATACTGGGATCTCCTTATGGAACAACCTGCCCCCGCATATTTAACAAAATCAAACAAAGGCACATTTTAAAACAACAGTCACGGCGGTTGTTGGTTCACTTTTAAGGGAGGGAGTTTAAACCATAGGGGTGGGGTTGCAAGGGGGACTAGTAGGTTTGTTTTTTATGTTTTGTAGGTGGATTCTTACGTTTGTTTCCATGTTTTGTGTTTGTTTTTTCCTTTGAGCACTTTGGAAATAAGTGTTTTTTTTAGTTATGCTTTGAAGTGCTTTCCTCTGGGATGTTTGTGTCATGATACACTTTTGAGTTGTTGAGCTTTTAAATTCCTATTAAAAATCAAATCAAATAAACTGTGAAGGTCAGCTTTGTGAAAAAGATTTATCCGCTGAGACGCGGCAGGGGAACAAAGTCTGTCCTACTCTGTCGTCATCTTTACACATAAACCGCGTTTTCAGGTTCAGCTGGCTTCGTGTGGACGGACGCAGATTTTCACACTGAACACAGTAAAGTCTCTACAGCCTGCTTTGATACCCACCACATTTGATTCTAAATATATCATCCACGAGACCTTCATAGACAACTTGTGAGCACAGAGGAGTGACAAAGTCCACATCTGCAAAGAAAAAATGAGAGCGTTAGGGAAGACAGAAAACACAGCTCAGCATACAACCACACATGCATTAGGGAGACACGTCTTCTCACCTCTGTCGATAAGGAAAACCTTTCCTATCTCAGCACGCTGAGCTTTTTGTTCTCCCTCTTCTACCTGCTCCCTCCACGACTCGTACGCCATCTGGTACCAGACAGACGGACAGAATTACTGGCAGGTCACAGCAGTAAAGACAAAACAAATCACAGCAGATCTGAACATTAAACTCGATGACGTGACAGTTTTGGGTCTCCGATCATACTGCACCTTAGAACATTGACCAATCCCGTAGACCTTTGAGAACGGGCCGTAAAGGGAGTGAAGGAGGTGCAGAGCGCTGCCGGCTGTCCTCACCCAGCGCTGGTCCCCCGCCTGTGGGATTAAATACAACCTGAGGAATCTCAGCTGCTACTCGGATCCTACAGTATGTGCTACAATGACATTTTACTTTCCTATACAAAGATAAACGATTAATTGGTTAAGCAATTGCAATTTGTCACATTTTTTCTCAACAATTTTCTGGTATTTATGTATATCCTGATTCGTAGTGAAAATAATCATTAGTTGCAGCCTTAATTTTCATCCAGCAGAATTCTAATTAGAGGGAAGTAATTTATTTTTTTACTAACAATCAATGTTTGAGAACAGACTTCTCGCTGTATTTGGCTAATCCTTTTATCTGTATCAGTCCAATATTATTTTTCTGCTAACATCTGACCAACTGTGAATATCCATTATTGTTTTTCTTTTCATTTCTATACTTATTTATTAATTAGTTTTTAAACATTTGGTACTTTTTGTAATGGGCTGCAACTTCTGACTATCTTCATTATTAATTAATCTGCCATTATTGTCTAGATCAAAATGTCAGAAAATTGTAATAAAAATGACGACTACAATTTCTTACAGCAAAAGTTGACATATTGAAATTGTTTGTAATATTTTCTGGGTCACATTATAAAAGCTGGAACAAATGAATTGCTTACAAAAATGACTTTGTCAATCAACAAATAATTTATAATAGTTTGTTAATTGACTAAATAGTTAAAATCGACTAATATAATTTCCGTGCACATTATTTACCAGGAAGTTGTCTCGAAAGAACTCTGGCAGCTCCAGACTGATGATGTCCTCGTCAAGAGGAAGAAGATAGAAAGACCACTCATCAGCGGTCACATCTGTGGGAACACAACACGTTTAACACTTCCTCTCACCAACACTGATCACTGCTACTGAAACACAAAGTGAAGAAAGGAAGGATGCTCACCACCGATGAGCCCCTGCTCCTCCAGCACCGCCTCACACGCATAGAACTGAGCGACACAGGAGGGTCAACACGTAAATGTCAAGAATTTGATCCAAAGTAAGCAGAGTTTGTGCAAAACAGCAGAGCGGGAAATACCTTCTGAGGGGTAAAGATGATCTTGTATCTTCTAAATTTTCCTGCCGCCTTGTCTGCATTGGCCACATCTGGAACGAGGAATATAGCGGGACATTATTTAGTAGGCTCATAGTACAGTAATCAAGGACTACAGGAGCAATAATATAACTAAGTCACTACATGTATGTAAAGCTGGGTGTCGTGGGAAGTACCAATACCATACTTGAGTTTTGGTACCAAAATAACCCCTTTTTTATATGTATTAATCTGAGAAATATAAACATACTCGCAAATAAACATCTCAAGGTTCTGATTTAAAATCAGAAACTATGTGATCAAAGAATAAAGTAATAAAATTAGGAATCTGACAAGACATTTAATTTCAACTTTCTGTACTTGGTACAATTTTAATAGTCAATGCTGCAGAAACATTTCAGGCAGTACCAAAGACATGTTGAGGCTCAATACCCAACCTTATGTCTGATGTGATTAACGGAATACTGATGCTGAAAAACAGCACTGTCACAAGAGAAGATGACAAAATCCGACGTAAAAAAAATGTTTTTATTACATGCAAATACATAATGATATTTCAGAACATATCACCACTGTTGGCAGCACCTGGATCACTAGTTTTGGTGTTTTTAATATGTTCACTTCATCTAAAGGACTGAATGCTTCTCCTTGGGTTGAAAAAATTTAACATAACTTGAAATTATCACTTTTTTTTTTTAAACGACTAATAAACTAAGCTAAAAGTCGATTTCCTAAGCTTCTAAAAAGTTGATGAAAGTTGAAATGTGTCTTTCTTTATTATCTATCTATATAAAGCTTTTATTGATACAAGCACATCATATTATTTACAATATGTCTTGTGTTTTTAATGTTATTGCTTTCTATTTTTTATAATACTTTTAGGTATTTTGTTTCCATTTTAATTTGTATTGTATTGCAGTCCTGAAAAGTTTGTTGTTTTCGTTTCAACCATGTCAAGCGCTTTGTAACGTTTCTTTGAAAAGTGCTGTATAAATAAAGGTAAATATTTTCATTATTATTATTATTATATAAATACAGAGACTGTATATATATATATATATATATATATATATCGTTTTAATTATTTCAATTTCATGAAAAGATTTATGAAAAGATTTTTATTAATATTGGTAATTGAGCCTTTATTAAATAAAAAAAAGATCCAAATCTACTTACCACATATCCATTTGACAGTTTGTATTCTTGGCCGGATCAAAAAACAGAGCCTGAAACAGAGTAATGCCACATTGTCATACAGTCACAGGATGTTTGTGTGTGTGTGTGTGTGTGTGTGTGTGTGTGTTTGTCTAACAAATGATGTTAGGAGTATGAAGGGTGCAGGGCTTACTGATCTGAGGTGCTCAGAACAGGTTTGTATTCCACTTTGTAGAGTTTGTCGACTTCATGTTGCTGTAAAAAAATAAATAAATAAAAGGTTTGGTATTGAAACTGCAGATTCTCAATCACAAGAGTCAGAAGAGTAATATCTGATGAAGTTCACCTTCAGGGTTGACACATTAGCAATACGATCCAGCGGGCTCATCAAGTCTGGCTCAATGAAGAGGTCCTTCTTCCCTGGCAGCTGTGTGACAAAGAGAGGGACGATATTGCTATTGTGCATAACACAAACATCATTTCCGGTCTATTAAAATGAGGTATTTTGCATCGTTTTAGAATAAAAACATTTATTTCCAGTCTTACCCAAGAGTGGAGCACAGCTAAAATACTATACACTACACTAAATGTATACACTAAAATAGCCCACACTAATTGTGTGTAGGAATTATTCTGTACTTTTAACACCGCTATTATATTTTTCTTATTGTCCAATTCCCATAAAAAGAATAAAACCTATTATGCCTTAGTCCATCTCTCAATACTGTCCGACTTCCCCACACTGTTTGTGGCACTCAGCCCCAAGCCCATTGGTTTCTACTGTAGACGTAAAAACATTTAAATATGGGTCACCAAATACATAGTTCGATTTTATAAAAAAAAGCAAAGACATTTTCAAACAGCTGGGCATTGTTATTATTTCTCAATGCAACTCAAACAGGAGGACATTTGCATTTGTTGGGGACTATTTTCAGCGACAGATTAATCCACATTGGGTGCTCCAGTGAATATTTTGCGCAGCAGGACAGTGTATGTGGGATATTTGATTGGTAATGAAGGAACATGTCACCCAGTGCAACAGTGCAGCTAATTGATGTGTTTTCACTAGTTTTTTTGACAACAATGGAGCTCTATGACACGGAGGAACATCAGGCTTTGGATATACAGACAATACTTGTTAGTAATGTATTGTTGGTTTTTAGTCTTTTCATGGGATTTGTTGACAATAAGACTTTATTGCAACAGCTGCTTCGTAATTTCACATAGTCACGTTCAGTATAAAAGGATTCCTTATTTTTCTGTTTTGGTAACTGACAGTTGTGTATTCAATTAACTTCCTATAATAAAAGCGTTAACATATGCTTTTTTCTTTTTAAATGCCAGGCATATTAGAGGTGGTATGTTTTGTTGAAGCCGCACTAATGATAGACATATTGTGACTGGGTCCTACCTGTTCCAGCAGGTAGATGAGCTGATCTCTGGCCAGCCTTTTAAGCAAAAAGAAGTCAGGGAGCTCCGGGCAATCTCTCCTGACACTGTGAGCCATTCTGGGCCACAACTGGGACAGGACAATAATCACTCATTCAATGCACACATAAATATAATCTCATTTAACGAAACTACTCCAGTAACAGAAAATGCAATGACAGAGAGGCTACAAGCAAGAGAAACACATAGAAACTACTCGTATGTATGCTGTGGTGGACATACTAGCTAGGCTAGCTTGTAGGCTAAAAACACATCCTTTACATCAAACGAATTTTCAAGACTTAGACTTACGTTAAAATTCTGACAGTTATACAGAAGTAATTTCACATAAATATTAAATAAATGACATAAGTTAAGGAGTGAATATATGTAGAAAACATAGGCAAAAGGGCGTTTAGCTGATATTAAAAGCTACCTGCTTCCGTAGCTAAATAAGCGGAATCGATCCCATGATCATCTGCTGTTTCCACCCGGACACTAGAAGGAACGGACTGCTACGCTGAATGCGAAGTTCAATCACCTGACGCTGTTTTTATTGTCACTACATGTTATTCTCCCACCATGAATTCAGACGCAGTTTTGTTGTTAGAGACCGTTAATTTCGCCGCAGAGAAACATCGTAACCAGCGACGTAAAGATCCAGAGGGCACACCGTACATTAATCACCCCATCGGTAGGTAGGAGTGCTTTCATGTTGTTGTGATGCATTCAGGGGCCGCTCCTGAATCTTTAAGTCCAGCAAAAAATAGAAACAGTTACTAACAGAAGTTACTAAGTCTATTACTACGTTACTGTACTTAAGTACAATATTTAGGTAGTTGTACTTTATTTTCTGCTACTTCATACTTTTACTCCATATATATTGTACTTTTTACTGCAATACATTAATTTGACCGTTTTGGTGATTCAGTTTATTAATACAAAATATAATCAACAAATAAAATAAAACAATTCTTATTATAGATAAAGATAAGATAAGGCTGTATTGATCAGCAGGGGGAAATTAACCAGCTACCTGGCTGTATACGCTGTAGCATTTATAGTAATTTGAAATTAATTCCACCTTTACCAGCTGCTACATTAAAGTAATATGTTCTGTAGGAGCCATTTATGTTGTAGGAGTCATATTATTTTGTATCATTTTGGACACCTGGTGGCGGTCATTAGATGTACAGACTTGTATATGTAGGTGCATAGGTGACAGCAAAGGGATTGCACATGTCGAGGGAGCACATGCTGTTATGTTACTAAACTAAACTAAACTGCAATTAGAAAATATGTTGTATTGGGTCTGCATAACATCACTTCTACCAGTGAATTAATGGAAACTGGGAAAAGGACATTGGAAAAATAAAAAATTTGCCATAACATGTACATTGATACATCTATAGTACATTAATACATTATTCCAAAATGGGTAATAATACATGATGAGTGCCTTTTAGTCTTGGTAAATAGAGTATATAATATTTTGATGCTAAAAGTTTTGTACTAATTTGAATGCAAAATCTTTTTAAAATGTTCCACCTCTGAATTTTAAAATAGTTTTTGATATTAATCTTTTTTGTAGTGGCTGTGATACTCAACACTTATTGGAAGGACGGAGAATAAAATCCATAGTGGACATTTAATCAATTAACAGTAGTTAGACCGATAATTTAGCCGATATTAGCTTAGTGCAGATATAACAGTATTGGTGTTCATGTTGGCCAATAAGTACAAATAGATTGTAGGACAGAAATGTCAAACTAGGTTTGAGATCATTTTGTCTACAAGAGACAAGTTTATTTATTTTGCAACTGTAAAATATCCCGCTCAGGGTATATCTGAGTCACAATTATAAAAAAGCAGAAATAAGAAAGTGCGGGTTCAAAAAATTATATCTGTTTATTACTATTAAATGCAATGACTGTTTTATCTTCAACCCTTTAGCTTCCTTGTTGAATGGTTTGTGAACATTTATAATCCTTATATTTCTGGCAGCAGCTGAAAACATTAGGATATCTTGTGGACTTTCCTCTCTCTGATACTCACAGCTGTGTGTGTGTGTGTGTGTGTGTGTGTGTTTTTTTAAGGGGTAGCGAGAATCGTCAGCCATGAAGGAGGCGTCACAGACATTGAGGTTTTGCAAGTACGTTGTCATTTGTTATCAGTTAGTTACTGATTAATTGTTTCTTGTATTATTGAGCCTGTCTGTTGTCTTGCCTGCAGGCAGCTTTGCTTCATGACACAGTGGAGGACACAGACACTTCTCTTGCAGAGCTCGAGGCAAAGTTTGGACCGATCGTGGCTCGTATCGTTCAGGAGGTGACGGACGACAAAAGCCTTTCCAAACAGGAGAGGAAGCGTCTGCAGGTGGAACACGCGGCTCATTGCAGCCGCCAAGCCAAACTGGTCAAACTGGCTGATAAACTTTACAACCTGAGGGACCTGAACCGATGCACACCTACTGGTCAGCATCTGCACTGTCACTGGATTTCATTTAAGTTATCCGGGTTTCTTAATTATTTTATTTTGTTTAAAACAAATGGCATTAGAATATAGTTCATTGTACAGTTAATACACATTTTAATGTGAAACTTGCAAGAGCTTAAATAAGAATGCTGCTTTATCTGACAAAGACATTGGAACAGTAGCTAGAAAGAAAAGCAAAAACAAATCTGGAAGAAACATGTTTTTTTTTTTTTTTTTTATTTAAATATAGGCACACCCATATCTGTATTGTAAAAACAGCATGTGTATTTGTTTAATATAGCTAGTCAATGTTGATGCAATACTGCTGTTGTTTATATTATAACTAGAGATAGCAGTAAATAATACAAAATGTTGATTTTCTATATTTTTGTTATTGTCAACAAATCCCATGAAAAGACCAAAACCAACAATGTGTTCTTCCGTCAGTCTCTCAGTACATGCTGACTTCCCTCCACCATCTGTGGCTCTCAGCACTGAGACAGTTCTCCCCTAGTGACGACGTAATCTTTAAAACAGCTCCAAAATATCTAGTTTCATTTTCAAATGACTACTAGATTCAAATAATTTTCTGAAACAGCTGGGCACTGTAGTTTTAATCAAACGTTACTCAAACACAAGTACATAGTGCAATTGTGTGGAACTATTTTCAGTTGTCATATAAAAGTAGTGGAGTAGAGCTTTAACACCCCCAGTGAAGTTCTGTCTCACAAAATGGAAACACACAAGTACCAACACATGAAAATGTACTGGCTTACCACACTTCCTCCCTCTCTGTGTGTGTTTGGCAGGTTGGACAGCCGAGCGGGTGCAGGAGTATTTTCTGTGGGCCTGTGCGGTGGTGAAAGGCCTGAGAGGAACCAACCCCGCTCTGGAGCAGCGGCTGGAGGAGCTCTTCAGACAGAGAGGGGTCCAGCTCTGACAACACAGGGGAGAGCACACCGTTCAAATTACAAATAAGATACAATTTAATTTGTAAATTATAGAAATAAATTATATTTCATATGCACTTGTGTGGTCTTTAATTTATATTTTGGTTGTATAATTAAATGAAGGGTATGTTGAACGTTAGTGAGATCAGTTATTTTATAGCAGAACTGTTGATGAGCATTAGTCAGCTAAAATATGTGATACTGTTGGGTTTGCCACAGAAACACACACAGGGCCACTCTTACAGTGTAAACATTGAATCATAAAAAATGTAACATTGATCTAATTACTAGCAGTGATATCAGCCACTAGATGGCGGCAGTACATTGTTGATTTTCAGAATATCTAAGCTGGAATCTTCTGTTATCAACTCTTTAACTTTCTGTTTATTTTGGAAAAATATTTGAATGATAGTAAGTAATAAACGCCATTGCGTCCTTGGTCTATAAAGTCTGTAAGATATGATTTTGTATTAATTAGTGTGTGTTTCTTATCGGGGGGAAATGTATGTGGGAACAAATCACTTCCTGTCCGCTTGCGCTTCAGTGAGTTGACTTCCGTTTGACTGAAGCGACGACGAGCTCGTTTTCTTTTTCAAGTGAAATACACATTTTTACTTTAATTTAGTTGTTACCGTCGACCAGGCAGCCATGTCTAGTCGTGAAGCCCTCAACATGAAGCTTCCTCCGATCCAGTCCACGGCCGGAGCCGTGCCGGTCCGGAATGAGAAAGGTGAGATGTTTGGCCGTTAGCTAGCAGGCGGCTAGTGCCATGCTAAGTTAGCCAGCTAGCTTAGCGTAACCCCACTGTTCACGCAAATAACACCAATAGACTGACATGCTAAGAAGAGATTAGTTACTACGTTAGTGAATAAAAAACAAAAAACAATAGCTAACGTTTCCAACACGAGTGGGAGCAAATTCCCACAGGCTACATCAGTATATTACGCATGGTTTCTGAATAACATGCTCAGCCGTCATATATGTGATGTTTGGGTGTCCACATGACGTTACTCTTGGCCATGTAGTGTAACAACTGAGGAGCAAAAGTATTTCGATAAACTCCACCAGGGCCAGTGCAAGACTACGGCCTCAAAAGTGACCCTGGAGTAGAATGAACTCTCTGATGCACTGTCGATAACAAATCAGTGGTGGAAGAAGTGTTCAGATGATGAAGTAAAAGTACTAGTACTTTGTGATGAATCTTTGGCAACATTTTCTTTATTACCTATAAAGGCATTTAGTCGTATTTTCCCTTTCAAATGTACTTTTTCGTCGTTCAGGAGGAAATAAAAAAATATGTATCCTCCACAATCACTTGTCCAATAATATCAGCCTTGGTATAAAATGACAGTATACTGTTGCTGTAGAATTGTACAAACCAATTACAGATTTTATTTTGAGCATCTAGCATTTGCTCTGTTCTTTCAGTGATAAACAAATTTGAATTGTCCAGATTCCTCGAGTGGTGACTGATGGGAGGAGATGTGAGATGCTGTCTGTGGTGTCAAAGTAGAACAGTTAGTACACCCAAACAACCAGTGGTGGAAGAAGGGTTCACATTTAAAAAAAAAAAAAAAAAAAAGTATATATATATTGTGTTTTTAGTATCAGCTTCCAAAACCTAATTAGTGCACCCCGAAAAAGAAAAATAATTTGAATAGTAATTAGTCTTCCCCTTTCTGACTGTCTAAAAAATGTTTTAACATAATAATTGTACAAAGTAACTAAAAGAAAGCAAGTATTTTTTGCAGAGCTGTTGAATTGTTACTGCTAATTAATTAAAAAAAACTAGATTCAATCAAACATCCACACCTTCAGCATCAGGAATGGGAAAGCCTGACTAAGCTCATCATTGTCTCCGCATATCCCAGGTGAGCTGTCCATGGAGAAGGTGAAGGTGAAGAGGTACGTGTCAGGTAAACGTCCTGACTACGCGCCAATGGAGTCGTCCGATGAAGAAGAAGAGGACTTCCAGTTTGTGAAGAAGGGAAAGGAAATGGAGGCAGAGGTGGAGCTGGAGGAAGAGGAGGTCTCTGACCCACGTCTCAAACGTTTGCTCAACCGTGTCTCTGAGGACGTGGAGGAGAGGTACGTCCCGTCATTTGATTTGACTGATTTCATTAAATGTTGTGGAGCTGAAATGCTCATTTGACCATGTCGCCTCCCATGTCTCTGTCCTCAGGCTTGCGAGACACAGACAGATCGCAGAGCCTGAAGTTGTGGCCGAGAGCAGCGATGACTCTGATGAAGGCACGTGGCACCCAGAGCATGAGGAGAGTAGTGAGGAAGAAGAGGAGGAGGAAGAAGAAGTGGATGACGAGGTAGGTTACTATCCGGGCTGTTTAATTTTAACTAAATGTTCCGAGTTTGCTTGTCCCAGTTACTTAAGAATTTCTGTCAGTGTTTCTTAATTTTCAAGTTAAATTAAGAAAAGTTTTTAAGGCGGACTTTCTCATTTTGTGCAGGAAATTGAGAGAAGACGAGCGATGATGCGGCAGCGAGCAACTGAACGGAAGACTGAGGATATGGAGGTCATGGAGGTGGAGGAGGAGGGGAAGTCGGGGGCGGAGTCAGAGTCGGAGTCCGAATATGAAGAATACACAGACAGCGAGGATGAAGCAGAGCCACGGCTCAAACCTGTCTTTATACGCAAGTATGAAGTGAAACAAGCATTTTCTTACCTCCTAACTATCTTAGTGGTTCCCTAACTTATTGGCCTGTGACCTCTAATTAAAGTTTACGGCTTTAGCACCATGACCACGATTATTCCATCTCACATTGTATCATTTGAATAGTTTTTTAAGAGGTTTAACTACAGGGCTAAGTGCCTTGCTCAGGAGCACAATGGTGGCAGCCTGGCATGGAACTCACAACCTTCCGGTGATCTATTTGAAAGCCTGACTACTTGACAACTAGATAATATTTCAATATAGATATATTTCAAAGATAATAATTTGTCAGCATCAGTTACTCCCATTTAAAGCTACACAGAAAGATAAAGAACACAGAAAATGGAGTCCAGATCCCAAATTTAGGCTTTTATCTAATGTGTACTGTTGGCATCCAGATAGCTTATATTATATATACAGTTTACTAATAGGATGTTGTTGCTCGTACAGAAGCCCACAGTAATTTCAGATTTATTATGAAGCAATCCCTTAAAGCAGTAGTGCAAGACGAGTTAAAGCCTCATTAATGAGCTCTGAGGTTTTCGCGTGGTTTTAGATGTTAATGTCACACAGTCTGGAGTCGATTGGACTGCAAATATAACATGAAACATGTTGCAAACTGATCAACATAGATCCAATCAATCAGCTGCTTGTGTGTTAAGGCAAAAATAATTGGGAAGTTTACAAGATTTAACAAGAATGCAATTTTTAAACAAAAACACCCAAATATGTGTTGACTAATTCAAGTTATTTACTTATACATAGTAATATAACTAAAGATAGAACCATGTATGCACGATGATAACACTGGATGCAAGATAATAACGCTGGAATTTTTAGCTTGGTAGGATGTTTTAACCTGTATCCTCTCTGTTTGTCTGCACCACAGAAAGGACAGAGTCACAGTGGCAGAGCGTGAAGCAGAGGAGCTGAGGCAAAGAGAGCTGGAGGCCGAGGCCAAGAAGCAGGTCGAGGAGCGACGCCGCTACACCCTCAAGATTGTGGAGGAGGAGGCTAAGAAGGAGTTTGAGGAGAACCGGCGCACGCTGGCTGCTCTGGACGCTTTGGACACCGACGGGGAGAACGAGGAGGAGGAATACGAAGGCTGGAAAGTCAGAGAGCTGAAACGCATCAAGAGGGACAGAGAGGCACGGGAAGTGTGAGTAAACCCTGATATGACGACTCTATGATGACATGAACGTGACATATTTAGGACCTTCCTAATGAGTGGTGTTTTGTCCTCAGCATGGAGAAGGAGAAGGCTGAAATCGAGAGATTCCACAACTTGACAGAGGAGGAGCGCCGGGCTGAGCTCCGCAACAGCGGCAAACAAGTCACCAACAAAGCCAGCAAAGGCAAATACAAGTTCCTCCAGAAGTACTACCACAGAGGAGCCTTCTTCATGGTAAGTCAACACCGAGCTGAACTCTTTCCATGAATGCAGTTTGCTCTCACCGTCAAAGATGTTTCATCTAAATTCCGGAAACCTCGTCTTTCAAACACAACGGAGACAGTTGGGAGACGTGTAGAGCTGCTGTCCTGATGTCTGAACTTTACATTTCTGCCATTTGCGTTCAATATCATGGTACATTTGACAGTTTATCAATTTACCGTTTTCTTTCTGATCTTACTTGTATTGTTTATCCATCATTCATTATTGTAAGTAAGCGTTACATGTAACTTTAATGTTTAGCATCTATATTGGTCAGGATACACCTCTAAATGACATATTTAATCTCAGTGAATTGTTTCTTGTGAAGAACTTGTTGGATTGGTCTACCAACATGTTCACATAAAATCAAAGTACATATTTGGCTTAAGATTCAGACCATTAGGGCCCATCCATACACATACTGTATATATGTGTATATCCATGTCAAATGTTTTTTACGCAACAAATGAGCTTATAAAGTTTGACTTGCTGTAGTGTTAGTGAATCTTCAGCTGTGGCAGGTGCATGTTGCTCAGCGGTTTGAAACTGTAAACCTGATTTCTGTTCCAGGATGAGGAGGAGAATGTGTACAAGAGAGATTTCAGCGCGCCTACTCTGGAGGATCACTTCAACAAAACCATCTTACCCAAAGTCATGCAGGTCAGCTGCTTTTACTCTTATTTCACCTGTGCTTCACTGCACGGTGTGTTGTAGCCTAGAATGTTATTATAGCTAAACTTAATTAAAATGAAAAATAAAGTGTTTTTATGTTGCCGGGAAAACATGAGACTAGCGAGTTTAATGCTTCGTGGGAGAACGAAATCTTGTCATTTTTGGCCACTTCCTGCCTTTTTTAAAATATTGTTCGTCCATCGAAACCTATTTTTTTCCTGCCATTAACCCCTTAAACTTGCTATTCTGGGGGAAGAAAACATCAGATACCATATGCACATGTATATATTTACGTGCTTGTTTCAGTGAGGCTATATTATATTTACAAGTAAGAAATTTTACCATCAACTGGGTACTTTCCATTTGAATGAAGGCAAAAATTATTCAGTTCTCTAATTCAAATCTGGTTTCTTTTCCCTGAAAAGGTCAAAAACTTTGGTCGCTCTGGACGCACCAAGTACACCCACCTGGTGGACCAGGACACCACGTCCTTCGACTCGGCCTGGGCCCAGGAGAGCGCTCAGAACAGCAAGTTCTTTAAGCAGAAGGCGGCCGGCGTGAGGGACGTGTTTGACCGCCCCACAGTGAAGAAGAGGAAGACTTAAGATGTGTAAAACTGACTTCACCAGGCTTACACTGCAGCTTTAGAGACTGTTCAGAGACGGAGCTGCATCCTGCGGAGTCTTTCCTGGACTTTATGTTGTGGAAGGAAAGAAGCAAATGGACTGATTCCACTGCTTTGATCATAATGACAAAGTGTTTATCTACCATGAAAGCGCAGCATCATTTCAAATAGTTGGTCCCACAAACCCTACTGAAGATGAAGCGGGTTTCCAATTTGACAAGATGCAGAATCACTTCAATGCGGGATCTCGGCTGTAAAAATGGAATATAGCTTAAATTTCCTAAAGCATTTGAGGATTGCTCCATTTTGAGGAGACACACGGAAAATTTGAGTAAAAATCACTTTGTCCTTTTAAAACAGTGGGTTGTAATTTTTGTACAAATCGGCAAGTAACATTTAATATGCAGATTCTTGTACTGATTTCCTGCATTACCTTGTTTGTGAGAAAGGCATTGTAACTTGGTTTGTTTGTGTTGAATAAAACTTGCATTTTCGTTTTTAAACAGTTTCCACAGAGCAAAATAAGTATTAACATGACTTTAAATCAAGGTCACAAAATAAGGCTGGTCAACTTTTATTTAAAAAAAAAAAGAAAAAAGAATCATTTGGGGAAAAGTTTACAGCACAACAGTTTAACTGCTGTGTTCAGTTCAGCCTCATTGTCTTGAGCTCTGGTAGAAAAAACAACCAAAGTGAAGCAGTCCAGTTTGTAAACGCTGTTTGTTCAGTTGGTCAGAGCCACCAGAGCCTCCACCACGTTCCCCATGTGTTCCCTCAGACTGCGCTCCGCCACGGACCTCGAAATCTCCATCTCTGACATCTACACAGAAACAATGATCAGAATATGAACCACATGTACTGTTTGAGACTCAAATGATAGCTTAAAGTAAAACAAAGTATTTAGTTTAACTTTACTGTTTTTATTTAAATGAATGACAACAGCACATAATTGCAACTAGTCTACAAGTGGAATGCATAGTACTTTGGGTCTGGGGCTGTTTTTTTTTGTTTTTTATTAAATGGTTGGGGAAATCAACGGCCCATCATGCCTCCCAGCATCACTGTTGGACCTCACTGATGCTCTTGTCTGAAAGGCAGCACATCTCTGCAGCCACATAATATATAACACCTTGTGCAAAACCTTCCTAAAAGAGTGAAGGCTGTTAAAGCAGCAGATTAATGCTCATGGTTTCGTAACGACATCATCTCATGGGTGTAATGTTCCAGTGTCCACATACTTTTGGCCGTTCAGTTTACCAAAAACAGTGGCTTAAACACCACCTGAACAGATTGATCAGACTAAAAACATCCCAGGATCATTAAAAATCTTACAATTAATTCCACGTCCTCTTTCTTGATGGTGACTTTCGCCAATTCTTTTTCTCTGAAAGCAAAAATGACACAGTGAGCACAATCAACAGGTTACATAAAAATTCACAGTCAGGTTGGTAAAACACCAGCAACACTTGTAGTATAGAGAAGAACTGTACGTGGCCTTCAAGATGAAACCCCTTGGTTTAACAATAAAGTTGTTAAAGTTGTTCTTCATTCTACAAATGTTGCCGGAGTTTGACCTCTTTAGACTTTATTTCCTCTCCATGCACCTTGGAAGTAGGAGAAGATCCATCAACCTGCTAATTTTAAAATGTTATTTTCTTTGTCATAGTCAATTCAGATTACTGGGTAATTACAGGAGTCAGGTAGTAGTCAAAATAAACAAAGAGCTGATGCTGCTGTTACAGCTGGACAGGGTTAACGCTGATCTGATGTAACACTTAAATAATCTTACCTCTCTTGTTTGGCTTTCTGTTCTCGTGACCTTCTGTCTCCAATCACTGACATGGCCTGAAAGAAAAAAACATTGTTATTCATATATTCATGTTGTTTTTGCTCAGTTTCAAATATAAAAAGTCATTACAACTGTAACATCACCAAGCACAGAAAACCCTACAGGTATATTTTATAATGTGTTTCATCAATGAAACAAGGAATTGATTTTGTACATTTTACCACAGTTGAGGACTTTTTCTCTATTTTAATGTTATGAAATACAGAATTATTCATTTTATAATACAGCGCAGATGGGATGCTGCATTTATGTATGTTTCATGTGGCCATCATCACAATATCATTATTGATATTAATCACTTGTTGAATGCTATAAGCAAAATAGACAATGTCACTGTATCAAATACCAGATACCTTAAAATTAGATATTTCAATTAAATCTTAGAATTAACTATTTTTTGATGTTTTTCTGAATAATTTCACAGATTAAGACAAACAGCTGGGATGAGAAATATATAGACATTCACCAGTTATCATCTAGAAGTAATTGTACTGTGGTATCTTTGTTCCCTCAGTAACACCAATTATGACACAGACTCAAAATAGAAACCACACATGTGGACATCAACTACATGGTTTTCACTGGACAGAAGGGGATAAAACACTGTAATCTGAAAGTAACTAAAACTGTCAGCAGTCAGTGGAGCAAAAAGTATCATATTTCCTTTAGAGATCAAGCCACATAAGGAAATACTGAAGTTAAGTACAAGTATCTTACATTTGTAAGAAGTACAGTACTTGAGTAAATGTACTTAGTGTGGACATACGTGCTTCTTGTTAACAGGTTGGTCGACTGAGGCAAAGGGGGAGAGTAACGTTAGCTTTAGCTTTAGCTAGCTCTGGGACAGTTCGCTGCACAATTACCAAGCGAACACTAATAGCATCTTATTATCTTGTGGTCAAGAATAACTCGAGCTAAACAACTACTATATGACAATGTACACATCTTTCAAACAAAACACTTGTTTTGTTATCGGTGATGATCTATTTTATACAGTCTATCTATGGTGATGATGTACCGACAGCGCAGCCAGCAGCCGGCCGCATGTTTCCCGGCTAACGTTAGCCCGGAGCTCTCACCGTTTCTAAGTCAGAGCTGGAGATTTCCTTCTCCTCCGCGTAGTCCGTGACTCTCTCCAAGTCAGCGGCTCCGCTGTCATGTTTCCGAGGCTTTTCTGCCGGTTTTCCCGTGCAGTTATCCTCGGCTTCCAGGTCCAAATCGACGTCTCCCTCGGCCGCCATGTTTGCTCCAGTGAGGCCGGAACAAAAAGGAAGGTTCCTTCCAGCGTCGGACGGAAAACGGGGTAGTACCGGAAGAACAATTTAAAAGGAGAAATCCGTCGATTTATAAAATATCTTTGGACATTTGTATCACACTTAAATTTGACTCTGTGGTCCAGTCGTACTGTTTAATTGATAGAGATGTATTTCTTCACTTACCATTAACCTGTTTAATTTTCTGACATTGTGTACATTTGTTTTTTCCTCCTTATATATATATATATTATTATTATTATTATTATTATTATTATTATTATTTATTTTTTATTTTTTTGTGCATTATACATTTTCACTCTTCCTACTTTTCACTGCAGCCGCTTCACAGCAACTTCCCTCTGGATGAATGAAGTTCTTACTTATTTTGTCTTATCTTCAATTCACGGCAATTTCAAGATGTTTTCAGGAAAACATTGAGCAAAACAAAAAGAGAATATTGGTCAACAAGGACTACATAAAAATACAGAGAGTAGACAAAAGTGGACAGATGCATTATATGTATAAGATTCACATAATACATTTAGCATTGACTTGTAGAATCTTACTGTATGGGTGACCTATTATATCCCTTTTTGTGCAGTGGTTCCCAAAGTGGGGTAGAAAATATTCTTATCTACAAAAGGGGGGCCCTGCAGAAAAAGTTTGGTAACCGCTGCTTTAGTGTATCACAATGAAACAAGAGAGGCACCAAGTGCTAATGTATGAATGTATTAAATTAACATTATCATGACATGATAATGGTGACGTGTTACACTCACACTCACACTCACACTCAGACACACACTAATTCCTAGACTTGCTATTACTTCCTCTCCCTAGTTACAGGAGGCTCAGCAGTCCCATCTGGTCTTCTATTCTTATTCTATCTATTCTTATCCTTGTTTATAAGACCAAAATAAAACAGGCCCCGA
>CALSCE010009344.1:10644476-10665514 GCA_943593645.1 Bovichtus variegatus | reverse complement strand
AACAAACATTTTGTTTGTTCATTGTCGGTCAAGTGAATTCCTTTTTTTACTTACAGTCAAGACCTTTATTCCTGATTTGATCAAAAATGAATTAGCAGGTTTAAGACAACATATTAATATGTCAGATTTATCTACTATTTTGTTATTGTCTGACAGATAAGGAAAAGAAGACAACAACTGGATTATGTGTCCTTTTTAACTGTCCATATTACTAAATCATGTGCTCACCCTCGTTCTATTCCTGTCTGTTATAAGAGGTTTACTTGTACTTTAATACAAATCGCCCTTCAACCACTATAAAAGATTTCCTGTGTCTCCAGACTTCTCCAGCCCTTTGAGCTTTTTCAGTCCACCTACCAATAATCAGATTAAAGAGAAACCTGCTCGAGAGAAGGACTATAAACTATCTCAGTGCTCTCTGGTCTCCCTGGTCCATCCTTCAGGAGATGTGTGTGGTCGAGAGGAGTCAGGGGAATGGCACCGGGCTGGGAGAGACATCGTTGTCGTCATACCAACTCCTTCATCCTGCTGTATGACTGATGGCCGTCTGACTGTTTGGAGCTCTCATCTGCTGTCAGGCCTCGGCGACGTGATGTCGGGAAATTGGCTTCGGTCTCAGGTTAGACTCTGAAGGATACAACAGGTGTTTTATGGTAAATGTAAGATGATGCTGAGATGATAAAAGCATGACAGATATCTCTCAAATAAGGCAAAAAATAAGCAAAGGTAGTCTATTATATTTGGGCAAGAAATTATCTTGAAGAAAAGGAGAAAATGTTTTCTGGACAAAACTCTTGCATTTAACCCCATAGTGTACGACGAAAAAAGGGTAATACTTTAACATTTAATACATACTTTATAACACACTTAATGGAAGTTGTTTGGAGCTATAAAGGACATTTTAAGTGTTTATTAATGTGCAATTATTAATTCTCCTATTTTATATCATTACAGCTGAGTTTTACTATATTGCCATTTATTATGTTACGTATGTGTGTACAGCATAATATTCCACACATGTGATTGTTGAACATGTCGTTCCAGCATCAATGTTCTCCTATAACATCCTCCACTTTTCTATGAAGGCTGTGCAACACATTTAAAATACTTTTCACCCTTAGGCTTCTAAATTCTATTTTAAAAAATTACTAATTGGTCCCAACTCATGGCCACACTGGGGGCATAACATCTAATGAAGGGTCACGCGAGTGCACGTCGGTTCATTTTAAGTCATCACATGCTGTAGAATATTATTGTACAGTATGCTGCGGCATTTAACTGTCTCTTAGTGTCCACACACCTTTGGCCATGTAGTGTAAATCATACAATAACCAGCCAAAAGATTAAAAACCATTGCAACCAATATTTCAAGGTTAAACATCAGGTTTCGGCGTCAGACTAAAGCTCCATCTTCTTTTTCACCAAAGTTCAGAAATGAATATGCGAGTTAAAGAATGTGGTACAGATTCAGACACATTTAATAATCTGTCGTCAGTCTATGAGTTCTTACGAGCGCGTTGTGCACTCAGTCATGCCACATTATGAATGGGTACATTGTTTTCTATGGGAAGGATAACTGATTGTTCGCAGCTACATCATTAACAACAGACAGCTTTTTATTCACCTACACCTAAAAACAGGTTTAAAAGACAATGCTGGTCACAAACCGTTACCCCATTGTTTTGCTCAGAAAGAGTCCCAAATGAATAATGAATGGATCATTTTTTCTTGTCCTTTTTTTTTGTAAACAAGCTTGGATTTCAGCCAGCTGGTATTGCGCAAGCCTATTGAAACCATAGATTGAGCGCTTTCACTCAAGCGGCTATTTGCATGCGCTTATTTGCTTTTGTTTGTCCTCTTTGGCACAACTTCCTCTCCCACAAGGCAGCAGCAATTATCTGAGAGTGAAATGGGCCCCCAGGAATGCCGCTCAGAGCAACACGTGTTTATCACAGGGACTTACTGGTTCACACCCGCTCATGTTGGAGGGAGTAGTCCAAATTGAGATTAGGGATATTGCGTGAAACAATTGTTGTTTTTAAACTTGTGGGGAGGTTCTTGGTCCTAAAAATTGTCACACAATGCATATTTCTGGTTGTTTTAACAATATCTGTTCTGGGAGAGGACATGTTTAAGAGACAAATATCTAAACGCAAAATTCAGACACCCTCCGTCCTTACACCCTTGATTCAGACAAGGAAAAAATGGAAGAAACCGCAGGGAGAGCAGCTGAGGAGGGATCCCTCTCCTTGGACAGACAGACATTAAATAGACCAACATACTGTGTTACAATTGGAGTATAGACAAGGATGACCTGAGCCGCACAACCTCCCGCCATGAAGACATGGAAAAAGGAGGACAGACTTCACAAACACACAAGAGGCCAAACAGAAGCACATCATTCGCACAGAAAGGAGAATCAAACAACACACACACAGAGGGAGAGAGAGACAAGAGGAGAGGCTGAATGTCCTGGAGGACAAAGATCAAGATCCAACACATCTGGAATGAGGTTCCGACAGCCAGAAGAGAGACAGAGAGAAAGACAGAGGTCCCAGGACGGCCGGCGGTCCTGCTCAGAGAAGAGTGAAGAGAGAGGATGAAGAGGAGAAGGGACAGAGGGAGGGAGAGGGAGAGGGAGTGGATGGGAGGTTAGACGCTCATGTGCATGTGGGACAGAAACAAACGGAGGGTTAGAGAGATGCTGTGGCTTTCAAAACAGTATTCTTGCCTGAAAATTAAGGAAAAAAGATGAGTTTACAAAGTTTATTAAAGGCCTCAATAGAGTCACACTGTCTGATATCAGCAGGGAGGTTATTCCAGAGGAAGTGGACACAGAAAGAAAACACAAATGTCCAGAAACTGTAGTTAGTGTTGAAGACATGTAACAGTTGCTCGATGAATACTCCAGACTTATCATAATAGATCACAGATATTCACATAAAATATCTCTTAAACGCAAACAAGACTAAGAGTGGAAAGCCGTGCTAACGACTCACTTTGAGCGTAATGCTAATGTATGCATGCTAACATGCTTATGCAGCGGTGTGATGTTTCCCATGTTCACCATCTTAGTTTAGTGTGTTAGCAGCATGCTAACGTTTTGTTGTTTTCCAGGCATTTAGTCATAAACCACAGTATTGAACAAATTGCAATTCTGACCTCATGGTGGTGTTAGAAAAGTTAAGGGGATCACCGGAGTCATTAGGAATCCTCCTCTGGGGACCACGAATCTCTCTACATTATTTCATGGCAATCCATCCAATAGTTGTTTAGATATTTCAATGTGGCCCAAAGTGGTGGACTGACCGACCAAGCATGGCTAATAATTCTTATTTTTAAGTGCAATGACTCATGAAAATGTGATGGTGAAGATACATTTGATGCTACATGTGACATCCAGCTTTACATTTGTGATTTACTTTTACTTTATAATAACAGAAAAGTTATTAGATCACATGATGACCTTTTTTTAAATTTTAAAATGACAGATTAAATAAATGTGGAATATTCTGCGACAGTGTATTTCTAGCTGTGGGTGTCATTTGCTGTGCCTCCTGTGCACATGCCTACAACTGTTGCTTGGCTCAAAGTGCTCTGGGAGTCTTCGTTCACCGGGTTAGTAAGGCCAAGCTTCTTAGCAGAGTGTGAACTGACGTTTCCTCTTATTTAACCTCTTGTTTGTTACTCACTTCCCAGAAAGGGACTGCACGGCTTTTCTGAAGACTTAACAGTACAAGATTTGGCACAGGCCGCTTCTTTCCAACATGCATGTAAAGATGTGCAGTCCAGGAAAACAGCTCATCCTGCAGTATTTTTAATGTTAAGTAATCATAATGGGAATTTACTGATTTAAATAAATGTTCCCTTTGATACACTATGGTATGTAATACTTAACATATATTTTTGAAATATATATTTAAATAATGATAGAATTAATATGGATTCATATTCGTAAAATTGTATCCAGTGGTGGAAAGTAACATTTACTTAAGTACTGTACAATTTTGAGGTAATTTACTTTTTTTTACATTTCTACTTCTACTCCACTACATTTCAGAGGAAAATATTGTATTTTTTACTCCACTATTTATCTGATAATATAAAATATAATCAATGAATAAATTATGTATTATTATAGATTGAAATAAACTTTATTGATCCCCGTGGAGGAAATTTTCAAGCTACAGAGTAGTTTATAAAGTTATTAAAATGAGCTCCAATTTTACCAGCTGCAACATTAAAGTGATGAACACATTAATGCATCAATAATTATAATCCAGTAATATAATATACATTATTCTGAACAAGGAGTACTTTTACTTTTGGTACATTAAGTGTATTTTGATGCTAATATTCTGTACTTTTATTTAAATACATTTTTGAATGCAGAAAATGTTACTTGTAACAGAGTATTTTTTAAACTGTGGTATTAGTACTTTTCACAGAATAGAAGTTGTATAGTATTGACTGCTGTTTGGATGCTTATTTTGTTTTGAGATGAAATTGAGTTGACAGAAGTCCTACATTTATGTAGTTCATGGTTTTTCATGACAACAATAAGAACACAGGAAGAAAAAATATTTTGAGACTTCAGTTTAGACAAGTGTTTCATCGCTCTGAGAAAGAAAATGAACAGCCGCTGTTGCCTCAGATTAGAGATCTGTTGTCCATCACCTGTTGTTTACTGAAGTGAATAAAGTCAACAGGTCAGACTGAGAAAGAGGCTGTGCTGCAGAAGACACTGCCTTTATCATGTCGTCTGGCACAGACAGCATTTACTACATTTCTATGTAGGAGGAAGTGAGTTACAGGTGAGATGCAGTTCAGTGACAGATCACTGCAGTTTGATTGGACAGTCAGTGTCTTGCTCAGCGACGACTCAGAGTCCTGTCTGTGCCAGTGAAGGTCATCCTGACCGAGAGGAAGCCTGAACAACGACGGGATTATCCCGGTGCTCCGCCCTGCACACACTAACCGAAATCTAATCTGACTCTCTCCTCATGCGCCCAATGCTTTTTAACAGAACCAGACACATCATTTCATTTCAGGAAACAACTTCAGTGTTTCTACTGTCTGTCACATAGTTTAACACATATTTAACACATATCTGCCTCAAAACAGCTTGGCGTGGGCGGGTTCTGTAGGTAGGGGGCTGTGAGGCGTCAGGCATCAGCATCTAGACATCACACAGGGTTAATTGTTTCATTTTGTAAATCTGGATTAAACAGGAGTATTGGCCAATCCCAGTGTACTGTTGGGTTTGTGCACTGGGGGAAGGGAAGGGAGGGACAGATGGGACCGACACATGGTCCCCGTCAACCTCCTCCTCCTCCTCCTCCTCCTCCTCCTCACACACTCTTTGCCTAATCTGACCGGGTAGGACGGGGGAGGATGGGGGAGGGCACCGGGCATTCGCCACCAACTCTCCCTCTTTTCTGGCAGCACCCAGCACAGCCGCAGAGCTATAGCACGCAGGATATGGGCAAAAAAACAACTTCTTCCCCTGTGAGGCTGGACTGAGAGCGGCCGGACTTGGTGCTCATGCTGGGCTCAGCTCCCTTTAGTTAGTGTCCGAGCTGGACTAGATTTGCTGCTAATCCAGCATAAAGAGCATGTAGGGACAACCTGCTGGGATTTTACTTTTCATCGTCAGGCCTGTTAGAAGTTGTGTTCTGGCCTCTTTGAGGATGTGAGGATGCCATCTTCGCAGGCACGCTGAGAAAACCTGTTTGTGCTGGACGTTCATGGCCAAATGTAGAGTCGTCGTGGCCGATGAAAAGCAGTTCAGTGGCACAATGTCGGCTTCTCAGGGGATGAACCGCAGCGGCGCCTACAACTACTTCCTCAACATGGTGGCCTATCAGGTGAGAGCTGATGAGCAGCAGCACAGGAGGCAGTCACTGCAGCTGCAGTTTGAAGTTTCTGTGTCAGTTTAATATTGATTGTAAAATAAAAAGGTATTTTTCTTAGTAGGTGATTATTTATTAAGTCTGGAGTTGATTTTATTAATAAGCATACTGGTAGAGGGATTTTTGTATTTAATATTCTACATAAATAATTAGATATTTTATTTTTCATTTAGTGATGAAAGTATTCAGATATTTTATTTCAGTAAAATTAGCAATACCATAATGTAAAAATGTTCCCTTACAAGTACATTTCCCGCTTTCAAAATAAAGGTAAAGAAGTGTTCTCACAATAATATACCTAAAGTATCAAAAGTTAAAGTACTTGTTATGCGGAATGGCTCCCTTCAGTGTTATTTTACTACATATATTATTTCATTATTATCACTAATGTATTAAAATGCTTCACTTTAATGTTGTAGCTTGAGGTGGAGCTATTTGTTTTTGAAATTCAAAATACTGAATTTTTAAGTTAAATCTATCGATGCATCATATTTCATAAACTGATCATAGGTCAGAGCAAACGATTGAATAAATCCCTCTTAAATGAAGTGGAGTAGCAGTATAAAGTAGTATGACAGGGACATACTCAAGAACTGTAAAGTACATGTATCTCAAAATCTTACTTAGGTACATGTATGATGTTCCCCCCCTGTATTTATCTCTGGCAAAGATGGACTTCTGTTCCTGTGATTTTGTCTCTAGTCGTAGTGATTTTCATCTTTTAACCTTAACTGAAGGTTTCCAGGGGTTGATCAAAACATCAGTTTGAATTCAGCAACACGTACTTCCTTTATCAAGCTTATAATACTCTTTTTATATTTTGTTGAAGCTGATTCAAGTTTTTTGTGCCTAAGTTTGATGCAGTGTTGTTGTACTGAGTTGCATCATATTGTCTGGTGTTCATGTTATTTTGTTCACCTCCAGTAAGCTCCTCTATGGGTTTCTGAAAACTTTTTTCTTTTTGAAATGTCTCTAAAAACTCAGTATTTTGTGCTTGCTGACATCAGAGAGAAAGGAGAAGTATTGCATCATCATCGTCATTCACATATTTCCATATTTCAATGTGAAATGTGTGAGGAGCAGATGATGACTGAGGGATGGTCATTCTAGATTAGTACATTTTCAAACATGTAAATCTCCCAAAGCTACATAGGGAGCTGAAATCTGCTGAAACGAATGAATTGTTGAGCAAGAAAATAACACACCGTAGAACATGTATTGTTGCACAGTGTTCCACATTTAATTTTTAGTCTTAGTAAAGTCACCAGAGCTCAGAGATGTATGTAGCTCCTGATTGGAGAGTTTTTTTTTTGTTGAGAGTTGTTTTGGTGCTGGGGCAGCCAGTGTTTAAGTGACTGTGATGACTGTCAACTGATGAAAACACTAGTGGGGTGGTGAAAACAAAAGAAAAACTATTTGTTAGTCTGTCTCTCAGTAATATCTCACTTCCCCACCAGGTCTGTGGAACCATTGGTTCCTAGAGAGGACATACATCCTGAGTCACAAACATATAGTCTCATTTAAAAAAAAAAAGTAAGTTCAGTAATTTAGTAGCGAATGTTACTCAAGCATAAGGAAATGTTGCATTTGTTGGGGACTATTTTCAGTGGCAGATGAATCCACATTTGGTGCTCTAGTGAGTATTTGTGGCAGCAGGACGGTGTGTGTGTGTGGGAGTCAAAATAAAGTACAGTGTGTGTGTGTGTTCATGGTGATGAAGGAACATTCAAGGCTCATTGATGTGTTTTAAATCGTTATTTTTGACAACAAGGGAGCGTATGGCACAGAGGAAGAATATATATCAGCTTTGATTCACACACACACACACACAATACTTGTTAGCAATGCTAGTGGTTTGGCTCTACGGATGGAAATGTCAGTCAGTCTGTCGGTCGATCGGCCCACTGCTGTGGCTCAGGCTGAAATATGTCAACAACTTTGGGTGAATTGTCATGAAACTTGATGAATGATGAATCCTACTGACTTTAGTGATCCTATGAAGTTCCCTCTCGTGCCATCATCAGGTCAAACTTTTGATTTATCCAATACTTTGTTTTTTGACCAATTACCCACCCAGTTCATTATCAGCTACACTTTGTTGTTAATGTTAGCAAGACGGTGACAACCATTATATCTGCTGAGCATCAGCATGCTAACACTGTGAACATGTTAGATTGCTGATGTTAGCATTTAGCTTAAGCACCACTGTGCATACGTACAGTGTCACAGAGCCGCTAACAAGGCGCTCTAACTAAATTTAGTGGAATCAACTAATTGTTGGTTTTTGGTCTTTTTATAGGATTTGTTGACAATAACAAAAAGGCAGAATATTAAATTGCTAACTTGTAACTTTTGAAAGATTAACTTGTTTTGGTACCACTGGTACAATACGTTTTAAATGTCTTAGATAAACATTTCAGTGGTTTTATCACAAGAGTAAAACAGGAATTAGACAAACTCTACCTCTCTGGGAAACATATGTGTTGGTTCATCCTGTGGTTCCATTCCTCTGGTCACCTAATGATGATGCAAGCTTTAAACGCTTGCTTTAAAGCTTGCATCATCATTAGGTGAATGTTGCTTTAAACTTTAAACTTTAAAGCAAGTGAGTCAAGAGAATCATGGGAAATTAAATGAAATCCTATGTGCAGTTATCCTGTAATTTACCACTTGTGGCCGCTGTTCTGCAAAAGTTAAACAGAGCATCAGGTGGGAATGAAAAAAAACATGTAATTTTCACTTTTTTATGGTGCAATGATGAAAGTGTCAGCAGAGGCTCCAGTACATGACCTTGACGAACTCCTCAACAATGGTTGTTTGTGTTATAAAAACCCAGATATACAAACAAATTACATAAAAGTTACTTAATTAGCTGTCACATTGTGAACAGTACAACAAGGTGGCATAAGGTACATAAAGAACGAAACATTATTCACCAAGAAGAAGAGTTATAAAACAAAGGTTAGATTAACATATATTCTGTAACACCTAAAGGAAGATAATGTGTCCACAAGTTAATAACACCCCTTTCGAGTGACAATAGGCATGTTTTTTACTTTAACTTATCATTATGAAGTAAATGATGATTGCACAATGTAATGGCTGTAGAATAATGACATAGATTGGTTCTCTATAAGCCTCCTTAACCATGCAATTCTGTCTGCCACTGGGTACAATCTGCTGGGAAAACGAAGGCTCGATTTACGTCACAAAAGTGTGTCAACCATTGCACAACGAAAACAGGAAGAGGATGGCGCTTTTGATTTCCCTGGTAGCTTTCGGTAGCAATCCCCAGCTACAGTTGTAAATTTGTTGCAGTCAGGAGCAGAAATGGCAGATTGTGGAACAACCAAAGTAACTGTGGAAAAACAAATGCAGGGTGTCCTGTGATGTTGGTAGTTGCTCGCCTCCGGTTGTCTTGGCGACAGCGGCGCCAAACAATAATGCTATGTGAGGCTCTCAGATTAGCTTCTTGAATACTTCAAGATAGAATCATTAGAACAAGAAATACCCTTCTTCACGTGGCAGGGAGACTGCATCATTAGGAACTACACATAAATGATGCTCACTTATTGGTTATTCCTCAACAATACACTGTATACTGTGTGACCGACTGTGTTATGTGTGTTTCTTTGCGGATATGAGCCCTCTCACTTACTGCAACAGCTTCACAGTGACTATTAATCCTGCATTATAAAGCTTAAAGTAGATCAGACATGTGAAGTGGTTAGAGCAGTCATGAAACACCTGGCTGTCTGCAAGATGGCTCAATAAAGGTTAGAGGTTCTCATAATAGCATTTTCATTGTCCATTTGTTGTTTTTACAAACTGAAAAAGCTCACCAAGAATCAGCACAGAGACTGGTTTGTGCAGTCTGTAGAAAGTAAAATATGATTTAATAAAATATAGAAAATCGTATTATTGACTATTCATACCTCTGAGTGTACGTTCAGCCACAGGTTCTATAAATGAGAGATTAATATATATAAAATAAATATGATTTGATTCAGGATTTAGGGATTAAATTGAATGGCTGATTTTGTTTTAGGTTGGAAACATACAAATAAAGCACCAATTGGTCCACGTAGCGGATCCAACAAAATCTCATGTATTTAATCTTTCTCTAAATCCTGCATGGTGAGGCATGTTGGCAGCGGCCTCTCAGAAAGTAGGTTATTTTCTGATTCGTGGGGGGATTTGCGGTTATGAGCATTACCTCCAGTCACAATAGAAACTTTCAAATAACTTTGCTTCTCGTTGTTGTGTTACATACAAGGCAGTTGGAGTGCAGATAACAAATCATTCTTTAACTATGTTTGTGTAGCACTTTTAAATGCAAACAAAGGCAAATGAAATCAAAAAGGAACAAAGAAATGTAAAAACAATGAGCAAACAAATCTAAAATGGCAAGAAAAGAACTGCATGACTAGAAGAAACATATTTAATGAATTATAATAAGTAAATATAAAGATAGATTGAGATGATGAAGGACCTGCTGTGAGAGCACTCCAGATAAATACAACATTTCTTTGAACTATTTGATACTTGAAGAGATCTCCGGATAGAGACAAAACGCTGACAAACTGTCCCTTTAATTCTTTTTTGACCCATCCATGAGAAGATATTGGATAATCTTCTCTGCATTATCCATCAAATTACGACCTGCTATCTGGATTCAGTGCTGAAATCATTCTAGGAAAACATTTCTGCTTCTCTTGAGTAATTCCCGGATATTGAAATTCATTGAGCATGAACAACATCACATGTACATAGCTGAACAGTTTTTATCTGTCCCATGATGCAGTCAGACCTCCAGACTGTAATCTGCAGAGTTTGCTGAAGCATCAGACAGATGTGCGTGCAGGTTTTTGCCTCCTTAGATTTAGTACAGGATCAGCGGTGATGTGCTGCCACAGCCCCGATTTATCAGAATCAGAACCATCCAGATGCCGTCTGCCTCATTAGATTAATCTGCCACCGGCCGCCTCGCTGCCAAACAGTCTGTGACTTGTCTGACACACTGACCTCCAAAAGTCTTCAGTGCTGTTCATAAGGTGTTTAAGTGTCGTGACGGAGAGTCTGAAAACTGAAATATAATCGAGTCTCTTTAGGATGCACAGCACAGATGTAGGATCATTTTCATGGTCCTAAGAATGAGTCCACATGTTGGCATTTCAAAAAGGCAACAAATGCAACCTTGGCTTGTCATACTTCACATGTATCAGATCCTGTTTAACATCAATCAAATATTTGAGTGCAAAGACTTGAGACATGTGACTTGGGACTTGCAAAACAACGACTTGGTCCCAACCTTTGGTGTTTTTAGTGTGAGATGCTGAGCTGCCTCCGTCCTCTCCTCCTCAGATTTGCTGTTGCTGTGGACCGGCTCCCTGCTCTCTCTGCTGTGCCTTCTGTCCTCCTGTGAAATCCTCCACCAGCACGCGGGTCATGTACACCCTCTTCCACATCATGAGCTGCGCCGTCTCCTGCCTCATGCTGTCCCGCACCGTCTCCGAGCTCGTCAGGGAAAATGTGAGCACAGGATCTTATCCTCCATGAAGCAAATTAAAGAAATGAACAGAAATATATATATATAGTATATACACTATGTCTGGCAACAGAACAAGAGAACTCATATTATATATAATCATATATAATAGTATATAATCATCATATAATCATTCTGTACAAACGCTCTGACACACATGACTCACAGTGCAAACACATTTGGAGTAAGCAGGGAGACGAGGCCCTGACATTTTATTCTGCAGTCCTTTTATACCCCGAGAGGATTAGTGATTGGCTGCAGGTCGACAGGTAGGAGGACGACAAACAGAGACACATTTAATAGTTAATAGAGAAAATACAAATGCAGCCATTTCAAGTGGACATACATGAAGAAGCCAGAAATAAATAAATAAATAAAAATAAAAATAAAATAAAGCACTTGAAGAGTTACTGTGACGTGACTTATGTCATACCCCTCCCTCTGCCATGTTTCCTGTCTAAATCTATTTACAATTAAGGCACAAATGCCAACAAGTTGATGGTCAGTTGACCTTCTGTAAGCTTTACTTGCAACATGGAGTGCGTAATGATTTTCCACCACGCAAATATATGATCAAGTGCATCACACATTTAAAGTGCGCGCCTCGTTTTGGTTGACATACATTAAAAACCAGAGGGCACGATTAAGTGAAGTTTATATTTACTTTAACTGAAGAAACAACATCAACAAAACGTATCTTTGTGCTCTCAGCTGGGCTTTGGAGAATGGAAGTTTAGACAGGTCCATCTGCTCTGAATGTGAACGATGATAGAAATCCTTTTTATTATCATGAGCGTTTTAAAACAGACGAGCATGTGTGCGCGTGTGTGTGTGTGTGTGTGTGTGTGTGTGTGTGTTTCAGGTGCCTTTCTTCAACATGGTGTGTGACCAGGCGCACGGCGGGGGCCACTGTGAGATGCTGGTGGGTTACTCGGCGGTGTACAGAGTCTGCTTTGGGACGTCGTGTTTCTACTTGATGATGGCGCTCTTTCTCATAGACGTGAAGTCCAGTCAGGACTTCAGAGCGCTCATACACAACGGGTCAGTGCCGCACAGTTTACGCCACAAAGATGTTCCTGCTGGCAAAAGACAATGTCATCGTGATTGATTTTAGTATTTTAGTGGTGTTTTTTTTTTTCTAAAGACTTATAGATGAGAATTACAGATGCAATTACACATCATTCTGACAAACAGGAGACGAGTTGTTCTGTGTTTGAGTGTCAGACAATCATGAATACAACACTGTAGAAATACAGGACTTTTGTGCTTAAAAGACAAAACAACAAATTCAACAACAAATTACATGACATAAATTAAAACCTGCCAGCATAAAAAATATAATATGAATAAAAGTGTCGCCAAATGTATTGCCAAATGTGCTGACAAATATGCGATCAGAAAGAAGGACATGAATTACTGAAGACTTCACCTCCTTTCAGCTTCTTTAGAAACCTGAAATTCCCAAATC
The DNA here is from genome assembly GCA_943593645.1 of Bovichtus variegatus. NCBI lineage: Eukaryota > Metazoa > Chordata > Actinopteri > Perciformes > Bovichtidae > Bovichtus > Bovichtus variegatus. The sequence continues at coordinate 10,652,586 of CALSCE010009344.1, read as the reverse complement.
TACCCCCCCAAAAAAAAAAGAACTCCATAATAAACCTTTTCACTCAATCTTCCTGCTTTACTAATCCGAAATAAATCTTGGGAATTTTCTCTGAATTAGTTTACAGGAGGTAATTTCCCCGAATCAGAATATTTAGAATGGACCTGTGGCCCTTCCAGAAATGTTTCCACACCTCTCTTAAATTCCTGTAAGCCAAGGTGTTTTGTCCCTTTGCTCCCATGACCCGGGCGACTGGTCTATTTGAAGCCCTTTGTTGTCACACTTTCCATTACAGCCGATTAGAGCGGTGACTCATTTCAGATTAGGATTAGACAGACTGGATTGCTGGTACTCACTGGTGTGAAAATATATATAGAGTGTTTGCGGTGCCAAGGTAAAATGTTTCAGAGTCTTTGTGGTCTGTAGGGGAGGCAGGGAGTGACCCAGTGCCCCACTGAAACCTTGTGTGTCCTCTTAAAGAGCAGACAGAGGCACAGGGACGTCTTCTTCAATCACAGAAATGTATTGTAATGTACATATATCACTTATTACATGCACATTTAAAATAAGCATTTATGTATTTCTTAGTTAATACTATTTTAAAAATATAAATATGAAATGAATAAAGTAAATATGCAACGTTTAGTTCAATGTTTTCAGACATTACTGATGTAAAATATACATAAGAGATTTAGTTGTTTAGTGACGAGGGATGCGATCTTATTTTATTGCTGCAGAAGGCAACCCTTTTGTTTTAGTTTTTACTTTACAGGTTGTACCTTTACAGTGTTACTTGCTAATTCTCATCAGAGAAGCAGAAAATCCTCACATGTTAGAAGCTGGAATCAGTAAACATTTGGCATCTTTGCTTGAAAAAGGACTTAATGTTCTGCTGATTTATTGACTAATCATTTCAGTTTCATTTTGGACACATACTATTTTAATCCTACAGCAGAAGGATGATATGTTTATACCTACATACGGTATATCTGTTGAATACTGTATTTGGATTTTAAACAGTGGTCAAAATGTTTCATTTTTTAAAAAACACTACGCAACTCAGGCAAGTCTCTAAGTTATTATATTAGTTTTTATATCACGCTGAAATGAATGACTCCCGGGAACAATACAAAATGGATTAAAAAACAATGTAGACATGATTTGCTAAGAGGTTAGTCATAATGTAAAGAATACATCATTTATAGGCTCAAACAAGCAAAACAACTGGTAAAATGCTTTAATTATAAAATAACAATTTTTTTAAACATTCATTTTGATTCATTATCGGTGACCCACAGAGTTATGTGAATGGAACGAACAATCAGAAGAAAACAAAATAAAGAAAAATGAAACAAAACATTTAAAAAAGTTACAAAAACAGTTTTTCTCTGTTGTCTCTCCTGTCGACCTGCAGCTTCTGGTTCCTGAAGTTGATCACTCTGCTCGGGATGTGCACCGCTGCCTTCTTCATCCCAACAGAGTCCTTCCTGCATGGTGAGACCCTGAGCCGAGGCCGTTTTCTGTCACTCTGCAGGGAAAATGAATCCATACTGAGATTAAATGTGACGTTGATGATCGTGTTAGTGCACCTCCTCCTGAGTCATGCTAGAAGGCAGCAGAGAGCCGCTCCTGAACACTCCCCAGGTGGACTCACCGCGGTGAATTATTGGACCATAAATCTCTGCAGCTTGATTTCACTTTGTTTGGGAACAATAAATCTGATGGTGATAGAAGCCTGATACCAGAGCTGATTTATGATTCACAGTTTGTTCTCTTTCTCTGTTTGTTTCTCTCTCTCTCACCTGAAATAAATCAAACTTTATGTTTCTTCTGTTCTCTCTCCCTTTCTCTCAGCTTGGCATTACGTGGGTGTGGTGGGAGGATTTGCCTTCATCCTCATCCAACTCATCCTCATCACAGCTTTTGCACACACCTGGAACAAGAACTGGTGAGTGAGAAAATATTATGTTATAGTATATGTCATTTTACACTGTAAGAGAGACATAAATCAAGACATAGAACATTTCTGAAATGTGTGCTACAAACTGGTGATAAATGAAATAATATGACCAAAAGTTAGTAGACACACCTGTCCTCAATTCAAAGATAGATATGTATTAATTGAAATGTATTGACATTTTCCGGTACAGGATATACATCCTCCATAACCAGACACTCTAACTACATCAAACAAACAATCCAACTAAATAACACCACAGTATACTTGTTTAAACTAACAATCATTTCACAAATAATCACAACTGTAGACAGTATTTCTCTTCCAGCTTTGTGCCACGACTCTGTGTTTGTCCCTTTCCCGTTTCAACATGACAACGTCCTCGAGCACAACGCCAGCTCCATAAAGAAATGGACTTACAGTATCATTACAGCTCTAATTAAATCTTGTTTAGAGAACAACAGTACCAACATCTTAGCACATGAGTAGCAGGACTGGCTGATGGAGGGTTGATGGAGCTGTGGCAGCAAACAGCATGAGGGCATCGGCAGAGATGTTGTGAGCAGCGTCGGGTTAAAAGTCCTCGCTGTATGGATAAGATTGATGTCCCTCGTCAACTGGTAGTCGAACAACTGATGAACGAGCCACTGATGGTGAAGCATGAATGACACAGCTGATTAGCATCAGTTCACACAAGCGCGACTTCACTACTCAACACTCGTTTTTCTTTTTTTTATTTGTTTGTTTTTTTTTTACGTTTGTTTACAATGTTGACATCTCCTCATTCATTCAGCCAGACTCGTCCTCAGACAGCTTCTGCTCCAGGTGTGATTTACTGTGGCCAGCTGTCTCCCTCAGCCACCTCTGAACTCTGCTGTGACATGGCACAGTTGTGGCTACAACTAAGAGGATTTATTCATTCAGGACATTTTCCAAAGCACACACACATAGCTAACAATCCTCTTATTCCCTTTTACAGCGGTAAAGAGTGTCTCTCGCTTCTGGGTTTGCAGGTCAGAAGACAACCTGCTCCTATGTGTCTATACATGCTTTTTTTTTCTTCAGCTTCAGCACTAAACTGTCACATTTCTCCTAACCACATGTGCTTCACAATGTAGCTGGTAGCCACATTTAATGCTCCAAAAATGCAATATTGTTCTCATTATCTCCTGGAACTTTGGCACTCTGTTACTTCACATGTTGAGAGTCATTGTCGGAGAGAGAAATGAAGACAAAGAACTGGACTTGTAGAGCCACAGTGCAGAATCACCTGTTGCATGGGCTGTTTTTTTTTTTTTTTAGCTGTTAAAAGATTAAAGACTCCTAACTCAGCATAGAGCAAATCCCAAACAACAAACAAAAAGCTTAGGGCTGTCCCACTGTCAACTTTTTAAGTGCATGAGGGCTCTCTAGCAGACACTTTAACCCTTTATACACACTCTCCGTAAGTCCGCATTTCTGCATAATTACCCTTAATTCATAGCATTTAACGTTTTTTAACGTTTTTTACAAGTATTTAAGATCCATAAAAAACACATGAACTCAGAGGAATGAAAGCATAGCCTATCCTATATTACACACCTAGTTATTGTGACGAAAGTAAAAAACCTAAAATAAAAAGTTGCAAACCCCAAATTGTTCTTGGTGTGTGATGTTATGGCGTCGCCACGGTATCGTGATATGTTAGATGCTTTAATTGCATAAGAAAAATCTACACATCGTGGCTTTAAGATGCAACAAGGCTGCATGAATTCTCATTTTAGGATGATGCACTAGCATGTGCCTACTTTTTTCATTCAACTAAGTGCAGTAATTCATGAGAAAACAAGGAAAATGCTCATACAAATATTAAGAAATCCTGGATTTGCACCATAAATAAATCACTCGTGACCTAGATTTATGGCAACCTTCATCTTAAATCTGGGAACAGGTGTTTCTGATATCAAACAGTCCTAAAAACATAGCCCCCCCTTGGTGGAAATAACATTATTGTAACACTTTAGGTGTGTTTCTTTGTGACACATGCAGCATCCAGGCAGAACTTGCATATATCTGTGCAGGATGCATGTGAAGCTGAAACCCTCTCTCTGTCCTCTAAGGTTGACCGGAGCAGCAGAGAACAAGCGTTGGTATATTGCGGTGATGTGCGCCACCCTCTTCTTCTACACTATCGCTACCATGGCCTTCACCTTCATGTACAAGTACTACACACACCCCATCGCCTGCCACTTCAACAAGGCCCTGCTGTGGATCAACCTGGGACTCTGCGGCCTCATGTCCTTCATTGCCGTCACACCGTGCGTGAAGCAGAGTGAGTTGATGAAACACACTCGCATGTCTGTCATCGACTCTCAGTGGTGAAATAACACTTAGTCCATCCCCAGCTATGCAAACACCCCTCTGTTGAAACCAGTGCTGCCGCAGATAATAATAATAATTAGATGTAAGCTAATATTCTCCCTTTAAGAACCAAACGTTGACTGCGATCCGGCTTTGTCTCCACATGTCTGGGTTTTATGATGGAAACATACTCCTGCTTACAGAGGTGTACCACTGTACATTTACTCAGTAGGCTACTGATTTTACAACAAAACACATGATTAATTTAGTAGAAAACAATCTCACCACCAGGTGCATTTAGTAGCTGTTCTGGAGCTTTTGATCATATCACATAATCTTCATCGGTATATGTTTTTTGTCCGGTTACCATAGAGATATGCAAAAAAAAAAAAAAAACACTGGTAAAGAGTTTTGCTTTTATGTATTTTGACCCCAACTCCCTCTCTCTCCGTCTCTGCAGAGCAGCCTCGGTCGGGACTCCTACAAGCCTCCATCATCAGCTGTTACGTCATGTACCTCACTTTCTCTGCGCTGTCCAGCCGCCCGCCAGAGAAAGGTACGCGAACTAACCAGTCACAGAGCAGAAGCACTGCAACAGATCTGTGCAGCTCCACTGTGACACTGAACATGTGTCTCTGTCCAGTGTTAACACTGACACACAAACCTCTCTAACATGGACACACTTTTAGGCGATTTTCAAGGTTATTTTTGTATATTGATTAAAGAGAAACATATGGTAAAGAAACGGAAACGAAAATGCTCCCATACATGCAGTCCACTTTGCTTGCAATCCTCTTTGTGCTTAAATGTTATGAATAACACCTTTTTTGGGGAAAGGTGAAGTAGCTTTTTTTGCTTTTAACCAATCAATATTCTTGAAAAATAGGTTGAATGACTATGTGTAATATGAAAGGGGCTGCTCATAGTGACACACCCACACTGTGAGGCAAGCATACACTCTTGGAGGAATACTAATAAAACTAGGTAACCTAGTTGAAAGGTGTTCTTCAATATTCACTCCAGCTAGGTTTCAGAATGCTCTAAATCTCCCTCAATCGGAAAAGTAAAGACAGCAAAGAAGTCTGAAAAGGACCTAAAGACCAGTGTTTCTGACTGACATATCGGCTGAAATGTTTACATTAAGTCAAGGCAGGATCAGAAAGAGTGGGCAATTATCTACCTCTATTAAAGAAAGGGCGTCATCACACCTGAGAAAACACGGCTCCAGATGAATGTTAATTTTTTTCGAGGTCGCCATCCTGTTTTTTGGAACCAGAAGTAACACGTTGCAAGACAAAAACAAGGACAACACCGTAGTTGCGACCTGTCGATCACAAGGTAGCCACTCCCTAAAGCATAGGGTCTATTTTGCTTTATTGTCTATTTTACGCTAAATGGGACCATAGTTTACCAAATGAACTCATGTTGTATTGAGGATAACTTGAAACTAGAGATTGAGAACATAAACTCGTCAGGAAAATGTTTACTGAAGGAATAAATCTAGAGAAGACAATTTAAGACATTTTCTCATAGACTTCTACACAATCTGGCTTATTTTTGTAACCAGTTGAGTCGCCCCTTGCTGGATATTAGAAATAAAACAAGTTTAAGGCACTTCTGCATTAGTTTCACTTTTCAGACCCAGAGGTTGGCGCTTGTTCTAAATCGGAACATATTCTTTATTTTCACCAACAGATAAAAGACTCTTATTGTGAAATGTTTCAAAATGTGTGTGTTTGTATCTCACCATACTGTCCTACTTAGACCTAATACTGAAGAGCCCCCCCACACACACACTCGTATTTTAAAATCCTCTATAATTTGCCTTTACTTTCCTCATAATGACTCACCTGTTGGCTCTAGGTAAGACAAAGAGCCTCCACATGACTGAGATATTAGTGCAGAGGCTTGTCAGAGGCCCCTGTCTTATCCCGGGTTTACATCTTAATGGCACGCATGCAAATAAAGACGTACACACAGGTCCACACACAGATAATCTGGGATGAGATGTGCTCTGACATGCTGCCTGCTGGGCTGGTGGCCTGTGGTTAGGGCAGACAGAAGGATATTTGTTTCACATTCCTCATGAATCCATTGACAACATAATTGCACAGGAATATAGACTGTACTGTATATCCCACACAGCTCGTCCTGTTGAGCATATGAAATGCAATGCATTGTTTAGATCGGTGCGTAAAGAGTGATCTATACGTCTGTTTTATACATCGGAGGTAAGGTCGGATAACACAAGAGGTTAAAGAAAAAACACACAACAAAACCGTTTGGGCCTAATTGTTTGTTGGTGTATTTGTATTTGTGATATTGTGACACAATGGCAGGAAATGTTTCTGTGATGTAAAACATCTACAGTAATTGATTCATCAGGTGTTGGTGTCCTTCAGATTTAGAGAGGAAATGCTACACATGTAGCAAAAAGACAAATGTAGTTGCAGAAAACAGACCAAAATGTAATGCAGCCACAGCATTACATTTTGTAACAGGAAATTGAGTCCTGTTCAAGACTGCAATAGATAATGATGTCTTTCCAACGCTAATCCTCGGCTCTCCTGCGTAACTATGCACATACAGCTTGGAAAACAGCTAATCTGATTTTCTTTTTATGCCTTATAAAACTGACAATCATTCCAAATGAGAACTACACTAACTGCCACTAATTGTGTTGAATAGAAAGGGACTTGACGTAAACCGGCAACAAACTGATTGATAAGATAGATTTAATTTTGGTCCTTTTTTTTTCTCACCGTAAAACTATTGCTTTTTATGTCCATAGTAAGCGCTGTGAATCTAAGCTAAATGAAGTAACTGTCCTCTGTGGGGGAGCAAGTTACAAACCTTTCAGAGCCAGCTTTCAAACCTACAAGGGGGGAGTGCTTTGTAGTCCACACTGGGGGTGTATCCATATCCGAAAACGGTACTAGGGAAATCACAAATAATGTGATGGAAACAGATATTTGAAGAAGCTTGTTATTATTCAGGGAAAAGAAAAACATTCAGTGTTCAGACAGTTCATTAAACTTAGTTTGGTTTAAAAAAAATATGGTAAAGAAAAGGAAATGAAAATATATATAGAGAGAGATTAAAAGTACAGTACGAGAAATACATTTCATGTTTAATTATATGCCTATATTGAATAACTGTGATGATTTGAAGGCATAAGATTGCATTCCCAGTAATATCAGTTTATAAAATACAACATTTACCGGTTAAACATTTCTTCTATCTGAGCACAGATACAGAGACAGTTAATGACCTCTAGTCCACACATGGATGTTTGGTGGAGTATTCCATTATGCCCCTCTCCTCATTTCCTTTTTTATCAAACATGCTGTTATCCACAGAGGCATACTGTACGTGTGAGTGTATAGTTGTGTGTACAGTCGGTGTGTGTGAGAGTCCCGGGGCAGCTCAGGACATTGCAGCAACTTGTTGAGAAAATATGCACTCTGAGTCTGTTATAAAAACACCTTTTCACTTGTGAACCACACGCACACACAAACACACACATACACACACACACACACACACACACACACGCACACACTCTGCTGTGCTCTGTAATATTTAATTTCCACCTACTGTTGCTGAGTTTCCTTTCTCAGCTGCTTTAATTCAGGGTTACTTCACCTGTCATACTATCATCTTCATGGGGGATGTGTGTGTTAGACAAAGAGATCCATCTGTGTTACTGTCTTCTTAGGTCCGTGTTTGCCTACTCTGTCCCCGGAAGGCTTATTCTGCTCTATGACCTCACCATGACAAACACACGCACACACACACACACACACACACACACACACACACACACACACACAC
>CALSCE010009344.1:10633675-10644466 GCA_943593645.1 Bovichtus variegatus | reverse complement strand
ACACACACACACACACACACACACACACACACACACACACACACACAGAGAGAGTAATCCTCATGTTTCTGAGAGGAAGAATTAGTCTGGAGTGAGTGCAATTGAAAAGACAACTCAGAGAGCAGGACATGTGCTCTCTCCCTTGACGACTGTGTGCGTGTGTGTGTGTGTGTGTGTGTCATGGTGAGGTAACAGTCTGATTCCTGTAATTAGCAAGTGTTTTCACTGAGTTCCCCCCCACGCACACAACACACAAATGCAAAACTTCTCTCAGGAATCCGCAGTCGGCTGAAAACTGAAACCCTGACCCCCTCGGAGGTTGTGCTGGATTTGTGAGTTTGTGCAAGTGTGTTTGGGAGTTAGAGCTTGTGCACATGCATGCACATGTGTGAGCATACACTACATATTTGTGAGGACTCTGTGTTCACCTCAGAGAGTGTCCAGAGGGTTTGTCTATTAGAGAGAGTCCCAGAAGGGAAAGTGCAGCTGAGACCCCCTTTTTTACAAGAAAGAAAGGAATTTCCCAGGAAATGAAACGAAGGAGGGAGAAAGAAAGAAGAAATTAGGAAAGTGACACCTGACCTGCATTTGGTACCTTTTCTCTGTGGTGTTGGCATAAAACAAAACACAAAGTATAGTGTCAAAAATGAAATGTAATAAAGCAGCTATGTATTATGTACCTGTTGTGAGTAAAAGTATGGAACAGGATTAATGATATACATTTCTTACCAGGGGCCCCCATGTGTTAGGGCAGGGGTCATCAACTCCATTTGTCAAAGAACGAGAATCTTTCTCAGCAGACACTGTGGGGGCCACACTTTGAAATGTACTTTTTAATTGTTTAATATTTTCACTTTCTGATGAAATGCATGCTAATGTTGAAAAAATACAAAGTGACCAAAACAACTACAAAGCCATCCAAAATAGCTGCAAAGAGACACAAAGAGACCACCAAGAGACCCAGAACGACCAAGAAAAGGATTAAAACAACCATAAAGAGAAACAAAGCAACTACAATACGATGTAAAACGACTACAAAAAGGTGCAAAGCAACAACAGACGCAAAAATAACTACAACAAGACCAAAACAACTGGAAAGAGACACAATGACTACAAAGAAAAACAAAACTACAACAAAAAGAGGCTAAATAACTATAAAGTCTGTGTGTCTTGCTCCTATGTAGGAGACGTGGTGGGGTCCGCCCATGTAAATCCCTGATGAACCTGAAAGGTGCAATAGGCTGCACAACTGTTTCCATTTTTTTTTGGTTATTGCACAGAAATATGCATTAATAGCTAAAACAAATGTTCCTCATGAGGAAAACATACAACAGTGATGCAATATGAGGCTGGTCTTGTACATGTACATGCCGTTATTGTCTTATATTCACTTTGCAGCTTCTCCAGAGTCAGTAGTAAACACTAACTGCCTTTAATTGTTTTCCAAAGAAAGAGACTGGTAGAAAAACCAAAAAGGCCATTTTCCCTGAATGATACTGTGCAGAAAGTTTACGTGCTGTGTTGTTTTCTGTGTCAGTGGTGTATCAGGGCATGAACATGACCGCATGTTACCCCAGTGTGGGACAAAATGGCATCCAGAATGAAGGCAACGCTGTGGCCATTATTGGAGCTGCCATCATGTACTGCTGTGTCCTCTTTGCGTGGTGAGTCGTCTCTCTATATTTCAAAAGAATCCGTATGCAAATAATTTCTCTATATACAATGTCATTACCATACCATTATACAACATAATAAAATCCACTTCAAACACAGATTACAGAAACATGACTTTCATGAATTTTAGTGCAACAGCAAAAATATCTTTACTTTTACATCTCTGAAAGAAGTAATTATGTGTGTGTTCAAATCTCATTTCGCCCCAGCAATGAAGCTTCCTACCTGGCAGAGGTGTTTGGTCCGTTTTGGATGATCAAAGTTTACCGCTACGAGTTCCAGAAAGCCACCTGCTGCTTCTGCTGCCCTGAGGAAGAGGAAGGTTTGTACGGATGAAGTTCACATTACATTATTGTCTTCTTGAAGATACTTTGTGTGGTGTTTTTACATCAATAAAGCACTCATTCAGTAATATTAAGATGGAAGCAAGCCAAGCAGGCGGGCTAGGATCAGCAAAGTTCTGCATTCACTTGGTATGTGGTTGCACAAAGCATGAAGCTTAGTTTCCAGGCAATTTGAACTTTGTTCACCATCATTCCATCGTTGTTATGTACAAGTTTCAACTTTACGTTAACTTACTGGGTTTGCAAAGACGTTTGCTTGATCTCATCCGTCTGAATATTCAAACAAACAAGAGCAGGAGAAACGTCAACAACAGAAATCTCAAGGTTTTCAACATTGAACGAAAACATGTACCCACTGACTGGGACTTAGTTACGTTTCTGAAGGTTATTGTTTGCAGTAATTAGGACTAGAAAATGTAAATGTTGGGCAAGATTTGAGCTGTGTGGGAAGAAGACTGCTAGCTAGTAAACATGCATGTAAACAATGCAAGACTTTTATGGTACGGACGTATGGACGTATGGACGTTTTTTCATGGTACGTGCATCCGTTCAGAAGTTATGCACCTTTTTGTTGTTGTCCATTCTCACTACCATACCTCCATGCCAAATTTCCACCTCTTAGAGCGAAAAAACTGTGACCGCCAAAAGGATTGATAGAGCTGCTGGTCGCAGCTAAAAATTGCAATTACCATAACATAGTTTTTGAAAAAATATATAGACTTTTTTGAGATTTCTTTGTGGCATCGTCCATTACAGGGTTTTTAAGGGAAGTTGCACATTTTTACATGAATGTAGCACCCTCAACAAGTGTGTACTGTATATTCAAAAAATATTTGAAACAAACTGTCATCTTTAAAGAAAATACATAAAATAATGGATGGGCAGGACATCTAAATATTGTGTTCCTAAAGTGTACTGCAAACAAAATCGTATTAGAGAGATGTGCCAGGTTTGGTCCATATTTGGCTTTGATCACTGCAGTGTGTACAGCTCGACCAATTCAACCACTATATGCTGTTTGAAGTCGGCTGCACACCCGAGCTTTGATGAAAGACATTTATGAATTTTTCCTTTTTTCAGCTGAGGAAGAGTTTGTGATGGACGACGAGAACAAAGGCTGTCAGAAGGTTATTCACAACGAGACGCAGAAAGTGGCTTACAGCTACTTCTTCTTCCATTTTGTCTTCTTCTTGGCCTCGCTGTACGTCATGATGACCCTCACTAACTGGTTCAGGTTAGTGAATGACACAGACCTGGTTCTTGTTCATATTTTTGTGATTTTTGTTAAGGATTGATGAAAGTTATAGGGGTAGAGGGGGATCAAAAAAGGTTGACTATATTTCGGCAGTTTAACAGAAAGCAGAACTACAGTGGAATAAAAAATGTAAATGTACTATGAAGTGTACTTGGTTCAAAAATATAGAAAAGCATAGTAAAGAATATTTGGTAAACAGGACGCATCATGTGGTTATGTTTGCCTTAATTTGGCAATTGATAAAATATTATCCATTGACATATTAAGGTTTAAATTAGAGAATGTCATGTAAAATATATGCATTTTTCTTTTCGCACTTTAAGTTATTAATGACAAAATGAATTGTACCAATTCTTTCATTTTCAATATTTCTTTATATTTTATATTGTAGGGATAGGGTAGGGTTTCTTTTAAGTGAAACATAGCGCTCAGTTCCGCTCCTCCTAATAATATTTTTTGACCAGTTCCTAGGCACTTTCTTTATCCTGCCTGAAACTGTGTTGTCCCATTCCAGCTATGAGTCAGCAGTGTTGGAGACCACCTTCACCCACGGCAGCTGGTCTACCTTCTGGGTGAAGATGTCGTCATGCTGGGCCTGTGTGATGCTCTACCTCTGGCTGCTGCTGGGCCCTCTGTGCAGCTGCCAGTCTGAATCCAGACCTCGGCGCTCACGCATCAAACGGCGCTCAGGATTGTCCCGTCACGTGCATGTCAGCGTCTGACACGCTTTGTGAGGGGCCAGGCAGGAGTGAGGTGTATGACAGGTCACCTCCCCTTGGTGCCCTGCAGGAGGGGATTTTCAGGAACGAAGATCACAGGGGTCAGGGGTCAAAGACTCACAGTGCTGTGAGAAGGACCAATCAGAGGGCTCCGTGCCCTGTTGATATAAGAAGAACTGGATAAAGACCTGATGTCACAGGCTACACACCATGAAATAAACCACTAGCGAGGACTTGACTGTGGTTTGAAAACATACTTACAGTATGAATTGCCAAAGGGATCAGAAGAGGTGAACTGTCACTCTCTAAAAGGTGGGAATTACAGTAAGTAGGTGTAAAGATAGATACCTTTATGAACTTTAATTTTAGTAGTATATGCAATTATTGGCTGTCTTTAGACTTTTAATATTATAACAATTGAAGGATTCTAGATATTTGCTGTAATATTGCTACAGAGGCACACGTCCCAATAATGTTTTTTTTCTTGCTGTTAAACAAAAGAATCTACCCTAAAAAGAAAGCCCTGTTAGTCCTCTAAACTTAGATGATGGTTTTGATCGTGAACAAATCTTTCTCAAAGTTGGAAACTGTGGGCTAATTGCATCGACTGTGTAAGTCCAAACATGACATCTGATGCTAAAGATCAGAGTCCTTACTGACACAATTTAGTAGCTTACAAGACACATAGTAGCACATCTGTTACAAAACACCACCATCCCCTTTTACCCAGATACACACATAACAATAAACACAAGAACACTCATCCAGTGTTAACGTACATTTTATTTAATGTCCATGAGTAATTACAATTTTCCCTCTATGGGGATAAATGTTGGGGGTAAATTTAAGAAAATATCTTTTTCTGTTAGGGGGGGCCAGGCTTAATATATTACGCTCCCCCTTTAGAACCGCCATTGATACCTTTTTAATGAAAAAAAGAAAATAAATTCATAATACTCACTGCAAATTCATACTACATGACATGGAAATGTAAAATCTGGCATTTTAATTTCCATGTAGTTACCTATGACGCTACATAACACACACACACACACAGAGTTATATTGAGATAAAACTACATTTCAAAATTTTTCAACCTGCAATCGAATTCAGTTACCAACTAGTTACAGTAATAGTTCAACGTTTTGGTAAACATGCTGCGCCTGGAGAGGAATAAACCCAGTGCATACCTCCCCGTAAAACCACAACGTGTTCATTTTACAGTTTTGTGTACAGCGTGTATCCCAAAATGTAGAGCTATTGCTTGACCATGTATTAAGGACCTTTCAATCCAGTGTAATAATGAATTTAGGTATAACCTCTGCAAATTTCTCCAGTTTGAAATCAGCTGCTGGAATGACAATGCATTGAACAGTCACAATGTGTAGTTTCACAATATAATAGCATTAACTTTATTTCATTTAGTGCTAACGATTACAAATCAGAAAAGTGTACACAGAACCAATTTAATTGCATCCTTTCATTCACTTACGAACGTTATCTCCTATACTTGTCAATAAGGCAGTTTCAGGATTTGTTCTCATTTCCAGCCCAAAGCCAAAGAAAGATTTGTTCATGTGTTGAGATGAAACCTGAAGAGTCCTGGGTCACGGGGATAACGGATTCTCTTTCAGTATTTTCTCTGCATCGACTGACAGGCAGCTAAACAGAAATGTATGATGTTCTTTAAAGGTCAACACAAGGGGTTTGTTAAATTAAGGCAAAAATACTTTGCATTTGACTTACAATGAGGAACATGTGGCATGCTCGCATTATGTTGCTTTGTGGTACATCATTCACTTGAATCTTGTTTACATTTTATTTTGCGTGTGTTACTCTATTTTGAAAACTTAAAAAATTGAAACCAAGAGTGCTCAAAAAACAAATAAATACTAAAAGTCACTTCCAGAGGAGATAGAAGCTTTCTGTCTCACGCCTTCGGATGAATTAGTCATGTCTGCCGAGCTGAACTGTGTTGTGAATATAAACCCCCCCATGTTCATGTTAATGTTGGTACGTGGAAACCTTGGCCTGGTTTCTCCACTGAGCGGAGAGTCTGCAATGACTTCCTGACAGTTAATGAGCAGTGATCTGACTTAGTCAAAAAATTAATATATTATCTGTTGTTAAATGTAGCATTTCCTTTGCTGTAGATGTGAAGCTTTTTTTGTAAATACATTGTTTTCTTACAAACGATGCTGTTCTCATGTCTGGTTTGTTAAAGTGGCTGCAAAATGTAATGGCTTTAGTATAATGACACCATCAGCGTTTAGATTGGTTCCCTGTAGGCTAAGCCAAGCTTTCACTGCTTGCAATTCTGTCTGCCCCAAGGTCGCGTTTTCTCTTTCACAATAAAAGCCCTAGACATATCCACTGCATCACTGCCTCAACTCAACAAAATAGCTTACAGGAGCTAAGGGTAGGAAAATCTGGAGTAACGTTAACTGTAGGAACTCTACCCAGAAAAAGAGCCCAGAGGAGTAGTGATTAAAGAAAGTTATATCTTCTTAGCTAGATCAGTAAGTAATAAAACCTGCCTATTAATTATTATTACTAGGTGTTTTATTCTGCCTTTTTCATAGCTCTGAAATTGTTTATTTTTTTAGTTATTTGGGGTTGTTATAGTTATTTCTTGCTTTGGACAGTAATGTTAGCTAGGCTGCTAACGGTAGCCATGTTGCTAACGAAGTAGATTGAACTTCTTGTTCATATGAAAATCAACGATCAGCGGACATAAAATATGTTATCAATGTCTCCGTTGCGCAGTTTGTTTGGGAAAAAAAGCACAATGTCATATGTTGTTGCTAGTTATGAGGAGAACAGAAATCAAACCGACAGTGACCCCAAAATAAATCTATTTCTGCTTTAAACTGAGTGATAAATAACAAAAATCACTTTAACATTTTTAATCAGCTTTAATTTTCTATTCAATCAGAATAGTTATTTTTTTGGACGTCTACAATACGTTTATAAGAGTGGGTCATTATCATTCAAACACTATGGACAAAATGTATAAAACCATTATTTTGGCACATGTAGATGAGGTTTGAGAAAAGAAAAGTTATAAATCAAATGCATAACACAAGGCACAGAAGTTAACTGACTATTCAACAGACAGCAAGTTTTCTCAACACACTTATAGTCAAATTATACTTTAGTATATTTGTAGCTAATCAGTGCCACGCAATAAAATACTGTATATTTCATAATCTCTTTCACGTAAAATATCACAAAGCAGACCTGATTTAACACACTATAAAAAATGAATACCACAAAAGGACAACTACCACAACACAGACACTATGAAAGACGTTAAAAACATCAAGTGACACACGAGTTAGTGTGTTATGGTTTAAGCTTATTTTTTTATACATAAATATATTGTGAAGCAATATGTTATTATATCTCGAGAACGCAAAATCCACCCCTGATTCAAATCGTGTATGCTGCAACATGCACAATCAACGTGTTGCATTTGCTGTTTGAAGGAAAGATAATGATAGGTGATGCCACTGTTAAGATTCTTATTCAAAATTGTTGAAGTTAGAATCTGGTCCACTTTTTTTCCAAAGTTTCAATGTTGCTCAACATAGAAACACAAGTATAATTTAATGACACCCAAGGTTTATGCTACGGCAGCTCAGAAAGCCTTGAGTTTAACTTTGAAGGACTGACACCCACTTACTGTTAATATTTCATACTGAAAATATTTGCTGTTATACCAACTCTACTGAGCTGCTGGACATACTGTATCTGAGTGAGTCTATTTATGCCCAGAAATGAGCAGAATACAAAGTCCAAATGGTGTTAGATGTGACTTAAGTTTAAGTGTTGGATTCATTTAAATCAAGGTGGATTTTTCCTTTAAAGTTTACACACAAAAAAATACAATAATATAAAAAATTGAAACAATAGCTGTGGAAAACCAGCAATAACATAAAGGCCATTTCAGTCAATGTTCTTGTCTTTGGTATGTGTTTAAAGGTGGGCACAAGCATCCACCTAAAGTGCTCTATATGGTACAGTAAGCTGGTCAGGCTTTTAAATAAATGTGGAGTCTTTTTGGTTTATTAATGTGGCGAGTTTCAAATGAGGCTTAAAATTGTCTGTTGACTATCCAGCTGTCATTCTTCTCCAGTGACGCCACTATGGAATTCATCCGACCATCGCATGGAGTCTGATGGTGTTTTTGAAGGTCCAGAAATGAAACATTGGAAGTGAATAAAGCTACAGTATTAGCTTCGTTCTCTGACACACACACACACACACACGCACACACACACACACACACACACACACGCACACACACACACACACACACACACACACACGCACACACACAGTTTATCTCTACACTCATCCTGTCGGTGCTGCTGGCTGTTTGGCTCCTCTGTTGCTGCACAGTCTTTCAAGCGGTCGCAGGAGTTCGTCCTCTCTGGGTCTATATGGCACCACATAGCTCTCCTCCTCCAGCAGGATGCGGTTCAGCGTGTGCTCATGGTTAATGTGTCGACGTACCATCAGTATATACTGTGTCCCCTCCTCCAGGTGGGGGCAGTCACACACGTTAGGGACCCACAAGAACTCCCGGTGTTCCAGGCGGAAACTGTTGCGGTAGGTGTGGATGATCTGGATGTCGTAACGCGTCTCCTGGCCTCTGTAGAGCTTCCCGAGGACTCGGCCCCGAAAAACTAACAGAGAAAATTCAATGAGATATTACACTTCACATATTGAAGTGAGCATTCTGTCACAACTTATTTAAAAGCAGCAAAGCTACAAGGTTCAGACTCACCAAAGTCCTTCTCGCAATACTGTCTCTGGCGTTCCCTTCGACCCTTAACTCGCTGACATTTCCCACAATGCCCTGCACAATAAAACGAGCAGAAACAAGATCACAAATATAGTCATGATATAAGAAAAAATACCTTAAACAATATTTTGACATGGTCAGAAATATGCATTTTTGCAAAAAGGTTATTATAAACAAGAGTTTTTTCCAAAAAATCTGAGCATTAGCTTTAACATTCAGTGGCTCATGGTTAGCTGGGATTAGCTGGTTGGGGGATGGTAGGGGTTGAGTGGGGGAAATGATGACCATACTTCCGGGTGATGGCTGAGGCAGGAGGTTTCTGTGGTTCTCCTCCCGCTCCAGGCGAGGCAGGATGGGCTGGTGAGGGCGCTGGCGGCGGTTGTGGTGGGGAGATTGGCGGGGCGGTTTAACAGGCCTTAAAACTAGGAGACATAAATCACACACACTTCAAGTTTAATAACATTTCTGACTTTAGCCACTTATAGGTAGTACACAACTGGGGCACCATTTTGAGACAAATTAAGGTATTTTATTGTCACTAGTGGTTTTGGTTAGATTTCTGAAATAAGGTCTGTGGTTAACACAAGCATAAGAGATTTGTTACGTTTTGTGCTACGACATAAAATATGTCAGTAAATACCCCACTTTGACGTTGAAGTGGTGTAGATCAATGTTAGCTTTTGTGTGTAATACGTGTAATAATCATCAATGTTTGTTTACCACAGTTTATTTTCTTTCTTATATAATAACTCCAATGAAAAAATCCCATTGACTTTTTGTCGAGGTTACCAGGGCGATGCTAACTTCCGGGTTGGCCTACATTTCTTTCTGGATGTGAGCTCCATTTCCATTGTGGGACAATTTTATAGTATAAAATCGAGCAAATTGGGTATGAATAGTGACAATCTCAAAACATGTAATTGTGGGACTTTAGAATGTTAGAATATTATATTTGCCAATACTTAAAAGTCATGTGAATGGACTTTATGAGGAATAATTAAACAGCGATAGCAGTTGTGTCCACACACGTGATGAATACTAGCCTACTGTATATGTTAACATACTGTGCTTCCTCTCAGATGTCCTGGATCAAAAAATGACACCAGAAACAAGTAGAATAAAGTCCTCTTCAACTTTGATTGATAAACATGTTGTGTTCTGGCTTAACATGTATCAGTTCGTTTGGCCCAGCTTGCTGCCATTCATTTAATTTCAGCAAATCACCAGCTAGCTTGAAGATCTGCGATTAAAAGACACCTGGATTCAGTTAATGGCCATGCATTGGCAGCTGTACCAATGAGTAACTCAGACCATCTTCTGTCAAAATTAAACTGCAGGCACAGTTCTGCTCAATATGTTGCACAAAATCAGAGAAACTGTTTCCAGAAAGGCTACTCAGGTTTATTACAGTATTGGATAGAATCCGGCAGAAGGCACAGTCCTGGGGCTGCGTGCAGATTTCCATGTAAATGTGAGTATTTAGGGAGAGATTCAGAACACGTGTACTGCAGGCTTATCGTGATAAACCAGCTGCATTCCTCAGCCGGGCAGCATAGATAACTTTTTCAAATCAAATGTGACCTGAAGATGGATTATTTTTAACCCATCGTCCACCACACAGGTGTTCACTTATCGTGTTTTATTGGATCTTCTGTCAGGACTTTGTGGGCGTGTACTGGCTGTGATTGATTGACATTTCCCTCGTTCTCCTGTTAGCGTATTGTACCTGTGAGCTTCCTTAAACATTTTAATTAGTGCACAACAGAAAACACCTGTGAGGGTGTGCAGGGCTTTCAATATGATCAAGATCAGTGCATTTGAAACATAATACTCTGACTGAATTGTATATACTATATATACTCCAAATATCACAATGCTGCTGCTGCAGACTTGGGGGTCAAAGTCTGCTCATGTACAGGCAATAAAACGCACTCATACACAGCTAACCTAGCCTAATATTTATCTTTTACAGGAGTCGTTCACCCTGAA